>VDFB02000015.1:422960848-423128125 GCA_007258455.2 Sequoia sempervirens
AATTTCATTTAGATCTTCAAAAATATCAAACTCACACTCCAAATTAATTTTTATTCATAGACAGGTAACATAGTCTAATAATTTCGATATTTTATACCAAAAAAAATTGGCATGCAACCACCCCTGCAGATAGTCTGAAGTTAATGACCCCAAAAAACACTTTACAATGCCAATTCCAAAACTTATTAAATTATGATTTTACTATGATTTCCAACCATTAAGACTCCTAAAATCAGAATATTGAACTTGATCACAAAATTCCTACAATAATGGAGGTAGCAAGCTAGTAAGAGCAAGTGACCCATTCCTAAGGAGCAACAAGTCAGAATCATCATTGCTAATGTCAATATGGATTTATCCTTTTAGTTAAAAATGAAATGTGTCACTTCTTATGATGAGCTTATCCCTAGGGCCCTCAACATTGAGAGAGCCCTAATAAAAAACAATAGAAGCATTGGTAAGAGCATGATTAGGGTACAAACCCTAGGCCTCCGTAGAAACATAAACAATAACTATATCGGATTAGTGAGGTTACAATACCAGAAAGATTGAGACATTGTAGGTAATAAAAAAATCTTGCAATCTAAAGATTGTAGCCAATAACAAGCACACTATGTGGCTTAGTGACATTTGTAAATGCAATCTACGGTAAGAAGAATGACAGTCACTTGAGATGTGACAATCAAAAAGCAGTGAGCAGTGACAAGATAATAAAGCTCAAACCTTGCATAGTAAAGTGGAGATTTTAACAGTGAGTTTCTTACCCCTTATAACCTTAAGGGTTTTCAAATGCTTTGGTAGTGTTAGACAAGGCAAATGCAATCATGGAATGATTGTCCAAATGAAGTAACAGTGGTAATCATAGGTTCAATGTTTCTTCTTAGCCATTAATGTATAATGGAGGTAGTGGATTGCATGTTTGAGCAGTGTTTTGAGACTCATCAAAGATGGGAGAATAGTGAATAATACCTTGTGGACTGTGAAGTAGTTTCAATAAGGTTGAAGGATCTTAAGAACTACAATACCATGAAATAATGAATCCCCTGTAGTAAGTAGGCAGTCTATAGGGCATAGTTTGATTTTATAAAAGGATGCTCATGAAATGAATCTTCAAGTGATAGTGAGTGAGCTGTTTGAGATTGCAGTTGAGGGTGCAATACCCAGTCTTAAAGGAAGTTAGCAAAGCAGTAAATGTGCAAGAAAATTGAATCATACACAACAAACAATTCACAATGTTATCTTCCATAATGCCTTGAGTTTGAAGACAAAAATCTCATTGTATCTTCATGATGAAAGTGGTGACCTTAATGGTCAATCACTGACAACCATGATTTTAAAACATGCTATTGTGCTTATGGAGGAAACATTTTAAGCAAGGCAGTGAGTGGTGGTTTGGAACAATGGCAGGTATGAAGGACTTGCTTTATATGCATACTATGCAGTCTAGCTTAAGACAGTTCTTAGAAGAGATTGAAGGTGGATTATGGAACTCAAGGGTTACCATGAAAAAGGATTAAAAGCAAAGACTGAGATCTATTTAAAAGCCACGGTCATGAAGATATCACATGCAAAACCCTAGTAGTTGGAGTAATGAATACAGTGCCAAAGAGGATAGTGTGTGGGGCAGATTTAGGAGATCTCCACATTATCTAATTACAGGGAAATACATCATTTATTTATTTTTTTAATTAAAAGAAATCATTCTAAACCCTATATAGGATACATTGATACTTCAAAAGCCTCTGAAGGAATTTGAGATTATGCAAATATATGTCAAGTAACATTCATAAGGTTTAGAAAATCTTGATCACTCTCTAGAATAGCCCATTAAACATGGGTTGTGCTTGAATGCACTACATAATTGATATAACACAACCACTCTGCATATCAACCAGAGTTATAGGCTCTTTATTGCAGCAAGAGGTAATCACTCTTCGATCATGCTATAATTACATCCTAACCTGTTAAACTTGAGACAACCTGAATGCACCCAATGATGATTGACACCTACATTATACAACCTGAATTAACTACATTATATGAGTGCCTCCATTTCTATCACAACATAGCCACATTAAACTTGGGTCACACATGAATGCATCCCATGTATTTGTTATAGCACAATTGTGCCACATGACCAATAGAGTTATGGATCACATAATTACAGTCACAAGAATCTGCCTCGGTTGTGATCTTATGGTGATTCCACACAACAAAATCTGACATGAAATTCTCAAAACCCTTAATGTCTAAAAATGAAATCTGATGAGATTTTGCTTTAAAATATGATTTTCAAACCTGGAACTACAAATCTGACTTCACAACTAAATTCTGCAAAAAGACAATGACTACCCTCAACCTGGCGATATCTTCTTGAATTTTTTCTGATTTTTCCCAAGAAAATCATCCTTAGTTCTCCACAAACTGTTTGAAGTAGAGAAAACATTGTCGCAATAAATCAAGCTAACTCACTTTTCTTTATGTTGGCCACAATTTGATTTTTTTTAATTTTTCATGTTTGTCAAAAATTCAACGAAAATGCTAGCCGACATTTCGACGAACCCCAGGTTCGTTGAAATTTCAATGAACGTCGGGGATAAACTTTCAAAAAATTGGAAATTACACATCAAATTTTACAAGCACCCGATGAACATAGAATTTTACATATTTCGTCGGATTTTGCAGTCAAATGTATTAGTGAGGGTATCATTTTTTCTTTTCTTCACTCCTAATATTTCACCATTTTTTGGTTTCACCCACCTAAGAATTGGATCAATTCCATTTGCGGAGGAATTCTGGAGGTTCAAAGGGGTTATGATATTGTTGAAGGAAACAAATCTCTCAGAATGCTGAAGTCGGGGCCTAAGTTTTCATGCCTGAACTTTTCTTCCATCGGGATTTCATTTGCACAAGGCACTTGAAAAAATTGAAGCATAGGAAACAATCTTTGAAGAATTTTTGAGTTGGAAGTGGGAATTGAACTTGAATTTGAAAAATAAATTTTTAATGCTTATTGTAATAGTCTAGATCATCCATTTGCTGCTTTTATTTTCTATTTTAGGCCAACTAGATCAATTTGGGTTTAAAATCAATCATTGTTTTGATGTTTTCAAAGTTGGACTAAAATTGAACATTAGAAACTTACTAGACTTTGGTTTTGGGATAAAATTGAACAAGACAAACTCACATTTAGCTTGGTGCTTTAAAACAAATCCATCTTTACTTTGGGACTAAAAGGAACTTGTGCCTTCATTCTTTTGTGATTTTTTGCAATTGGTGTCATTTGAATGCGTATGCACTTCTCTCGTGCCACTTGGCGATCTTGAGAATCAAAATTATTCTGTTGACATTGGTTGTCTAAAATTACCCACACATTTTTGGATCTAAAATTGAACACTCGTGCTAGTGTGAAGGAAAGGCAATGTGTGTGTTCCCTCCTAGCACTTTATGCAATCTAGGCGATCGAACTACAAATGTACTTCTTCGCTTTTGTTTATCTTTAGAGGGCCTGCCTCCCTACTTTGAAAGGAGGGAATGACCCAAGCGGTAACGAGCTAAAGTCAAGCTCTTCCGAACCACCATATAAATTTGTGATTGCAAGGAAATTTTGCAATCAATGAGAAGTGGTACATGATATCTCTCCCCCAGTATCTTTATGATACGTAAAACCCTTGTTCTAAGGGTTGGGAGACCTCTTGACGGAGTTTATCATAGTATCCCCTAAATCGGATGTCCTTACTACAACCCTTTATTTAAAAGACCAAAATCCTTAATACTTGTTGGTGCAAGAACGGTCATTTTGAAGCCGCCCCACATTTTTACTATTTAAAGTAGAAACATAAAAAATCCTTAAGGTCTTCGGATCTTTAGGATTTTTAGATTTGGTGGTCCCAAGAAGTGTGTGCCATGTAGGGGAGCTAGTGTTACCAAATCTCTAACTATTCACTTTTTCTTAGTGTTTGGAGAAATCCGAGTGGGGAATCAACAAGTATAGCCATTTCTAACCTAGGGTTGTGCAATTTGTGAGTTAGTCAAATACATTGCTTGGATCTCAAACTTGGAAACAAACATTCAACAAGTCATCAAAATTTCAAACCCTTTGGAAAGAGAAAATATCCTTGAAGAGTCCAATTATTGTTGCTTGTCCCTAGGTATTTTATCCTTAGAGGCTTCTAAATATTTGGGCTCATAACTCAATTTGTTCTCTCCAAAGTCAGCCTAGGAAAACTATGGCCTTGATTCTTTGATTTTCACATAATGGACCTTGTGGAATGAAAAGGAGTTGAGACATGGACATTCGGTTTGGAAATTAAGCAAGAGGTGTTGATGTGGTAAAAAGAATCCATTTAATCAAGATAAAAGACAATTGAACACCACATAAGTTTTTATTCTTATGATTTCCCGCAAAGTCAAAATTCCAAAGCCAAGGTCCATTAATCATCATAAGTGTCTTAGTCCAAAGGCTCTTAAGAAACACCTTTTAGCACTTCACAAAACCAAAGATAGGTTGGTATACAACTTTTACAAACATTTTTTGAGAAACAATCCAAACTTGTATTACTTCTATTACTGTCAAAATCTGGGTCTTTTCCAACGTTTTGAATTTCTCACAGAGTTGAAAGCTTTAGGGGTATAACATGTTCTTCAACACCTTGGTCTTGTAAACAAATTCCTTCTAGGTTAATCTAGGATCAAACCAACACTTCCATTTGTCACATCATCCATCAAATCCCATATCATAGACAACTTTTAGAACTTTGGAAGAATCATCTATGCCCAACTTTTGGTAATCCTCAAATCAAAATCAAAATCACTTTGTTTGACTAGGTGTGTGGGGATGAATCCTTTCTCATCCATTTAGTTAAATTATCACCCCCTTTGGACAAGTTTACCCCAAGATAACATCCAACATCTTGGGATCTACAAGTACATTATCCAAATCAAACCAAATCCAAATCCAAATCCAAAAATCCCAAGGTCTAGTATTCCTCTAGAGTTATCAAAAGTTCAAATATCCATATCATTCATCCCTTCATTTATCACATCATCATCATTTTATCCTTAATCATGCTAGACTCTTTTTGTACCTAAAGTTTAGATCAACCAAGGGAGTTAGAGATTCATCTCCCATATTCCTAAAATTTGATCCCAATTTTATGGTCCAAACAAGGTCACAACATAAGAAGATCATGGAGAAAAATAAAGAAACATCAACCTCAAGTGATTTAAGTCAAATAGAAACAGAATTCAACCCTAGGATATCCATCGACCTTCCACTTGATCCCCCTCAAATACCTCAAAATCCTCAAGAGGGAGATTGCAAAGTGGAGGATGTCACCAACAACTTCCAAGGGATGACCCAAGATGAAATAATTGAGCTAGTCCAAAATCCTGAAACCCACAATATTTCCAACACAGTCATGAGGCTCAATCCCATGCAATATATGTTGGCATTATCAAAGGAAGGGGCTAAACTCCCTTCTAATTTTGATGTGAGCACTATTTTTGAACAACCTTTTGGAAGCATTCCACCAATATCATTCACACCTTCATTCCCAAGCATCATCCAACCCATCATACAACCAAAATCATCTCATGCTCCAAGTCAACCAATGATCACCAAGGGAAGTTTATTACTCCAAGCCCTTCAAGGGAATCCACTTGTCAAAAATCAAAATTTAGAGGCTAACACAATCTTGGGTATGCCTAACACCATCCCACAAGATCCAAAAAATCCATATGTGCCACTCATCTTCAATGATACAAACAACCCCTCCACCTTTTATGCAACAACAACATAGCCTCTTGATACACAAAGCTCTCTTCCCATTATGTCACAAGGACAAGTGGACTTATTTGGACAAGGGGGCACTTTCAATGCATCATCCTCACTTTTGCAAGGGAACACACCACCAATATTCCTCTCATTCTTTTTATTGTAATCATCATCCACACCCAATCAAGGTGTAGGGAAATCCCTTCACTAAACACAACAATCCGAAACTAATAAAATCAAATCAATCCTCCAAGCACAAATCAAATCATCACATCTATCATGCCAAATCCTCCAAACATGCCACTGATATCGCAACACTAGGTGGTACCAATCCAAATCTCCCAACCAATCATCACATCATCTACAACACCCCAAACATCTCAAAATCTAGTCTCACAAGGACCAAGCATATCAACTATCAATCCAAACCCACCATCTACCACTCAACCCCTCATTGTCACTCAACAAACACCTCAACAACCGCCTGTCAAATCATCTCACATCATCCCACAAAATCCACCACCTCCACCTCTGAATCCAAATACAACAAATCAATATAGTATCACATTGCAAGTAGCCCAACAAGCGTATCGAAAGGCACTTCAACAATTCCAAGCGCAACAAGTTGCACAACAAGCCACACAAGCACAAGCACAAGCTTTGCTACAACAACAACACCAACAAGTGCAAGCACATGAATTAAAACAATACACCTATTAGCAATCCCTGCAACAACACCAAGTGCAACAACAAGTAGCCTTTACAACAAGCATTGTTGGCACAATAACAACAACATCAGTAGCAAGACCAACAACAAGCATTATTGGCACAACAATAGTAGCAGGCATACCAATAGCCACTATTGATGCAACAAAAAAATATTCAAACCTATGTGCAACCAAATACTTTGAACTTTAACACACAAGGAACATGTGCCACTCCATCATTCACCCAACAAAACATCATCCCACATAACACACCAATCGCACCATCTCAAAGCACATACATTACACCACCTGACCCACAGAATGATCTGTCCACACAAGTCAAGTTTCTCTCACAACAAATATAGGACATGCAATTAGGAAAGACAAAGAAATCACACACACAAGGAAATTTGTGCCCCTATCAAGAAATATCAAAATTCGATAAATACCAAGGGAACCATTGATAAATTTGTTCCATCAATGTGTTAAATTCCCTTACCAAAATCAAGAAGTCACGATCCATGGTGATCCTGAACCATTCTATTATTGTAAAATTTTGGAGGCCAAGTATTATAAGATCCCCCAAGTCTCAAAAAATGATGAAGGACCCACATCCCTATATGTCGACCCATCCACCTTAGCCTCCAATTCTAAGACAAAGACACCTAACATTTAGAACATCCCAAATGTAAAGGCTACAATCCAAGATAATGGGTGCAGGCACTATAAAATGAAAAAGAGTGCCTTTTTTATAGGAGAGTTACCTCAATCTCCTAGATCTCATGGGAAACCGTAGCTAATCGAAACATCTCAGACCTTCAAAGAAGAACCTACCACCTTCAGAAAATGAGGACACTTAATAAAAGAGGTGGTAGACGAGAAAGATGTATCAAGCCTATTGTATCAAGATGAAAAACACGTACCATATCTTCCCATGGAAGATGATAACAAAGGACTATAGTTAATGCTTAATTGGGGCTACAATAACAATGAGAATCTCAGGAAAAATGAAAACGACCTATTAGAACCTATCATTCCTGACAAGCACCTTAAGAATCTTGGCCTTGGATGTACCCCTATGAAGATAACCATTCTTGGAAAGGGTACCCCTACTAAAAAAAGTCAAAGCTCCTCCTCAATTATCGGTATCCACTAGTCTACCCCTAGATAACTATACTTTCGATATAACCGACATATATGATGAGGATCCCATCTCTGATTTACCCATGTTATTTGAGGATTCATCTCTCTTTACGATCATCACCATGTCTTTTGAGTCAGATACCCAAGCCACCGACCTAAAACTTGTTTACCCCCAACTCATCGATTGTGAACAACGAGGACCACCGATCTTAGATATATTTGAAAATGATGAGGCTCTCTCAGAATTCATGGTACTAAGGGATACTCTATTGTATGGAGACCACAAAGTATGGTTTGATATTGAGCTGGACACACATGTGTACTATAGGGAAATGATTGAATCTCGTAGTCGCAAAATAGAAAATCTAAGAGTAACGTCTAGGTCTCTAAGTGAAAACCACATTGTTGGCCTCCTACAATGATCTAATAACTAAGCCCTCACAACCATGATTTAGAGATTGGACATCTAACCTGAATAGCTATTTCAATCATCATGAAGGTGCATCTAACTTGTCAACCCAAGGACGTGAACTTGAAATGGGTCAGCACAGTATGTGCACTAGGAACTCAAAGAAGCCATTTCATTCTACAGCTAAGGAACACACAATGTTGAAAGTAAATTTCTTAGAAGGAAATACCATAAATACCACTCATCAATCAACAACTACATCAAACTAAAATGCAAAATAGTAATGAAAATCTGAGCAACAAACAAGGCACTACTCTGTCTACTTTGGCTGCAGAAATAATCACATAATGAAATTCTAGTGGCTGCAGGAATAGTCGGTGCCAAATTTCTAACTAATTACTAAGCAACAAGTAATACTAAACTAATACTAAACTAAGAAGATGGATTACTCACCAAGTGGGCCCCCTTGGATAACTATCCTCTAAAACTAATGAGAACTCAGATGCTTGAACTCAGAACTTTATTTTATTCACTATAAATCATGAGTACAAAAGAGTAATGTATTTGTATTACTAACAAATTGAGAGTGCAAGTATAATATCAAATCATGCAACTTCCTAAGGAAGGAGCATTAGATCTTTATTTATACTATCAGCTAAACAAGGCAGTCAACTCCATGACTGGGAGGATGCTATTTAGAGAAAATAGAGAAAGTGGAGCAGCGGCAGTTATGCGTGCATGGAATCTGGTCAGACATGCAAGTCCAAACACAGATTTAGCACAGTAGAAATGCCCACATCTACTTAGTAATTAAAGTCCACTACAAGGCAGTTACATTCAGTTGCATGAGGAATCTTCAGCCATCGACCTCGTTTGACCTTGACTGATTCCTTTGCTAGACGTTATGGTGCATGCCTAGCTAGCAGTGTCTTCCTCAACTTAGCATCTTCGAATTAAATCTGCATGGAAATGTCAGTACACACAATAATTGCACATCTATAACCACCTTGAGGAACATTCATTAACCACATGCAAAATCAATATAGATAATCCACATAATATGCCAATGTCATTAAAACTTGCAAAGATAGGATTTAAGCCCAATGTCTATGGTTTGAGGGAAACATTATGAAAATATCAACATTTAACATCAAAGTCCATGACAACTGCTAGCAAATAAAATATAGATTCTACCCAAAATTGGACCAAAAACTAAGCTCACCACTCCCCCCAACCTAACATTTTGTTGGTCCTCCAGCATGGGAAGGGTTATTCTTCTGCTTGGTCAAAGCTCTAAAATTTGCAATTGATAGTTGTCCAACATTAGTGGTTGTTGTGCGTGAATCAGGATCCCAATAGAATCCTCCTAATCTGTCAAATCTATTCCATCTCTGTTTTTCTGCAACAATGTCATACTAGTAGAATATGAAGTTTGGCACAGGCCACATGAGAATGGGTGGCTAGAAAGTCAACGAAATCCAAAATCACCCCTTCGTTCTCCCAATCTAAATATACCTATCAATCATTTTTAGTGTTGCAGCATAATTGTGGATGGAATGGGGTTTGACTTATTTTAGCTCATTAATTAGGCTATTCCATCTTTGTGATATACATCTTCTCATAGTTTCCTCCTTTGCTGCTATCTTTACCTCATACTCATTGTAAATTGCCCCAATCCAAGGCATAATCCTGTTGCCATAACTAGGTTTGAGAAGAATTTTGTGTCATTCTATGTAAATATCCCTTGGGTTGCTTGATTTAGCCCTAATGGGCAGAGGGATGTTAGACTCCAATTGCTTATAAGCTCCATGTTGTTGTCCCCAACTAATCTCATTTTGCACCCAAGACATAAATGCCCTCAATTGGACATCCCCAACATACAACAATGGATTCCAATCATGGTCTTGAGTTACAACATAATTATGCAAATAAAACTCACATAGAAAATTCTTCATTTCAGGTGAGGCAATCCTATAAGCATTGAAAAATTCAATAAGGGTGTCAATAGAAGGATTCAAATATGAGGAAATCCTTGACAACTTAAAAGAGAGATATTTCTCTTTCAAGTGCAGAGCATAGAAACTTGGAGGGGTCCTACATTCCAAAATCTGTGGTACCAAGGTTGCCATATCAGCCACCCTCTACTTCAGGGTGGCATTTTTTACATCCTTATCTTCAATCTCCTCATCCCTCTTTTGAATTTACTTCTTCAATTTTTAGTTTTTCCTTTTTCCATTCTTCCTCCCTCCTTTATATTTCTTTCCATAGATTCAAAATTGCCATATGTATTGTAAAATCAAGAGGATTATGAATTCCTACCAGTCTTTTTGTCGATGGTGGCTCCTCATACAGCACTATCTGCATGGACTCAGGCTTTCTAGTTGTTTCTGGCTATGGGGGTAATGTTTCTTCTCCCACTTCTTGTTGTAGGGGCTCTCGTTCTTATTTTTGTTGTGGCTGCAAGAACTCCTGCTCTAGTTTTGGTTGTTATTGCAGGACTTCTTGCTCATGTTGCAGGAAATCCTAATTTTCCTCAAACTCTTATGTAATGTTAGCAAGATCGGCCAGTGCTATATTTGCTTCTCTCTCAAATATGTCTTCTTCTTTGACATTCTCCTACCCCATTAGAGATTTCGGGTCCTCATGTGATGTCTCACCAGGCTTAGGGCTTTCCTATGGAGGTGTACCAAACGCTGGACCAGCTGGCCTTGATTTCCTGGGAGGTCTCTGACATTTTTCTTTGGTTGTAGAATGAAAAATGTCAGCCTTCCTCTTCTTAGAACTTGGCACCTTTCTTTCTACAAGTTGTGTTTTAGCCTTCCCATTTCTCATTTATTGTGCCCTAGTTTTCATCAGGGTTTCAAGTGGAACGTCATCATCAAAATATGATGAAGATCTTTCTTTTTCTAAGTGCTCTATTCTAGAAGAACTAATTTCTATGGTTTCTTCTACTGGAGGAGGGTTCACACTAGAGCTAGTACTAGAGGTTGAAGCACAAAGAGTGGCTTCAACCATGCTCAATCTCTTGTTAGACCTACAAGGTTGAGGTAAAACCCTAGGTTGCAAGTGCTCAGGTCTAATCTGATCAACATTTATAAATTCTTCCCAGGTCATTCCAGATACATCATGCACAGACTTCTTAACTAGAAATTTAATTAGACAATGGTGGGAAATAGAATTATCCCTACATTTTTGGGTCTCAGCCACCATGATTGAGAGAAGATTGTATAGCACATTAGGCACATTCATCCTCCTTCCGTTCCTTATGTGATTCAAAAGCTTGAAGTGTACAGAATGCAAATTCGACTGACAGCCCTCACAGGTGATGTATTTGATATCATAAATGGCTATCTGCTTCCATGGCTCGGGTAGAGACATTCTCTTCACACCTTATTTATCTAAGCTCAATGGGGGGTCGTTTGACTCTATAAATTCTACCCTAGTTGATCTGGTGTCTCTAGAAGCAGGGTAATTTTCACCATTAGCTGGTAACCCTGTGACCTCTGCAATTCTTTCCTCAGTTGCCACAACTTCCAACCCTTTTACTGTGGCTTTTCCTTTAGAAAATGTCTAGGAAAATTCAAGGGAAATTCTTTCATCAAAGCCATGCAACTTTAGGAAGTAATCTAACCATCCACAGTTTCTAAATTCAGCCAGGCATTGCGCATCCTGAAATAAAACATCATGCACTGTGGGTTCATTTTGAATTAATCCACCTCCCATTGTCTGCAATCAAACAAATGCTCTGCAATTTCTTTCCTACAATTCTTGTCTGAAAATCAAGTTCACCTTCTTGCAATACCTGCTAAATTTCCAATGCCAATATTGACTGGATTTCCTTTCTTTTGCTTCACCTTTTTTCTTGCAACTCAAGATTACGACAGAGTCAATAATGGAAAGAAAAGGAGTGATAAAGGAGAATTATGATGGGAAGAAATGGCAGCTGCAGTTAATGTCCCTTCACACATGCAAGTTGTCCTCTCACTCAGATTTCAAATTGGCTCATTTTAAATTTTCTAACGTAGCCTAGCATAAATTGACACATGGGTGATATATTTGCATCTTTTTCATTCCCCCCCAACCTAAATTTGAACATGTGTCCGCACATGCGAGATGGGAGTGGTGATTTGATAGGAATTAATGACATGTTATGTGAACATCTATACTAACGTACAGTGATTAAATGAATGCACTTAAAATATGATTAAAAGATAGCAATTAATGTCCACATACCTGAATGTGTGGAGGATTGATTGCAAATATTATGGAGAAAGTACCATTCACCTTTTAGGGAATAAATTAAGCAATTAATGAAAATGAAGTGGAATGAGGTGAGGTGGAATGAAGTGATGGAAGAGAGAGAAAGGTGGTGATGGATGGGTGAATGGTTGGATGGGAAAAGAAATGGACTTCCACAAGAGCAGAAGTCTTTATTATGAGTACGTACATTAATTAGCCAGAAGGAGGCACACTAGGTCCACTTCCTTCGGCTACAGGAAGCTCAAGTGTTGAATGTTGGGTGAATTGTTGTAGGAACTCTTCTTTGGAAACTGGCTTGTGATATAATCTGAGGCGATGACCATTGACAAGTAACTTGAATTTGATAGGGTCAATGGTAGTAAGCTAAACAACTCCATTAGGAAAGACCTCAACAACTTCATATGGTCCTAGCCACCTTGTCTACAATTTTCCTGCATTGTCCTGATATCTTGAGTCAGAGCAGGGCCCAATCTCCAGGTTGGAATTTCTTGTCCTTGATAAATTTGTCATGCCACTTGATTCTCTGATTCTGCACTACCTATGTATGTTGTAGGGATGCTCTTCTTATCTCATCCAAAGCATTCAGCTGCATGATTCTTTCTCTCTGTGCCTCAGAAATATCCATCCCCAAATCTACTACAGTCCTAAGAGTCTTATATTCAAATTCAATGGGCATCATATTTTTCTTTCCATATAGCAACTCAAATGGAGTGAAGCTTGTAGTTGTTTTCTAGGTTGTTCTACAGGCCCAAATAGCTTTTGATAATTTTTTTGCCCAATCCTCTCTATGAATAGCTACTATTTTGGTCAGAATGGCTTTAATTTCCCTGTTGGTCACCTCAACTTGGCCATTAGCCTGAGGGTGATAAGGAGTATACTTCCTATGCCTTATGTTGTACTCATTAACTAGTGTTGCAACAAAGGTTGATGTGAATTGAGCCCCTTGATCAATCACTATTTCTCTTGGGACTCCATATCTTGTGAAAATCTCCTCATAAAGAAATTATGCAACCTTGTTATCTCTTGCATGCTTCATGGCCTTAACTTCTACCCACTTTGTCACATAATCAGTGCATACCAATATATAAGACTTACCATTTGATGGAGGGTCAATGGGTCCCACAAAATCCAATCCCCACTTGTCAAAGGGAGTGATTACTACATGAGGGAAAAGTGGCATCTCATTAGATTTGGTTGGTCTACCCATTCTTTGACATCTATCACAGTTTCTGGTATACCTTCCTACATCCTTGTGGAGTGTTAGCCAGTAATATCTTGTGTTCAAAATCTTCATTATTGTCCTCTTGGATGCAAAGTGTCCTCCACATGGTTTGTTGTGACATGCATGCAAAATGTCATATGTCTCATCTTCTCTCACACATCTCCTCATGACATGGTCTAGTCCAGTATAAAACAAACATCCAACAATCCAAGAGAAAGGAAAATATTTTTCAATGAGTGTCATTTTCTCTTTTGGAGAGAAGTGAGAAGGAACTCTACCTATGACCAAATAATTGGCTATGTCAGCATACTAGGGTGTTTGTATATTGAGGGAGAATAGATGCTCATCAGGGAAAGAGTCATCTATGGGTTGATTGTCTTCTGATGTAGTTAGTCTTGAAAGAAAATCTGCAACAACATTGGCCTTCCCTACCTTATCCACAATGGTTATATCAAACTCTTGCATCAACAATAACCATCTTTCCAACCTACCTATGATAAAAGGTTTATTCATGAGATATCTAATGGTTGCATGATCAATGTGCACAAAGATTTGGTAGCTTGTTATGTAATGTCTAAATTTTTTCAGTGCATAGATTATTGCCAACATTTCTTTCTCTGTCACTGTATAATTGAATTCAACTCCTTGTAAATTTTTGTTGACAAAGTAAATGGCATTTTCAACAAATCGTTCTTTCTATCCTAAGACTACTCTTATGGCATAATCTGATGCATCAGTATGGATGTGGAAAATAAGTTCCCAATTAGGTCCTTTGAGTATAGGAGCATGAGTCAAAGTTTCCTTTGAGTCAGAAAATGCCTTGTCACAAGCTTCAGTCCATTGAAATTCAACATCTTTAGTGATAAGAGAAGACAACGGTGTTGCTACCTTGCTAAAATCCTTGATGAAATGCCTATAATATCCTACATGACCCAAGAAACTCCTAACATCCTTATGTTTTGTAGGTGTGGGAAGATTTTTGATTACCTCAATATTTGCAAGATCTACTTGAATTCCCTTGTGGGAGATGTAGTGGCCAAGAATTATACCTTCTTGCATCATCATGAAGCACTTTTCACTGTTTAAGGACAAGTTTTGGTCTTCACATCTTTGTAGGAATCTCCTAATATTTTCCAATGCTTGATTAAAATCAACACCATAAGTGGTAAAGTCATCCATATAAATTTTCATGCAATCATGAGAAATGTTTGAGAATATGCTAATGATTTCCCTCTGAAAAGTTACAGGTGCATTGCATAAGCCAAATGGGAGTACCGAATAGGCATAGGTCCCCCATGGATAGGTAAATGTGGTCTTCTCCTGGTCCTCTAGTGCAATTTGGATATGGTTGTAGCCGTTGAATCCATCTAGAAAAGAAAAATTTCCTGCAAGTGTGTCCAAAACTTGATCAATAAAGGGTAAGGGAAAGTGGTTCTTCTTGGTGGCAGCATTAAGTTCCCTATAATCAACACAAACTCGCCATTTCCATCCTTTCTTGGGCACAATCACTAATGGAGACACCCACTAACTATCTAAAATGGGATAGATAAATCCTGCATCTAGTAATTTTTGCAATTCCCCTTTTACAATTTCTCTTAGTGCAGGGTTAATTCTTCTTTGTGGTTGTCTTACTAGGGTTCAATCATCTCTGATGTAAATTCTATGTGTAAAATTTTTAGGGTCCAATCCCTTCATATCATGATAATCCCACGCAAATGCATTCTGATTGATCCCTAATAAGTTTGTCAATAATAGTTGTTGTTCTTCACTTAATTTACTATTAACATTCAAATATTTTCCTTCTAACACCTGTACTTGTGTAGTTAACTCTATCATGGCTGCTTCATTAACACATGGCACCTTTAGTTCATATGGTAGCAATGTATGGGACATATCTATTACTACAGGAAGTCTTTCTATGAGAAGAGTGGTTGCAGGAAGAGTGGCTATAGCAAGAACATCTGTAGGAATAGTGGTTGCAGGAAGAGCAGGTAGAAGTGTCTTGACTGGAGTAGCAGAATGAGAAGATGATGCTTCATCAACTTCATAATGGTTATGAATGATGTTAGCCAATACTTCATCCTCATCTTGGAGCTGCATGAAAGAGCTTTTTCTTAGCATCATAGGCTGTGCTACAAAATTAACTTCCTTGGCCTCTTCACCAACATGTGGCCATACGGGATTATCTTCATCATGAGATGGTTGAGCAGGAGGATAAAAAACAAAAAAAATTGTGCTCTTCCCATCTGAAATGGTCATGTCACCTGACCAAAATCTAATGTATGCATCTGAAGTTGCTAACCATGGCCTTCCAAGAATAATGGGATACCCACCTAGTGCAGCTTTATGAGAAAGAATCATAAATTCTGTTGGGTACTCCTAGGAGTCTAAAACTACCACAAGATCCTCCACTACACCATCAGGCTTAACAGTAGAGCTATTAGCAAGCTACAGGACAGTAGGAGTAGATCTCATGCTTGTAACATTTAGTTGCTGCAGGATGTCTTTGGTCGTTACATTTATTGTTTCCCCTAAATCAATTTGAGCATTCTTTACTTGGACCCATTTATAACAACTACTACCATAGGACTACCTGGGCCATTATACTTGGGAATAGTTACTTTTCCCAGCATGATGTTAGCTAGCTGTCCCACCACATGAACTGTAGTTGGGTCCTTTTTCCTACCTAGCTTCTTGAGGTATGCTTCCTTGATTTCCTTGCCATAGATTGGAACATCCTTTATGGTTTGAAATAGAGGTATCTGGACACATATATACTTCAATTGATCCAAAATATCAAAAGTTGTATCCTCCTTTTCTTCCTTCTTCTTGGTAACTTCCAATCTCTGAGGAAATGGTGGTTCTTGTTCAGTCTGCTTGGCTTGGACTAGTTCAATATTTTTAGGTACACTTGGCTGAATGGGATCATTCAGAGGTTCATCTTCCTCTTCCACAGGAAGCTCAGTGATAATGGGCTTGGAAGGGGGTGGTAGAGTAGTCTTGAATGCAAGTGGATGTCACTTACACTCACAACATATGCATGGAATTGATTTGAATCAGTAGAGTATGCAGGCTGTTGTTGTGGTTTGCTATTTGGATTGGGTGTGGGCTGAGCTGGTAGCTGAGTAGGTTTAGGTGAATTTGAGCTTGGATTAGCAGGTAGAGGCATTATAGCAGGTTGTTGGGGCTGAGAAGGTGGTTGCATGTAACTAGTTGTCTGGGTAGGCCATTTCTGTCCTCCTCTCCATTGATTTGTTTGTTGCCAATTTCCTAGAGGTGGCTACCAATGCCCTTGAAATTGCTGCCAATTCCCCTAAGGTTTCTGCCACTGGGGTGGAGAACTTTGATGATTGGGCCAATCATTTGGAAGGTTACTTCAAGGTTGTGGTGGATATCCCCCATAACTAGATGGATATGGAGGCTTCCATTGGTTAGTAAATGAATAGGAATTACAATATGGCCCAACATAAGATAGTGGATCTGGTGGCATACCTTTTCTTGGAGCCCAAGGATTCCTTTGTGCAACATAGTAGATTTGGTCTTCTTCAATCTAGATTGTCTTGAACTCAGGTGGAATCTACTTGCTTTCAAGATTAGCTACCATCTTGCATCTACAATCCCTCTTCTTTTGTCTGCAGTAGGGGCAATACTCTGTCAACATTGCCTCTGCCTCCTCTTGCTTCTTCTTGGCCTGACGTGTATCTAGCTCAGTAGCTAGATTATTTATAATGTCTTGCTTGAAGTTTTCCAGCAAATGAGTAATCTCCATTCTTGAAACTCTACCGGTAGTTGAATTACCCATGGAAGATTGGTAAGCTCTCCCCTTCTTTGAAGCTTCCCTAGAGTAGTTCTAGCATATTTTCTTGATATATTCCCAAGGAACTTGGGAGATATCTCCTCCTCCCATGAGGTCCAAGGCATCAATGCAGCTATCATTGATTCCTCTCTAGAAAATCAACTTTTGTGAGTCTTCATTGAGTGTATGGTGTAAATATTTTTGTAGGAAAAACAAAAACCTTGCACTGTAATCTTTCAAACTCTCATCTTCCTTTTGTTGCATCCTAAAAATGTCACCTCCTCTCATGTCGCTGCCCCTGCAATATTCCTTGTATTTCTTAAGGAATTTTGTCTTCATGTCTTCCCAAGTTTCCACACTATCTCTGCCTAGGATCATGAACCATCTTAATGCAACCTCTTTCAAAGTGGTAGGAAATAGCTTAAGCCTATGGGCATCAGTAGTATAATCATAACTCCTACAGAGTATGTCAAACTCAAATAAAAAGGTATCAAGATCTTTTGTAACAAGTCCATAAAACTTGGGGAGTGTTGAGGCAGGAATGTTCTTGATGTTGTCAACTTCATTCTTATGGGTAATGGGGGGTAATGGGGAAAGAAAAAGCTGGTTGGTTAGGTCTATTCCTATTTGCATCACCCATGTCTGCTTGATGTAGTTCTAAAGAAAAGGGGTTCTCAAGTTGATTTTGATCTTCAGAGGAGACTTCAAAGCTTGTTAGATCAGGAAATGCATCAACAAAGGGGTGTGGATATTTTTCTTCTTCTTCTCTTGGTAGGTTATGATATTAAACTAGCTGGAATGGATTAAGATTGTTAGGAAGAAATCTCCCATAAGCATCCCTTCTCCTTCCTATATGCATGCAGTATCACTCACTATCAACCAACTCACACAAAGAATTGGTAAATAATAAGGGGGGTCATTACTTCCTAAATGAGGATATACTAAGAACAACTTCTAGAAACATTACAACAAGAAAAACTACCAATGACTCCAAAAGACTTCCTAGTTTGACACCATCCTCAGCAACGGTGCCAAAAATGTTGGCCTCCTACAATGATTTAATAACTAAGCCCTTACAACCATGATTTAGAGATTGGACATCTAACCTGAATAGCTATTTCAATCATCATGAAGGTGCATTTAACTTGTCAACCCAAGGACATGAACTTGAAATGGGTTTGCACAGTATGTGCACTAGGAACTCAAAGTAGCCATTTCATTCTATAGCTAAGGAACACACAATGCTGAAAATAAATTGCTTAGAAGAGAATACCATAAATACCACTCATCAATCAATAACTCCATCAAACTAAAATGCAGAACAGTAATAAAAATCTGAGCAACAAACAGGGCACTACTCTGTCTACTTTGGCTGCAGGAACAGTTGGTGCCAGATTTCTAACTAATTACTAAGCAGTAAGTAATACTAACTAATACTAAACTAAGAAGATAGATTACTCACCAAGTGGGCCCCCTTGGATAAGTATCCTCTAAAACTAATGAGAACTCAGATGCTCGAACATAGAACTTTATTTTATTCACTGTAATCATGAGTACAAAAGAGTAATGTATCTGTATTACTGAAAAATTGAGAGTGCAAGTACAATATCAAATAGTGCAACCTCCTAAGGAAGGAGCATCAGATCTTTATTTATACTATCAGCTAAACAAGGTAGTCAACTCCACGACTGGGAGGATGCCATTTAGGGAAAATAGAGAAAGTGAAGCGGTGGTGGTTACACGTGAATGGAATCTGGTCAGACATGCAGGTCCAAACATAGATTTAGCACAACAGTAATGTCTGTGTCTGCTCAATCATTAAAGTCCACTACAAGGCGGTTACATTTTGTTGCATAAGGAATCTTCTGTCGTTGACCTCCTTTGACCTTGAGTGATTCCTTTGTTGGACGTTATGGTGCATGCCTAGCTGGCGGTATCTTCCTCAACTTAGCATCTTCAAATTAAATCTACATGGCAATGTTAGTACGCACAATAACTGCACATCTATAACCACCTTAAGAAACATTCATTAACCACATGCAAAATCAATATAGATAATCCACATAATATTCCAATGTCATTAAAACTTGCAGAGATAGGATTTAAGCCCAATGTATATTGTTTGAGGGAAATATTATGAAAATATCAACATTTAACATCAAATTCCATGACAACTTCCAGCAAATAAATTATAGATTCTACCCTAAATTGGACAAAAAACTAGGCTCATCACACACTATGGCATTTTCTGACCCAAAAATAGTAAAAAGAAAGGACACATCCGATCGTGAAAACCTCTCTAAAGCGCCAAAGGATGAGGGATTCAATCTTCCCCTTAGTGATATCCATCAAGAAAAATCAGCAGTACTAGTAGAAAAATGTAACCTAGTCAATTTGGGAACTGAAGAGACACCACACATCACTTTCTATACTGAGTCACTTTTGACCGAGGAACAACAAAATCTAGTTGCATTCTTGAAAGAAAGGAAAGTGAATTTTGCATGGACATACATCGACATGCCAGGCCTTGATCCAGAGGTGGTGGTCCATCATCTAGTAGTGTATCCTGGGGAAAAACCCATAAGACGAAAGTTGAGAAAGATGCATCCACAAATCGCCCTACTCGTCAAATTTGAGCTACAAAAACTCCTTGATGTTGGCTTCATATGACCCATTGATTATATTGAATGGGTTTCCAACCTTGTACCTATTTCCAAGCCCACTAGGGGCATCTGGATCTGTACCGACTTCAGGAACCTAAACAAAGCATGCCCTAAGGATGATTTCTCTCTTCCTAACATAGACATGATTGTAGACCTGATGACAGGGCATGAAATGCTATCATTGATGGATGGGTTTTCAGGATACAACCAGATTATGATCACAAAATATGACCAACATAATACAACCTTCACCTGTCCATGGGGGACCTACTATTGGAACATGATTCCATTTGGGTTGAAGAACACCAATGCAACATACCAAAGGGCTATGACTCTGATTTTTCATTACATGATCCACAAATTTGTAGAAGACTATGTGGATGACATACTAGCCAAATCAAGAAAATATCAAGACCATATATCAATGTTGGGCCCAATCTTTGACAGACTAGAAGAATATAAGGTACGACTTAATCCTAAGAAATGTGTCTTCAACATGCAATCAGGAAAGCTCCTAGGCTATATTGTATCAATGAGGGGAATCTAGATAGATCCTGCAAAAGTCAGAGCAATCCTCAACATGGAAGCACCACAAAAATTGAAAAAATTGAGGGGCTTGCAGGGAAGGATTCAATTCATCTGTAGATTTATATCACAGTTAGAAAATAAAACAATCCCATATTCTCATCTACTCCACAAGGGGGTAGCATACAAATGGGAAGCGAAATGCGATTAGGCATTCAATTAAATCAAAGAATACTTGTTGACACCACAAGTCCTCATGCCACTAATCCAAAATAAACCATTGATCCTATACATATCAACAACAATGGCAACCCTTGGTGCTCTTCTGGTGCAACATGATGAAATAGGGAAAGAAAGATCCATTTACTATATCAGTAGGACCTTGGTGGGACATGAGCTAAATTACACATTCATTGAGAAATCTTTTCTAGCGGTAGTTTTTTCCTCATAAAAATTCAGGCACTACATGTTGGCTCATCAGATCAAGCTCATCGCTAAGATAGACCCCCTAAAATATCTTCTCTCTAAAGCAATTCTTATAGGATGGATGGCTAAGTGGGTCATGATCTTGACAAAATACGACATTGAATATGTGGAACAAAAATCCATCAAGGGACAGGTAATTGCAGATCAATTAGTAGAGGCACCTACATATTCAGAGAACCCACTAGTATCAAAATTTCCAGATGAGTCCATTTTCAACCTTAATGTAGCAGATCATTGGAAGGTATATTTCGACAAGTCATACACACAACATGGATTAGGAGCAAGAGTCCTCTTCATCACACCACAAGGTGATTGTATCCCAAAATAATACAAGTTGTCTTTCCCATGCACCAACAACATTGTTGAGTATGAGGCTCTTGTAATAGGACTCTAGATTGCAGTACAATGGCAAATCATGGCACCCAAGGTTTATGGGGATTCATAGCTAATTATCAACTAGGTCAATGTTGAATATCAAATGAAGGATGAAAAACTTACCCCATACAAGAAACTAGTGGAGGATCTCAAGGAATTCTTCATTGACATAACATTTGAGCAAATACTGAGGGTAAACAACAGAGAAGCTGACACTATGGCAACAATCAGATCATTGTTGGATATCCCACAGAACATCCCTCAACATAAATTCCTTGTAGAGCAGCTTCTCATACCAGCTTTTGAGGTACCAAAATCTAAGTTCATTTGTGAAATTGTTGGTCCTAATGATTCTTGGTACCATGACATATTCACCTACTTGAAAATAGGAGTCCTCCCCACTAACGTCACCCCAAATCTCAAAAGAACCTTTATTAAGAAGTCATCCTGTTTTGATATCTTAGGTGACACCCTGTACTGTAGAAGTATCAAAGGAACCCTCTCATGATGCCTTAACCTTGGGGAAGCTTTGATTTCTTTAACATAGGTACACAATGGAATTTGTGGTTCACACTCTAGTGGTATGACCTTAGCCAAGAAATTGTTGAGGATGAGGTAATACTGGCCTACAATGGAGAAAGAAGCTCACGACTACATCCAGAAGTGCATGCAATGTCAACAGTATGGGGACCTCATCCATGCACTAGCTCAAGAGCTCCAGTCGATTGTAACACCTTGGCCTTTTTCATAATGGGGGATCGATCTCATTGGAAAAATCACACCCACCTCATTTAATGGACACAAGCTCATTATCACTACCACTGAATACTTCACAAAGTGGGTAGAGGCCATCCCAATGACCTATATCATAGGGAAGCAAATCTCTAAATTCATCCTAAACTACCTCATTTTTTGTTACGGTGTTCCATAAGCCCTTATCTCTGATAATGGAGCACCCTTCAAAAACCAATATGTCTGTGAGTTATGCCAAAAAATCAATATCCAACATCACTTCTCCATCCCATATTACCCCCCGGGGTAATGGCCAAGTTGAGGCTACGAATAAAACCATCTTGAAAATCCTAAAGAAAACGGTCAATGAAGCTGGTCATGACTGGCACCTATAGTTGAACCCTTCCCTATGGGCCTATCGAATGATTATCCACACACCTATAGGTACAACCCCTTTCTCCCTGGTCTATGGATCAGAAGCCATCCTATCCATTGATGTTGAGATCCCATACCTAAGAATATCACTATAGAATTTTACTACTAATGAAGAGTATCGAGTGTCATAGTTGAATGAGTTGGAGTTACTGGATGAGCGGCACACGGATGCTTCGAACCACCTATAGGTCTATCAAAACTGTCTCAAAAGGATCTATAATAAGAATACCAAGAATCGGTCATTTCAAGTTGGAGAGCTCGTGTTGAAAGAAAATCAAAACAATGTACCAAATCTAGATAGCAAAGGTAAGTTTGAACCCAACTCATTGGGACCCTTTGTCATCACTGCAAGTTACAAATTAGGAGCATATCATCTATCCACACCTAAAGGTGAGCCTCTGCAGGATCTCATCAATAGCTCCCATCTCAAAAAAAATTATGCCTAAGCTTGCAAGGTATGAATCAAAAATTAAAAAAAAATTAAAAAATATAAAAAATATAAAAAAATCAGAAAATGGATTGAAAATAGTAAAGAAAAAAATCATCCTCTAGTGAAAACCACTCCGGTGGAACTTTGGGAAAGTACCTTGACGAAAACCTGGCAAACAGACACCTTGTGTAAATAAGCACTTTCCATCCACCATGGATTCTTTGAATTGTTCAGCACCACCTACCATTGCTTTCCATTGCATTCACCCATCACATTCCATATCTCCTTCTATCACTCATCCACGTCTACATCATAGCTTGATCTTGTGTTGGTATCATGTTCCATCCTATAACTAGTTAGCACATTCCTAAGGTCATTTTGTCCTACCTATATCGGAGTAGTCTATTGCATCACGTAGGGGGAAAGTTCTTATACCTGCATTGGATCAGATTCGTGTATATCCATGAAAATTTCTTAAAATCAAAAAATCAAAAAAACATTCATAAAACTAGAAAATCCAAAAACATCCAAAACATATCAAAATCCCAAAATAGGTCAAAAATCACATCAAAATAAAAAACATGGTATCCGAACTACTACATTGTCTCTGAGCTTAAACATAGGCAAGGCTAATCTTTGATCAGCCCTGAGACAAAAAAACACAAAAATATTTAAATAACCCAAAAATTAAAAAAATAGCCTTATAACATTTCAAAAACATCAAAATACATCCAAATATTTGAAAAAATCCATCTGTCTCATTTCACTTCACCCACAATAATCAATCATCCATAATAAATCAATCATCACCTTCATCCTTTGGCCACACAAACATAAAGCAACCACAACAATCAGCAAAAGCAGACTTCAAATTCAAAATCAAAATCGAAACAACAAACTTTTATATGCAAAATCAAACTCTTGATCATTCTCAAACATGTCAATCGAACCTTATATCAATAGCCTTTCAAGCAACCTGTCAACTTTCCACCATCCACTAACCTGTCCTAGGATGCATCCTTCCTATAATGAGAATTATCTTTGGCAATCACTTTGGATACTTATCCTAAGAAAAACACATCCCTTTGGCTAGAGGTATGAAGAACATTGACTTGTTTGTGTACTTTATTTTTTCTTGTGATTTATCTTATTATGTTCATTCCAATGACCTCTCGATGATGTCTAATCTAAAAATATTTAGAGAGAAAGGAATGGGGTATCGATCATTATCTTTTTTCTACTGTGCTTGTGGATATTCTTGTAATATAACATTGGTCATGCAAATTTTGTTCAGTGTGTAGGGAGGATGTTCTCGATATCTTGTTGACTATTACATTAGGATGTTTTTCCTTTTCATGTTTTGGTCTAAGATGTTTGAAATATCTAAAGTACACTCTAACAAGGTTTCATATGCCGAGTGTGAACAAGGATATTCCTATCTGATTGTCGAGTCAAATTTCATCTCACTAGGTACAATGCCATCCTGGTTGTCTATACCTTGATGCATTGTATCTATGTGTGTTATCAAACATAAGGAAAGTTATGCTCTTTGTACATCCCCAATCCCTAGATAAGCAACACATCATCATCATTCATCATCATATCTAATAAAGTCTCGACAACTCATAGACTTGTTGGACTTCTGCATCTTCTCGGAATCAAGGGTTGATCCCTCTCATTCTTCTATCCTCTTTCACGCTAACATGATATCATGACATTCACCAAAACATTAATGCATCCATCTTGCATTCATAAAACATCAACATACCCATCATGCGTACTCATACATATCATCATAATAGGAAACATCATCCATTTCACATGGATTGCATCATCAATTAAGTTGTTTAGGATAATATAGATTTGTTATTCTAAGCATCTTAAAACCATCTCATTTGAATCATCATCAAAATATAGATCTGTAGTCTAACCTCTTCATTTCACCATCCATAAAGTATATTTGTCATCAACTTGACCTAAAATTGGAATTTTTTCCCAATCTCTCAAGGGGGTAGTGTACCAGCATAATTATTTCTGCTGGGACAACAGTGGGGCATCTGAAAAAATTATTATTTTTTTTAATTTTGATCTTGGCAACATCAGTCTTTGAACCAACACAACCGGTACGTTGCTTCAAAGAGGGGAAAAATGTAGACACACAAATAGGCTGGGAACTAACATTATGCACCTAATTCTATTTAATTATCATCATTTCTTATATTAATAAAATAAAGCATTTTATTAGTGTGAATGCTTGGTCTAGACCTGCTCAAACATGAACAAACAATCAAATGTTAGTCAATAAACAAATCTAAACTAGCATTCCCTAGGAAATTCATTCAAACACAATGAACAAGAAACAAAGCAAAGTTAATCAAATGAAAGCCAATGAATCTTATTCAAATGCTCAAACCAGCATCCCATGGCGGAATTGGTGCTTCTTTTATGTGGAAAGAAGCCCTTTCCCAATTCCTTGACAAGCTTGATGATGATGTGAGATTCTTGATAAAAAATTGTCAATAACCTAGCTATGGATGAGAAATGTTATGATAACTTGGATGAAAATGGATGAAATTGCATGAAATCTATAGATAATAACTTTGCATGAAGTTCTGGATCCCAAATCAATAGAGAAGTCCTCTATTTATAGGAAAGAAGGATGGAAGAATGGAGAATAGGATGAATGTTGGATTAAACTTGAACCAATGGCATTGTGCCACTTGTCAACATGCTAATGAAGGAGAGTGGAGCACATTTTGAACAATGTGCATGTTAAATGCATGTAGGTGAAATTTGAATTTCAAAAGAATGCTTTTGGAAGAAGATTTGTAAGAGGAGTTAATGCCAAGTTGGCTCAAGGAGAGGACATGTAAGAGCCATAAATGCCAAGTTGGAGGACAAGAGTCCTTTAAGAGGGAGAATTCAAATAAATAGAATATTCCAAGAATATGCCATATTTGAATGGAAATAGAGGAATTAATAAATCAAATAAATTGATTTACATGTGCAAGTTGCAAAAGCTAGAGGAAATGAGGATTTGATGAGGGATACACTGCCCAAAACCCACATAAATCACAACCGATACCAACACAAAACATGCGAGACAAAAAAATGACTCACTTTCAATTATTTTCAGAAAATGAAATTACAGATTCAAAGCTTACATGCTACAGCCTCATGGGCTTGATTCATTACAACAAAATCAACTCAGAAAATAAAAATCTACTATTTGGAGCCATAATCTGCACCATCAGGGCCACCTTCGACAACCCCCACTTAGCCCTTTCTATTTTGCTCAATAACCACCCTAGAATGTTCTAGAAAGTACAAATTTCCCCTTTTTGTTTTGGCACCAAAAGTCCTACCATTTGATTTCTGGCCTAGGAAGAAATTTTCAAGAAATCCACTTTTTAGAGGACCAACTTTGTGGGGCCATAACTTTTGATCCGAGTGTCTGATTCGCTATTATTGCATATTGTTGGAAAGCTCTCGACAAGCTCTACAACACACAAACCAATCATAGGTCAGTTCGGCCACCTTTTGAGCTATTTCGGGGCCTCTAAAATTTTATATCTGAATTAGAAGTTACATTGGAGAAATTTCTCAGGATGAAAACTTTAATTTCTCCCAAACCATGCAGGGTATTGAGGTGATTCTTTCACGACCAAAATTTTTTTTCAGCTATGCTCCTTGGGGTAAATTTTCACGTCCATATGAGCCCATTTTGGCCGACTTACTAAAAATAGTAAGTGTCCATTTTTCACTATTTTTTATGCCTGACAGTCGTATACCCCCTAAGTGCCATCATGGGACTCAAAAAAACTAAATAAAATAAAGAAAACAATTTTTTTTTGGGTGATGCAAGATTTCCCTACATCGTTGGATGCTCCTACATTAGACACCCAGGGTAATTTGAAAAATGACCCTATCAGTTCTTAGGAGTTAGAGGGAAACCATGATGAATCTTCAGCAGGACTTCCTCTCCATTTCACCAAATACTTTGCATATTGCCTATTTCTTGTGCTTCTACCCACACGGCTATCCAAGATTTCTTCTATATCTTCCTTCTCTGAAGTAGGTTCTGAAATTTCTCACTGTTCTTTTATTGGAATCTCCTCTATATAACCTTTATGATACTCTATCAAATCAGCAATGTTGAACACAGGAGAAATTTTTATTCCACTAGGAAACTCTACCTCATAAGAATTTCCTAAATCATGCTTCTTCAGGATCTTGCATGATCCAAATTTCTTCATCTTTAACTTGTATGTACCAATTGGAAACCTTTCCTTTCACAAATGAACCATGGCTTCATCTCCTACTTGGAACTCCTTATACCTCCTTTTCTGATCTACTTGAGCCTTATATTGTGAGTTCATCTTATTGATATATTTCTTCACCACTTTGTGCAAATTCTGCAAGTGTTCAACAAAATATTCAACCTCAACACTACTTTTTTCCCCCTTATCTATCTAGCTTAGAAGCTTGGACTACTCCCATATATAATCTGGAATGGTGTTTTACCAATACTCCTATTGACAGAATTGTTGTAAGAAAATTATGCCTGTGGTATAATCAAATCCCATCCCTTGGGCTTATCTCCAACTAAGCATCTTAGCAGGTTGCCCAAACTCCAATTCACCACCTCTATTTGTCCATTAGTTTGTGGATGGTGTGCAGAGCTGAACTTAAAATCTGTCTTCAACTTCTTCCATAATGTCCTCTAGAAATAACCAACAAATTTGGTATCTCTTTCTGAAACTATACTCTTTGGTAGACCATGTAGTCTCACCACCTCTCTAAAAAAAAACTCTGCAACATGAACATCATCACTGGTCTTATGACACGAAATGAAATATGCCATCTTTGAAAATCTATCCACCACCACAAATATCGAATATTTCCCTCTTTGTGTCCTTGGCAATCCAAGAACAAAATACATACTAATATCCTCCCATGGCCTCTTAGGTATAGGTAATGGCTAATAGAATCTAGTATTCTCACTTGTTCCTTTCGCTATCTGGCATACTCTGCAACTTTGTACAAATTTCTTCACATCTTGTTGTAATTGTTGCCAATAACAATTCTCACTGACAAGAGAAATGGTATTATCTCGACCAAAATTTCCATCCAATCCTTCACTATGCTTCTCCTTGATTAGATTCTCTCTCATAGAACTCCTTGGAATGCATAATTGGCTTCCTCTAAACAACATCCCATCTTGGATTAAGAAATCCAATCATCTCGTCCTATCTGATGTAACAAGTTCCAAACAAGCCTTCCAAGCTTTTGCAAAGTCAGGATCTTCTAGATACAAACTCTTGAGTTCATTGAACCCAAAAACCTCTATATTCATCTCTATCAACAAATTTTTCCTTCTACTTAAGGCATCTACAACTCTGTTTGACCTTCCACTCCTATGCTTCAAAACAAAAGTATAACTCTGCAAAAACTCAACCCATTTTAAGTTCCTTTGATTCAAATTTCCTTGACTATTGAGATACTGCAAAGCCTCGTGATCAGTATATAAAATAAATTATTTTGGCAACAAATAGTGTCTTCATTTCTTCAAATCTTGAACTATAGCATAAAACTCTTGATCATATACAAAATATTTCTTCTTGGCATCATTCAAATTCTCACTAAAATAGGCAACAGGCTTACCTTCTTAACTCAAAACAACTCCTATGGCAGTGCCACTAGCATCACAATCTACCTGAAAGACCTTATTGAAATTTGGAAGTGCCAAAACAGGTTGCTCTATAACTCTCTTCTTCAACACATCAAAACTTTTGGCTGCTCCTGTGGTCCACTTAAACTCTTTTCTATCCCCTCTCATTGCTTCCATTAGAGGTGCAAAAATACTACTGAAATTCTTAATAAACTTTCTATAAAAACTTGCTAGACAATGAAATTATCTTACCTCTATAACACTCCTTGGGGTAGGCCATTCAATGATAGCTCTCACCTTCTCTGGATCCATTTTAAGACCCTCTGTTGAGACAAAAAATCCTAGATACACCAACTCCCTTTTCCCAAAACTTAATTTCTTCAAATTAATCAACAACTTCTCCTCCCTTAGCTTCTCAAAAACTCTTCGGATATGCATCAAGTGCTCCTCCAATGTCTTATTGAAAATCAAAATATCATCCAAATAAACAATAACAAATTTTCCTAAAAATTATTTCAATACATCATTCATAAGCCGCATAAATGTGCTCAATGCATTGGTTAGCCCAAAAGGCATGACTAACCACTCGTACAAGCCCTCCTTGGTTTTGAAGGTTGTCTTCCATTCATCTCCTTCTCTAATCTGGATCTAGTGATATCCACTCTTCAGATCTATCTTTGTGAAGTACTCATCTCCACTCAAACAATCCATAATTCCATCCATTCTTGGCAAGGAAAATCTATACTTGATGGTGATCTTGTTGATGGCTCTAGAGTCTGTACACATCCGCCATTCCCCATCCTTCTTTGGTGCTAGTACTATAGGTACTGCACATGGACTCAAACTCTCCCTAATCAATCCTTTTCGCAACAACTCTTGCACTTGTTTGTTCAACTCGTCACTCTTTGTTGGAGTCATATGATGAGCTTCCTTATTTGGAAAACTAGCTCTAGGAATCAAGTCCATCTGATGACTAATATTTCTTACGGCAGGAAAACCTTTAGGTACATTATCAGAAACAATAGCTTGAAACTCATTCAACAAATATGAAACCTCTACAGGTACCTCAGTAGTATCTTCTTTATCAACTCTAGGGATCAATGAAAAACACATATGCTCATGCTTCATACCTTCTAGGCACTTTCTTCCATCAACCAAATAAATTCTTGCATTACTGCATACCTTTTCTTCTACCTCTTTTAAGGGCTTTAGCTTATGAAGAACCCCATCCTTTTTCAAAGAATAGGTGTTGGCATGTCCATCATGTACTGCTCACTGATCAAACTGCCATGATTTGTCTAACAACATATGACAAACATCCATAGGCATACTATCACACAATACCTCATTATGGTAATTCTGAATCTTGAACTTTACCAGACATTGTTCATTTACTAAGGCTTTATGGTCCTTCTACAACCAAGCAATCTGGTATGGGTTCGGATGCCATCTTCTCTCCAACCGCAACTTACTAACCATTTCTTCTGAAACAAGGTTATTAGTATTACCTCCATCAATAATAACATTGCAAACTTTACCTTCACACTTACATTTGGTGCAAAAAAAATTCTTCCTTTGAGTTGGTTCCTTCTCTTCATTCAGCAAGGCTCTTCTGGTAACAAGAACCTCTCTTCTTTTTGCATCCTCAAAATGTGAAGACTCCACATCTTCATCTACATGTGCAACTCGTGCATTACCCTCAGGTATTCTATTTGTCCTTCCTTGATGTTGAGGACACTCATAGGCTCTATGTCCTTCTTCTCCACACTGGAAACAGGTTCTACAAAAGCCTCCTCTTCCCGGTCCTTGTCCAAATCTTCCCCTTCCTTTTTGGTCTCCATTATTCTGATCACAAGGACGATAGGTGTTATCTCCTTTTTGGTTATGGCTGCTACTTGAGCCTTCACCCTTCTTTTGATCTTCAATTTGACCTCCATATGACCATCCACCAGTCTTTCCTCCATGGCCTCCACCTCATTGCTTGTTCTCAAACCTCTTGCTCAGTCGTTCTTCAACTTTTAGAGAAAACTAATAAGCATCTTCAATGGTGGTCATTCTTACCAGTGCCAATTCTTCCTGTATGCTTGGCTTCAACCCATTAATATAATGAGAAACTTTCTCCTTATTTGCCTCAGAATGTCCTGTCCAAATTAGGACCTTGTGAAATTCCTCTGTATTCTTTCATCATCCTTGTCCCTTGCTTCAAGCTCCGCATCTTCTTGAGCAGCTCCAATTCATAATCGACTAGAATAAATTGTTTCTTCAATTTTGACACCATTATGTCCCATCTAGAAATTTTATATTTCCCTTGTCTTCCTCTTTCTAACTGGACCTCTTTCCACCATATATTGGTGTGACCTTTCAATTTTTTCTTTGCAAACCTCACTTTGTGAGGATCTTCAATCTCCTCAAACTCAAAAAGTTTGTCCATGTCATTGATCCAATCAATCAATTCTTTAGGATTCATATTTCCACTAAAAGTTGAAACCTCCATTTTAGGTCTCTTCCCAATGCTTGAGATCACTCGCAAAAATCTTGTTCCTCTAGGATCCATTGGATCTTGCTCTTTCTCTTCCATTTCTTCTTCCATTTCATCTTCACTGTCATCTCTATCTCGTTGCACATCTCTTCTTCGAACCTCTTGTTGCAAGGTTTCTAACTAAGTTCTAAGGGCTCTAATTTCATCTCTTGGTGGATCTCTTCCTCCATGACCTTGGCCTCTACCTCTGCCATATTGGGAAACTCTTGGAGGCATCTTGAACTCAACCCACACTCACAGGTCTTGCTACAACTGCCTCACATTTGGCGCTCTGTTACAGGCTCAGGAACTCCTGCTCTGATACCACTTGATGAGGGCTACACCATCCAAAACCCACATAAATCACCACAACCGATACCAACATAGAAGATGCGAGATAAAAAAATGACTCACTTTCAATTATTTTTAGAAAATGAAATTGCAGATTCAAAGCTTACATGCTATAGCCTCATGGGCGTGATTCATTACAACAAAATCAACTCAGAAAAGAAAAATCTACTATTTGGAGCCACAATATGCACCATTAGGGCCACCTTCTACAACCCCCACTTAGCCCTTTTTATTTTCCCCAATAACTGCCCTAGAATGTTCTAAAAAGTACAAATTTCCCCTTTTTGTTTTGGCGCCAAAATTCTCGCCATTTGATTTTTGGCCTAGGAAGAAATTTTCAAGAAATTCACTTTTTAGAGGACCAACTTCGCAGGGCCATAAATTTTGATCCGAGTTTCCAATTCGCTATAATTGCATATCGTTGAAAAGCTCTCGACGAGCTCTACAACACATCAATCCACCGTAGGTCGGTTCGGCCACCTTTTGAGCTATTTTGGGGCCTCTAAAGTTTTATTCTGAATTTGAAGTTGCATTGGAGAAATTTCTCGAGACATAAACTTTAATTTCTCCCAAACCGTGCAAGGTATTGAGGTGATTCTTTCGCGACCAGAAATGTTTTTCAGCTCTGCTCCTTGGGGTAAATTTTGACGTCCATATGAGCTCATTTTGGCTTAATTACTAAAAATAGTAAGTGTTTGTTTTTCGCTAGTTTTGATGCCTGACAGTCTTATACCCCCTAAGTGCCATCATGGGACTCAAAACAACTAAAGAAAATAAAGAAAACTTTTTTTTTTGTGATGCAATATTTCCTTACACCGTTGGATGCTCCTACATTAGGATTAGTGTTAGGAGTTAATTAGGATTTAATTAACTTAGATGGAATTAGTTGATATGACATTTGATTTAGATATTTAGATTTATTTAAATTAAATGAGAAGATAGTGGAAGATTAGTAATTTAATTAAATAAATTTGATTTATTCAATTAAATGAAGAACATTAGGATTCAACTAAATAAAATTGATTTATTTAATTAAATGAGGAACATTAGGGTTTAACTAAATAAAATTGATTTATTTAATTAAATGTGGAACATTAGGGGCTAACTAAATAAAATTTATTTATTTAACTAAATGAAGACATTAGGATTTAATTAAATAAAGTTGATTTATTTAATTAAAAGAGAAATATGGAGGAATTTAATGAATTTAATCAAATAAAGATTATAAAAATTAAATGGTTAGTATGGACGTGATTAAGGAAGAATCGGTGTTAGTTAATCAAGGTCGAATGCATGATATCAATCAAGATAATTTGAGCATCTACATTTTTCCCCTCTTTGAAGCAATGTACCTAATGCGTTGGTTCAAAAAATAACCATGCTGAGATCAAAATTCAAAAAAAAATTGATTTTTTCAGATGCCCCAGTGGAAAGAAGTATACTGGTACACTGCCCCCTCGAGAGATCAAGCGAAAAGTTTGATTTGAGGGTCAATCTCATGACAAAGAGGTTCAAGATGGACGTATGGATGGTTATGATGATGATGCAAATGAGATGGTTTTAAAATTATTAGAATAAACAATCTATATTATGATGCAAATGATGGAAATGCAATGTATGTGAAATGATCGGTGTTTCCTATTATGTATGATATGGATGATATGTGGTATGCTGATGGTTTGTGGATGCAGGATGGATGCATTGGTGATGTTTAGTTGACTATCATGGTACCATGTTAGCACGAAGAGAAGAAAGAAGAAAAGAGGATCCAACAATTCCATGATCTGTTGAGACTTTATTAGAGACAAAGATGAATGATGATGATGTATTTCTTATCAGAAATTAGGATTTTAAAAGGGCTTACTTACCTTATGTTTGATAACACACATAGGCATGATGCATCAAGGTATAAAGAATCGGGATGGTGTTGCACTTAGTGCGATGGAATTTGACTCGACAATCAAATAGAAATATCCCTATTCACACCTGGCATATGAAACCTTATTTAAAATGTAGTTAAAATATTTCAAATATCTCAGACCAAAACATAGAAAATTAAGCCTTCCTATGTGGTCAACAAGACACCTAAAACACCTTCCCTACAAACCAAACAAGACACACATGACCAAAGTTATATTACAAGAATATCCAACAAGCACAACAGACAAAAGATAATGATCATTTCCCCATTCCTTTCTCTCTACATCTTTTTGATTAGAAATCATCGAGAGGTCATTGGAATGAGTGCAATAAGCTAAGTCAAAAATACAAAGATCAAGTAAATAAACAAGCTAATGTTCTTCATACCTCTAGGCAAGACTAAACTACAGTGATGCCTGATGTTGATGTCCATTGTAGGAAGGATGCATCCTAGGACATGATGTTATCAAATGATTTTGGGATTGACTGGATGATGGGCTATTAATACCAAGAGTTAACCAACTTTTTTACCTATTGACCTAGACTTGAGACCCTTACGTTTGAGTTTTCACTTTTGATCTGCTAGACTTGTTTTCGGTTGTCATACCAAAGGTTGGGGGTGACGATGATTTATTATGAGTGGATGTTTATTGCGGGTGAATATGAAATGGGATAGATGGATTTTCTCAAATATTTGGATGTTTTTAAAGTTTTGAAATGTTTTGAGGCTATTTTTTTTGGTATTTTTGAGATGTTTTACAAATGTTTTGATTTTCAAAATTTCCAATGTTTTTATTTTTTCTAATATTTTGACCAAGAACCTAACCTAAAGACCTATCCTAGGGGCCTTAGGGGCTGATCAAAGATTAACCTTGCCTATGTTATACACGCAGAGACCATGTAGTTCGATTGACACATACTCATTTATTGATGAGATATGAACAAATGGTTTTCCAGTTTATTATGACAGATTCCTAAAGGACTGACCTAAGTGTCTCGGGGGCACATCAATGATGGTCTTGCCTACGTTCAGAGCTCAGAGACTCGTAGTTCGACACAATGACTCTATTTTTGAATTTTTGACCTATTTTTGGATTTTTGATATGTTTTGAATGTTTTTGGGTTTTCTAATTTTATGAATGTTTTTGGATTTTTTGATTTTAAGGAAGATTGCAAGAATATACACAAATCTGATCCAAATAAGAACATGCCCCTAGCATGGTGCAATAGACTACTCCAATCTGGGTAGGAAAAACTGACCTTAAGAATGGGTCGAGTAGTACTAGGAGGGATCATGATACAAACACAGGATCAAACTATGATGCAAACACAGATGAGTGTCAGAAGGATCAATGGAATGCGATGGATGAATGATGCACAACAAGCCATAGATATCATGGTGGATGGAAAGTGCTTATTTACACAAGGTGCCTATTTTCCAGGTTTTCACCAAGGTACTTTCCCAAAGTGCCACCGAAGTGGTTTTCACTAGAGGACAATTTTTTTCTTTACTGTTTTCAATCCTTTTTCTGAGTTTTTTGGATTTTTATTTCTTTGATATTTTTTGTATTTTTGGATTTATACCTTACAGGTTTTAGGCATAATTTTTTTTGAGATGGGAGCTATTCATGGGCTCTTGCAGAGGCTCTCCCTTGGGTGTAGATAATTGATATGCTCTTGATTTGTAGCTCATTGTGACGATGAAGGGTCCCAACCAATTAGGTTCAAAATTTCCCTTGCTATCTAGATCTGGCACATTCTTCTGATTCTCCTTCAATATGAGCTCCTCAACTTGAAAGGTCCAACTCCTGATCTTCTTGTTGTAGCTTTTCTTGAGATGGTTTTGGTACATCTTTAGATGGTTTAGAGCATCCATGCGCCACTCATCTAGTAATTCTAGCTCGTTCAACTATGATACTCGATATTCTTCATCAGTGATAAGATTTTGTAATGATATTCTCAAGGATGGGAGCTTGATCTCAATGGGGAGGATGGCTTCTGATCCATAGATTAGGGAGAAAGGGGTTGCACCTATTGGTGTGCAGATACTTTTTTGGTAAGCCCATAAGGTGGGGTTCAACTGTAAGTGCCAGTCATGACCAGCTTCATTGACTTTCTTCTTGAGGAATTTTAAGATGGTTTTATTCATAGCCTCAACTTGGCTGTTACCTTGGGGGTAGTATGAAGTGGAAAAGTGATGTTGGATATTAAACTTTTGGCATAGGTCTCGAACATCCTAGTTTTTGAAAGGTGTCCCATTATATGAGATAATGGCTTGAGGGACATCGTAGCGGAAAATTAGGTAGTTTGGGATGAACTTGGAAATCTACTTTCTTGTGATATAGGTCATGGGGATGGCCTCTACCCACTTTGTGAAATACTTAGTGGCGGTGATATTGAAATTATGTCCACTGGATGAAGTGGGTGTTATTTTTTTGATGAAATCGAGCCCCCATTATGAAAAGGGCCAAGGTGTAATGATTGGGTGGAGCTCCTGAGTTGGTGCATGGATGAGGTCCCCACGTTGTTGACACTGCACACATCTTCAAACATAGTCGTGAGCTTCCCTCTCCATTATAGGCCAATAGTACACAATCCTTAGTAGTTTCTTAGCCAAGGTCATACCACTTGAATGTGACCCACAAATGCCATTGTGTACCTCTTTTAAAGCAGTCAAAGGTTCCTCAATGTTTAGGAATCGTAAAAGGGTTCCTTCGATACTCCTATAGTATAGGGTGTCTCCTAAGATAACAAAGCGAGATGACTTCATGACAAATGTTCTTTGAAGATTCAGGGTGATATCAATGGGGATGACTCCTATTCTCAAGTAGGTGTATAAATCATGATACCAAGGGTCATCGAGACCAACAATTTCACATACAAATTTAGACTCTCGTACCTTGAATGCTAGTACGAGAAGCTGCTCTACAAGGAATTCTTGCTTTGGGACATTGTGTGGGATATCCAGTAGCGATCTGATTGTTTCCATAGCATCTGATGCTCTATTATTTTCTCTGGGTATTTTCTCAAATGTGATGTCGATGAAGAACTCTTTGAGGCTTTCCACCAGTTTCTTGTATGGAGTCAATTTGTCATCCTTCATTTGGTAGTTTTCATTGACCTGGTTGATGATAAGTTGTGAGTCTCCATAGACCTTGAGTGTCATGATCTACCATTGTACTTCAATTCCAAGTCCTATGAAAAGGGCCTCATACTCAACAATGCTGTTTGTGCACGGAAAAGGCAGCTTATATGACTTGGGTATGCAATCTCTTTGTGGTGTAATGAAGAAGACTCTAAATCCTGACCCATGATGTGTGTAGGATCCATCAAAATATACTTTCCATTGATCTTCTATGCTTATGTTAAAGATGGACTCATCGAGGAACTCTGACACAAGTGGGTTCTATGAATACATTGGTGCTTCTGCCAGCTGATCTGCAATTACTTTTCCTTTAATAGCCTTCCATTCTACATACTCAATGTTGTGTTCTATTAGGATCATGACCCATTTAGCTATTTGCCCGGTGAGCATTGATTTAGAAAGCATATACTTGAGAGGATCTATCTTAGCGATGAGTTTTATCTGATGTGCTAGCATGTAGTGTCTAAATTTTTGTGCGGCGAACACGACCGCTAAGAAATCCTTCTCAATGGATGTATAATTCAGCTCGTGTCCCACCATGGTTCTACTGATGTAGAAAATAGCTCTCTCTTTCCCATTTTCATCATGTTATTCTAAGAGAGTGCCAAGGGTTGTTGTTGTTGCTAATATATGATGAGCTCGAAATATGCTCATAATTTGAATATTAAGATGTATTTTTAATACCCTTACTCTTATTGCTGATGGTTGTTTTAACTCTTTGATTAAATGTTTTTTATCTAAAATCGGGTAGTATCATGTAGCAACACATTCCTATATTCCTGCAGCTTAACATCTCTATGTGTCTATATTAATTACCTTGTTTGACCTCTCAAATGACTAATTTAATGCATGTGTTTTTTGGATAATGAAATGGATTTAATATGTGATTAATGAATGTGTATCGTGTTATTTTCCACGCGTGCTTTCTTTCGTTTCTGTCGCCATGTGCATCGCAGGTTGTTGAAGGAAGCATGAACGATTCAACGCGCAACAGATCTCAGCCTTGCAGTAAAGTCCATTTCTAGCACGGCATCGAGGAAGTTGTTCTAGCAAAGACTCTTTGACCAGGTCATTGGGAGGAAATCTAAATGATCATTAATCTAGGAATAGTGGAATACTAAATTCTCTCTGAATCGTGTTGAACAAATATGCCTTCATTTATGAGAAGTTTGTTCCTCGGTTTCAAGATGCATTTATGTCCACGTCTTTCTCTGTTAGAGTTAGGTAGTTAGTTGCTTTTCTAATATAAATAAGTGTTCCTCCTGCGTGAGTGAGAAACAGAGTGTGTTAAAGTTAGTATTATAATGATAAATAGTGTTTTGTGTTAGTTTTCTTACAAGAAGAACAATCAATGTATATGACTCCAAGTTTATGAATAAAAGTTGATGAAGTTTTGAGTTCAATTCTTGCATAAACTAGTTGATGCTTGCTAAGGGGGCCCACTTAGTGAGTATTTGTAGTTAGTTATTTATCTCCTGTTGATTATAAGTTAGATTTCATTCTTAAAGGTTTCAGTGCAAACTCAGTCTTATATTGTTCCTGCAGCATCGGGAATGCATCCCTGTGTTTGTTCCTATAGCATAAGGCCAGTTTATAGTTTGTTTCTTAGTCATAGTTGTCATGATTTCTGCTTTGATTAAGTTACGCTTAAGTTAAGAAGACTTTACATTACATTCCTGCAGCATAAGTAGAATTCCTTCCAAGCATTTATTTCTAGTAAATTGTGACTGAAATTGGTTCTTAGTGCACATACAGTGCCGCTCCATTTCAAGTATACGTTCCCTAGTTTGACAATGTAAATGAACGACCATAAGAAGATGTTAGTCACCTGCTAGAATGTCTAATTCCCAGGTTAGGATTTTCCATGACTTTTATATCCTTTTGTGGAATCGACCATTTTTGGCGCCATTTTCGGGGATGGTGTCAAGCTAAGAACCTATCATAGTCATTGTTAGCAGTAGTTTAGTGTGTTTATTCAAGCATTTTCAAATTTCTTCAATTTACGGTTAATTCTATTGCATGCATAGAAGAAGAAATGCTCTGGGAAGATTCCTACCTGACCTTCCATTCATTGATAACAATTCTGAACCAGCTTATAATCTATTTGAGGAAGGAGGAGACCAAGATATCAATCCATTTGCTGAAAACCTGCTTGTTGAATTGCCATTTGACCCAGCTGACGAAGAACCTCAAGAAAATCTATTTGCTTTGATACTCCATCAAGTAAATATGACACGTAATCCACCTAATCAACCTCCTGCTTTTGAATTCCCCATCATTGCTCAGCAAGATAATGATAACCTTAAAAATATTCCTTCTTCATTACTTTCCAAGTTCTATGGACTAGTTACAGACGACCCAGACACTTTCTTGTTTGAGTTTGACATCCTCTGTCATAGCTATGATTACACTTCAGATGCTCACAGGCTGAAGTTGTTTCCTGCTACTTTGAAGGAGAGAGCTCTTAGATGGTTTATGAGTTTGGGAAGGGGTGTTGTTGATAGTTGGACAGTTATGCAAACAAAATTTCTTGAGAAATGCAAGGAATATTGTAAGAGTGGTAGTAAGAGTGATGATATATTCAAAATTCAACAAAAGGAGGATGAAAGCCTGGAAGACTATATCTCAAGATTTTTGTTTTCCCTGAAAAAGAATTCAGACCATACTCTCAATGAAGAATCTCATAAACTACTTTTTCTAAGGGGAATCAATGACACTTGTACAGATGCCCTGGATTTGATGGGAGGAGGAGATATAACCCAAGTGCCTTGGGATGATATCAAGAAAATATGTTGCAACTACTCTCGAGCAATTGTTAAGAAGGGTAGAGGTCATCAAGCCACAGTGGGAAAGTCTTCTACTAATGGAGTTTCAAGGATGGAAATCACACATTTGCTGTCTGATTTCAAGCAGGATATCATAAACAACATGGCTACACAATTGGATACTATGCAAGCTTGGAAGAAACATGAAGAAGCTTAATCAATCTTGGCTGAGTTCTATCCACATTGTAGACAGAAGAAACGTGACTACAGATGTAAGATGGTGGCTAACTTGGAGGCTAAGCAATTACCTACTGATTTTAAGATAGTAGAGGGTGATGATGACCAAGTATTCTTCATTGCACAAAGGTGACCATGGGCTCAAAGACAAGGTATGCCTCAAGACCCTTTGACTTTTGGTAATCCTTATTCTAATTACAATAACCAATGGCAACCTACATATGGCCCATCACCACCTTGGAATACTTCTCAACCACACTGGCCTAACTATCAGAGTCCTCAATGGCAATCTCCTCAAGGAGGTTGGCAACAGCCACAAGGACAATGGAATCCACCCCAAGGTAATTGGCAGCAGAATCCTCAATGGAGAGGTTCTCAGCAATGGCAGAACCAATCCCCTGGATCCCTGCAACTTTAGCAGCCACAACCTCCAGCCCTCATGCCACCTCCTGCAGCTCCTGCAGCAAATACTGGCCCTCCAAAACAAATGCCTATGCCTACTCAACCATTGCCAAATCCTAATAATAAGCAGTAACAACAACAACCTATGTATTTTGCAGAAGCCAATCAGTATCCAGCTTATGCCCTGAATATTAATGATATCCATCTCAGGTCTAGAACCACTCTCCCTATTCCATAGTCGTCTATAATTATAGAAATTCTAGACTTTTCCTCTGAAAAACCTACTGATTCTGCAGAACATATACCTATATTAGATACTGTCTCTAAGGAGCCTGTCCTACAGCATCAGGCCAAACCGCCTTTTCCTCAGAGATTGCAAATTACTACATCCAATTCTATGGAAGAGCCTACCTTTGATATTTTGGATTAGCTAAAGAATGTACACGTTCAAATTCCCCTTTTTCAAGCCATTAAAGATGTCCCAATTTATGGAAAAGCCATTAAGGAGGCCTGTTTAAAGAAACAAGGAAGAAAGAAAAAGGATCCTCAAACTATCCATGTTCTAGGATAGTTGGTAGATATTATGTTAGGGAAGGTAGTCATTCCAAAATATACTGACCCTGGGAGACCTGTGGTAAAAATAAATATTAATGGCCAAATAGTAAAGAATGTTTTGATTGACCTTGGTGCAACCATCAATGTAATGACCAAGCATACTATGGAGTATTTGAATATCCTAACCATTCGGTCTACACCTACCATCCTGCAGCTTGCTGATAGTTCCACAGTAACACCTGATGGAGTGGTAGAAGATGTCATTGTCATCCTTGAGTCTTGGGAATACCCAGTAGATTTCACCATATTGTCCACAGAGGAAACTTTGGGAGGATATCCTATCATCCTAGGTAGACCATGGTTAGCCACAACTGATACTTTTATAGGATGTCGTTTAGGAGACATGACAATTTCTGATGGTCAGTCAAGAAAGAAATTGGCTTTATACCCACCTGCCCAGCCTCAACCAGACTTGTCTCAACCAATTTGGCCAAATTTAGGAGAGGAAACTAAAGAAGTCAATTCATTGTCTCAGCTAATGATGCTGCAAACTAATCTATTTTCCAAGCTTCAGAGTGAGGATGGCCTACTTTTACACATTTTGCAGTCCAACTCTGATCTAAGTAGCCCATCTATTCTAGATAGCTGTCTTCAGCAGTGTTTCCTGCAACAACTGAATCCTTAGAACCTGCCACCTAAATTTCTTGTAGTTTATCACAATTTTCTTCCACATGAAATACAGACACCACCTTTATCAGCAGCCTCCATGAATGATCTTACCAAGCAAGTAGAAATGTCTCCAGGCCACTGTCTGAACATCAATAATAAGCTGCCTCAATCTCAACAAACTGCCCTAGTCATAATGCTGCAAGATCAACACAGAGCTTTTGTATGGGACTATGGGGATATGAAGGGAATAAATCCTCAACTCTGTACTCATAGGATCTACATTAAGGAAGACTGTTCACCTGTTAGGTAGCCTCAAAGAAGGATAAACCTAGCACTTAGGGAAATAGTTAAAAAAGAGCTCCAAAAATTGCTTGATATTGGTTTTATCTACCCCATTTCAGACAGTCAATGGGTATCTCCATTGGTGATTGTTCCTAAAAAAACTATAAAATAGAGAGTTTATGTAGACTATAGGGAGTTGAACACAACAACTAAAAAAGATCACTTTCCACTGCCATTTTTTGACCAAGTGCTAGACTCATTGTCTGGTAAAAAGTATTTCTCCTTTTTGGATGGATATAGTGGGTATAATCAAATTAGAATTTCCCCTGAGGATCAAGACAAAACAACTTTTACCAGTCCATGGGGCATTTTTTCCTACTCTATCTTACCTTTTGGCCTGTGTAATGCACCTGCAACATTTCAAAGGGTAGTGATCAGTATTTTTGCTAGCATTTCTCATGATTCTATGGAGATCTACATGGATGACTTCACCACTTATGGAGTTACTGATGAAGAAGCATTAGAAAATTTGGGAAAGTGTTGAAAATATGTAAGGAGCAAAATTTTTCTTTGAATAGTGAGAAATACGTTATGATGATGCAAGAGGGAATTGTTTTAGGCCATCATATCTCTCAAGCAGGAATTCAAGTTGATCCTACAAAAATAGAAGTCATTCTAACTTTACAAACACCTATGAAACAAAAGGATGTTAGAAGCTTCCTAAGACATGCTGGATATTATAGAAGATTTATCAAAGATTTTAGCAAAATAGCCAATCCATTATATGCCTTATTGACTAAGGATTTTGAATTTAACTGGACTGAGGCCTGTGACAAATATTTCCTGCAGCTTAAAAAATTACTTACTCAGGAACCTATTCTTCAAGGACCGAAGTGGATTCTGCCCTTTCATATACACACAAATGCTTCTGATTATGCCATAGGCGAAATTTTAGGACATAAAGATAATTCCATAGAGCATGCCATATATTTCATTAGCAAAAACCTTCAAAACCCTGAATTAAACTATATTGTCACAGAGAAAGAATTGTTAGCAGTTGTGTATGCCCTGAACAAGTTTTGACATTATGCCACTGGTTACCAAATATTTATCCATATAGATCATGCAGCAATAAGGTACCTCATGAATAAGTCTTTCATATCTGGCAAATTAACAAGATGGCTCCTATTGTTGCAGGAATTTGATATCACAGTTATTGATAAGCCAAGTCGGGCTAATGTGGTGGCTGATTTCTTGTCAAGACTTCAAACAACTACACCTGCCACCCCTGAGGTAATTGATGATAGCTTTCCCGATGACCATCTGTTTTCTATTGCAGCTCAAACTCCATGGTATGCAGATATTGCAAATTATTTAGTAGCCAACAAGATCCTAGCCCACTTCTCACCAAAGGAAAGGAAATTGTTGGTAGAGAAAAGTTTTAACTTTTCATGGATTGCAGACTGTTTATTTTACATAGGACCTGACCAAGTCATGAGACGGTGTGTTAGGGAAGATGAGACCTATGAAATTTTGCATGCCTGTCATGATGAGCCATGTGGTGGGCACTTTGCAGCCAAGAGAACATCTATGAAAGTGCTTGCTACAGGAAACTATTGGCCCACACTACACAAAGATGCTACAACCTACACTAGAAAATGTGACAGATGTTAATGCATGGGGAGACCAACAAATTCTGATGAAATGCCCCTGTATCCTCAAGTGGTAGTCAGTCCCTTTGACAAGTGGGGCATGGACTTTTTTGGGCCTATTGATCCTCCATCCAATGGGAAATCATACATTTTGGTTTGCACTGATTATGTAACCAAGTGGGTGGAAGTGAAAGCAATGACACATGCTTGTGACAATAAAGTTGTTGAGTTCCTATATGAGAAGATTTTTACTCAGTTTGGAGTCCCAAGGGAACTTGTTATTGATCAAGGAGCTCAGTTTATATCAAACTTAATCACTGCATTGATGAATAATTACAAGATCAGGCACAGAAAGTCTAGCCCCTATCACCCTCAAGCCAATGGTTAGGCAGAGGTTACCAACAAAGAAATTGAGGCAATCCTTACTAAGAAAGTACAATTACACAAGAAGGATTGGAGCAGTCGCCTTCCTGAAGTAGTCTGGGCCTATAGGACAACATGGAAAACAACTACAGGGTTCACTCCTTTTGAGTTACTCTATAGAAAAACTGCCATGTTGCCAATAGAGTTTGAGTATAAGACCTTAAGGACTGCTCTCCAGCTTAACATTGATATTTCAGAAGCCCAAAAGGAATGCCTCATATAGCTGAATGCATTGGATGAGATAAGGAAAGCTGCCCTGCAGCATACTGAAGCTATCCAACAGCAAAGAAAAAAATGGCATGACCACCATATCAAAACTAAGCAATTCTTTGCCAGTGATTGGGAACTTCTCTATGACTCCAGGTACAAGGAAAATCAAGGTAAACTCACCACAAGATGGCTTGGTCCTTATGAAATAGAAAATGTGTTTGATAATGGTTCAGTTCAGTTAGCTACAATAGATCCTATCTGATTCAAGCTACTGGTTAATGGACACCGTCTTAGGTTGTATCATAAGCCAACGTCCAAAGAAGAATTTATGAAGCAGTTTGTTTCGGATGCAGCCACTGATCTTCCTGCAGCACAAGGCTTCAGCCTTTCTCCTGCAGCATCTCTTTAAAATTCTATGTTGCATGCCCATAATAAAGGTTTCCTTTTTAAGGAAGCCACTTTCTCCATTTTTCATCCATCACCACCATTCATTTCCTCTTCTTCCACGTCACCCATCCATGTCATCCATCCTACTGTACTACCTTCATTTATGGTTTCAATTCCAGCCATCATTTCATGTTGAGTTGTGATCTTTCCCAGCATATACGAGCACTTATTACAAGGTACACAATATCTTTTATTGTCACATCATTTATTTATTTTATTTATTCATTAATTGCTATGTACATATCAGTCATTATTGCCATGTTCTTCACCTATCCTTTCGCACATGTGTGGACACATGCCAAATTTTTAGTAAGGGGTAGGGATAATCCATTTCAACTTTTTCTTATGCCACTGTCACAACTGTTAAGACATTTTTATTTTCTTGTACTTACCAAATACGACTGCGTACTTTCATCCTAAACAATAATTAACTGCTTGATTTGAGTAGTTTTTAACAATCATTTCATGCAATTATCCTGTGTCATTCTTGGAAAAGTAAAGAAAAGTGACGACAGGGCAGAAAAAAAGCAGGCCAGAAGAAGTTTTTCAAATTTTCAGAAGAAGTTTGAGTTTCAGGAATCTCAGCAGGGATAATTTGTGAATATGGGTGGCCAGTTAGTAAGACATGAACCTACAGCTCATGAACCCTTGACGCAAAATCCTCAAGTGGTTCAGGCATTCAGCAATTGCAGTTGGCTGAATTATTTTCTGAGGATAGATTCCTATAATGAGGAAGCTGCAGGTGATTTTTTTAGAACTCTTTCAGAAGGAGAAGCTACAGTGTGGGGTTTGACAGTAGCCATTACAGAAGAGCAGATTGCAGAAGTAACTGGGCTTTCGGCGGTAGGAGAAATTTTTTCTTCAGAAAGAGATGTCTCTATTAAGGCAGAATTCAATGTTCCAAATTTTTTGTTAAACCTTTTGAAACATTGTGCCCATGAAACCCAGAGGGGTAGGGACAACTCTATCGCCCATCATGCCCTCATTAAATTCTTGATCAAGCATTCCCTAAGGGATGTACCACCCCTTTCTTGGCAAGAATTTGTTTCCCAGAAGGGTCTGCAACCTCCAGAGCCTCCTAGAGCACTCCCTGCACAACACAAGAAAAAGAAAAAGAGAGTAGAATCTACAAGTAGGGAAGCAGAGCAAGAATCATCTACTCCTGCAACACTTAGTCCTGCAGCCTCCACACTAGAGCCCTCTACCCAAGTACAAACCAGGTCTGCTGGTAGAAAAGAAAAAGGGAAAATGAAGGTAGGAGAGTCATCTAGGGCAGAACAAACCCAAGAATCTGACCCTCATGTTCAAAAGCGAAAACGTTTTACTCCACTCTTTCTTGCAACATCTTCCCTTATAGCAGTTTCTCCTGCAGCAACACATGTTGCCACTGCAGTTCCACTATCATCTTCTCCTGCTGAGTCTGAATCCTCTAGGCAGGTTAGAAAGCAGAAAACTACGAAAGTGTCTCCTGCAGCTGTTACTTTAGAAACATTTCCAAAAAGAGTTTCATCAAGGAAACAGCGTAAAGTTACCTCAACCTCCATTCAACCTAAAATTATAGTAATTCCTAAGGAATCTGAAGAATTCAATCATGATGATTCTCAGAATGTATCTAAGAATGTTCCACAAAGTCCATCTATTATTCCTGGGGAAGTGCAAACTGAGACAGTGGAAGTTGAGGAAGCTCAACATGGTAGTGGTAATGAAAGGGGGATACCAAGTTTTGATGACTTGGCTGAAGCAGCTAGGCAAGTTTCATAAGAAACACAATCTCCTCCTGAGCAATAATAGGAGTCCATCCTGTAGCAAGAGGAAGAACAACTTGAACAATCTGAAGTGTCCAATGAAACCTCATTACCCCCTGAAACTTGTCGAGAATTGGTTGTTTATAAAAAGACATTGTTAATTGAATATTTGGAATATCTTAGGACTACATGGAGGCCTATTACATTTCAAACTTTGAGTTTCTGCCATTTAGCTAGAACTGAAATTCAACAAAGTCTTTGGGAAGAAGAAAAGAAGAAATTGAAAAGGGAAATTGAAAGACAAAAATAGGAAATTCAAGAAATGAAAGAGAAAATGGATGAAATGGTGAAGATAACTGGTAAAATTATGGAATGTAGACCACCACCTAGGGTATATGCTATGTGCCTAAAATAGCAATTTCTTTGGTTCCAATTGATGAGAATTTCAAGAAATTTAGATCCTGTCATTCACACAGCTAAGGAATTTTATGATGCATATCAAGTAGCACCTAGTTGGCTAAAAAATTCTTTATGTGAGTTTTATTTGCATGGTTTGTTAATTCCCTCTAAAATAGAGTGGAATCCGCTTCTCTACATTGGTGACATTCATCTAAGGTCACTCATGTCTTAGGCGGCCAATGAAACTACCTATGGAAGACAATTAGAGGCTTATGAAGAGGCTGAAAGGAATGAACCTATTCCACTGCGACCTGAAAGCTTAGCTCCCCACACAATTTTGAGAACTTGGCTTATTGTTGTGTATCGATTCAATGATAAGACAAAAAGAATGAAAATATTTGATATCAGGAAGCAGGTGTATGATGAGTTCAAAGACCAAACATATTTGTTTTGGAAGCTTTCATCTTCCAGAATTGAAACAAGATGGGAAAAACTGACTGTTGGTCTGAGGAAATCTGAGCCTCATAGCCCTCTGAACTTTAAGGTAGCCATCAGAAGGACAGAGAAGTATATGCAACTTGGTCTCTAGAGAAGGTTTGAGTTATGGTTACCATTAACATTTTGACCTCCAGTTTTGATGTGGCCACTTTACCCTTATCGGGCTACAGATGTTAATGACGATGCAAAAACCCGCAAATATGAGAGATGGAAAAGTTTTAGAGGTTTCTACTACAAATTCAAAACTTCATTACAGGGCCATACTACTCCTAGTGATTTCAGATAAACAACTAGAAAGCTTAATGTTGGAGGACCATCATTAGGATAAGTAGGGGGAAAATGATGAGCTCGAAATATGCTCATAATTTGAATATTATGATGTATTTTTAATACCCTTACTCTTATTGCTGATGGTTGTTTTAACTCTTTGATTAAAGTTTTTTTTATCTAAAATCATGTAGTATCCTGTAGCAACACATTCCTATATTCCTGCAGCTTAACATCTCTATGTGTCTGTATTAATTACCATGTTTGACCTCCCAAATGACTGATATAATGCATGTGGTTTTTGGATAATGAAATGGATTTAATATGTGATTAATGAATGTGTATCGTGTTATTTGACACGTGTGCTTTCTTTCATTTTTGTTGCCATGTGCATTGCAGGTTGTTGAAGGAAGCATGAACAAGTCAAAGCGCAGCAGATCTCGACCTTGCAATAAATTCCATTTCCAACACGGCATCGAGGAAGTTGTCCCAGCAAAGACTCTCTGACTGGGTCGTTGGGAGGAAATCTAAATGATCATTAATCTAGGAAGAGTGGAATACTAAATTCTCTCTGAATCGTGTTGAACAGATATGCCTTCATTTATGAGAAGTATGTTCCTCAGTTTCAGGATGCATTTATGTCCACGTCTTTCTCTGTTAGAGTTAGATAGTTAGTTGCTTTTCTAATATAAATAAGTGTTCCTCCTGTGTGAGTGAGCAACAGAGTGTGTTAAAGTTAGTATTATAATGATAAATAGTGTTTTGTGTTAGTTTTCTTACAAGCAGAACAATCAATGTATATGATTCCAAGTTTATGAATAAAAGCTGATGAAGTTTTGAGTTCAATTCTTGCATAAACTGGTTGATGATTTCTAAGGGGGCCCACTTAGTGAGTATCTGTAGTTAGTTATTTATCTCATATTGATTATAAGTTAGATTTCATTCTTAAAGGTTTCAGCACAAACTCAGTCTTATATTGTTCCTGCGGCATCGAGAATCCATCCCTGTGTTTGTTCCTGTAGTATAAGGCCAGTTCATAGTTTGCTTCTTAGTCATAGTTGTCATGATTTCTACTTTGATTAAGTTATGCTTAAGTTAAGAAGACTTTACATTACATTCCTGCAGCATAAGTAGAATTCCTTCCAAGCATTTATTTCTGGTAAATTGTGACTGAAACTGGTTCTTAGTGCACATATAGTGCCGCTCCATTTCAAGTATACGTTCCTTGGTTTGACAATGTAAATGAACGACCATAAGAATATGTTAGTCACGTGCTGGAATGTCCAATTCCTAGGTTAGGATTTTCCATGACTTTTATATCCTTTTGTGGAATCGACCAATATATACAGGGTCAAGGGCTTGCCTAGAATTGGTGGCATAAGAATTGGTGGTGTGAGCAAGTACTCCTTGATTTTATTGAAATCCTAGTCACATTTCTCATCCCATTTGTATGCTACCCCCTTATGGAGTAGATGAGAATATGGGATAGCCTTATCTGCTAACTATGCTATAAACTGACGAATGGATTGGAGTCTTCCCTACAAACCCCTCAATTTCTTTAATTTTCTTGGTGCCTCCATCTCAAGAATTGCTTTGACTTTGGAAGGGTCTATCTCGATTCCTCTCATAGATACAATGTACCCTAGTAACTTTCCTAATTGTACCCCAAAGACACTTTTTTGGATTGAGCCTAACCTTGCATTCTTCTATCCTGTCGAAGATGAAGCTTAATGCTGCTATGTGATCCTAATGCTTCTTTTATTTGGCCAATATGTCATCCACATAGTCTTCCATAGTTTTGTGAATCATGTCGTGAAAGATTAGCATCATAGCTCTTTGATAGGTAGCTCCTGGTTTCTTCAAACCAAATGGCATCATGTTCCAACAGTATCTCCCCCATGGACAAGTGAAAACCATTTTGTGTTGGCCATCCTTAGTTATCATAATTTGATTTTAGCCTAAGAATTCATCCATTAGTGATAGCATTTCATGCCTTGTTGTTTGATCCACAATCATGTCGATATTGGGAAGAGGGAAGTCATCCTTGGGGCATGCCTTGTTTAGGTCCCTAAAGTCAGTGCAGATGCGGATGCCCCCAGTGGGATTAGTGATTAGTACTAGGTTTGAAACCCATTCTAGATAATCAATTGGCCATTTGAAACTGGAATCAAGGAGCTTTTGTAATTCAAGTTTAACTAGTAAAGCTATTTGTGGATGCATCTTTCTCATTTTTTGTCTTACTGGTTTTGCTTCCAGATAGATGGCTAGATGGTGAACCACAACTTCTGGATCAACACCAGGCATGTCAATGTAGGTCCATGCAAAGTTTACCTTTCTTTCCCTTAGGAATGCAGCTAGTAGTTCTTGTTCTTCTTTCAAAAGTGATTCTACATAGAAGGTTATATGTGGTGTTTATTTTGTTCCTAAGGTGACTAGATTGCACTTTTCTGCTAAGACTGTTGACTTCTCCTAATGAATAGCACTAAGGGGAAGATTGAATCCCTTATCCTCTGGAACCTCGGAGAGGTTTTCACCATTGAATGTGTCCTTTTTTTTTACTATTTTTGGGTCGAAGAGTGCCACAGTGTGGTTTTCACTCAAAGACCTAGATATTATTCTTAAATTTTCACTTTTGTGACTGAGGGATCCAATCATTTCCCCATAATAGGCATGTGTGTCCAGCTCAATGTCAAACCTAGCCTTGTGATCTCTGCATGGTAGAGTATCCTGCAATCCCATGAATTCTGAGAGAGCCTCATCATTTTTTAGCGTGTCCAAAATTGGTGGTCCTCGTTGGTCGTAATCAATGAATTGGGGATAGACTAATTTTAACTCATGGGTTTGGTTGTTTGACTCAAAATATAGGGTACTAATCATTAGAAGGGAGGAATCCTTGAATAGCATGGGTAGATCAGTTATGGGATCATCATCACACACATCGGTTATGTCAAAGGTATAGTTGTCTAAGGGAAAACCTATGGATACTAGTAATTGAGGGGGAGCTTTGACTTTTCTAACTAGGGCACTTTTTCCAAGTATGGTTATTTTCAAAGGGGTACATCCAAGGCCAAGATTTCTTATACGCTTCTCAGAAATGATAGGTACTAGAAGACCATTGTCATTCTGCCCAAGTTTCTTGTTTTTGTTATAGCCCATGCCAAGCATCATTTGTAGTCCTTTGTTGTTATCATCCATGGGAAGATCAGGCACGGGCCTTTCATCTTGGTATATTAAACTTGATATGTCCTTTTTTTCTAACACTTCTTGGCTTAGGTCTCCCCAACATCTGAATCTAGATGGGTCTGCTTTAAAGGTTTGGGCTGATGTTTCAATCAGTTGGGGCTTCTCGCGAGACCTAGGAGATTGAAGTAACTCTCCTACTACAAAGACACTCTTTTTCATTTTGTAATCTCCACACTCATTGTCTTGGCTAATGACTTTGATATTCGAGATGTCTAGAATGGTGGGTATCTTTGTCTCAGAAGTGGAGGCTAAGGTGGATGGGTCTACATATGGAGTTGTAAGGCCTTCATCATTCTTTGGGACTTGAGGGATCTTGTAGTACTTGGCTTCCAAATTCTTGCAATAATAAAATGGTTCAGGATCTCCATGGACTGTGACCTCTTGATTTTTATAGGGAAACTTAACACATTGATGGAAGGTAGATGCAACAACTTGCATTCCATGGATCCATGGGCACCCCAAGAGGATATTATAAGGTAATTCTAGATTAAGGACTTGGAATGTAGTTTCCATGATGGCTGACCCTACTTGACTAGGGAGTTGAATAGTTCCTTGAGAAAATCTTTCCTAATCATCATATGCCTTGATTGTAATACCTTTACCTTTTTCAATGACGTCCTCAAATAATCCTAGATTCTTTATCAGCTTGAGAGTATAGATATTCAAACCTACACCCCCATCCACCAAGACTGTTTTGACTTTATTTTTATGGACTAGGACTTCAAGATGGAGTGTGCGGTTATGAGATGGTTGATTTGGGAAGTCCTGATCAGAAAATGTTAGGAGATGTGGCATGGTGATGTGTCCAACCATAGCTTGGAATTGATCTACATCAAGATCTGTGGGGACGGTGGATGAAGCCAATGCTTCTTCTAGGATTTTCTTGTGTGCAGATGATATTTTCAACAACTCCATGATGGAGATTTGGGCGAGGGTTCTTTTTAGTTGGTCCAAGACATTATAACCATTGGGAACAAATTTTGGATTAGAGGCCGGTGCCTTTGGTGGTTTTGATGGTCCAGAAATGGTAACTCTACCACCATGTGTGGTGACTCCACAATCGGATTTGGCTCCCTTGACAGTGACAATAGTGACCAATTCATCTAAGGACACCACAACATGGTCATAAATATGGTTCACATTTTTATACTTTTCCTTTCCATTGTTGTTCCCTTTGTTGTGATTTAGCATCAAATTCCTGTATATCTTAAGGTCCTGATTTCCTACAGGTTGTTCAATGTTTATGGTTCAGTCATCGATGAGGTCTTGGATCCAATTTTTCAGTCTCATGGAATTGGCCATCATGTGCCCCTTGATTTTATGAAAATTGCAAAGGTGATTTTCGTTAGACCATGGTGGTTTCACTTGGGGTTCTTGATAATTCTCATAAACAAGGATTTTAATGAGATTCTCTTGTACAAATTTTTTCATGACATATTTGATTGATTCCCCAAGGGGTGTGTATTTTTGTTTGGGGGGATACTTGTTCCATGGGGGTGGCCCCCCTTGATTATTCAGATTATTGACCACGTGATTATTGGGTTGTTGTGGTACTGCATTGGCTTGTGTGTTGTTTCGGTTATTGGCTTGTGGTTGTTGATATGTTTGTGTGTTTTTCCTTGGAGCATTGATAACAACTTTGGCATCAACTACCCCATCGTTAGTAATGTTCTTGTACTTTTCCCATGTGTGAGGTTTTTCGTTGTAGATGGTTGATGGTCAATTGTCTTGATAAGTAGGTTTTCCCCCTTATGTGATAAGGGATCTTTTGATGTTGAGCGCCTTGGGGATCAACTGGTCGTATGTGGTGATGCATTGCATTTATAGATGGAAGGATAAGGTTCCTTCGAGATTAGTGATGATAGTGCAGATTTTTTGTTCTTTTGGCATAGTCCACTTGCTTCTATTGGCCTTGGATCACCATTGTTGTAAGAAGGATGTGAATGTTTCCCCCTTAGCTTGTTTGAGAGTAGATAGTTCTTCTAGACTTACGTCCATGTCAATGTTGACTGCGTAGTTCTGTATGAATGCATCCATAATTTCTTGGAACTTTTTGATTCTGGAAGGAAGGTGAGAGAACCATTCCATTGTTGGTCTAGCCAAACTTCAAGGGAATAGTTGCATTAGATAAGTGTCGTCGTATGCAACTTCCATACAATGTACCTAGAATTCCCTGATATGATCTTCAGGATTACCCGTCCCATAATATTTGTCAAATTTAGGGATTCCAAATCCTTTTGGGAATGGAACCATCGCAATGCTTTGGTGAAAAGGATAAGGGCACAAATTTCTTGGTGTTTTCATTGTCTTCCCTGATTGGAGGTCTAGCACTTTTTGTTTGATCAATTTGATTTGTGCAGACACATCATTTTGCGGATCAGGTGGTGGGATGATTGGGTTTTGAGGGGGTTTGATCATTTGAGTGATGAATGGGGTGTTTTGTGCATTTGTGGGGGGTTGTTACAAACTTTGTTGTGCGACCAATGCGACCTACAATTGCTTGTGCCAACAATGCTTGTCCAACAATGCTTATTATTGGGCTAAATTGAGTTGCTTCTTGTTGTGCTTGGTATTGTTGCAAAGCTTGTTGATAGGCTTGATTTTGAGCTTCCTGTTTTGTCCTTGATATTGTGCTTGTGCTTGTTGGGATTGATATTGGGCTTGTGCATGAGCTTGAGCTTGTTGGGTGGATTGTGCAGCCTAGTTGTGTAGCTTTTACCTTGTGCTACTTGCACAGCTTGGGGTTGTTGTTGCAATAAAGCTTCGGATTGGGCAGCTTGTTGCTTGTTGTGCAGCTTGTGTTTACACTTGTTGGATTGCTAGCTGTGCAACTTGTATAGCTTGTTGATTTTGAAATTGTTGAAGTTCCTTTTGATAGGCTTGTTGGGCAGCTTGCAGTGTGATATTGTATTAATTTTCCATGTTTGGTTTTGGTGGTGGAGGTAGAGGATTTGGAATGGTATGAGATGTTGTGATGAGAGTTTTTTGAGGTGGTTGTTGGGGTGTCGTTGGATTGATGATAGGGGGTTGTGTGGTAGATGGTGCGGTGGATATGCTAGGTCCTTGGGAGACCACATTTATAGATGGTGTAGTGATTGATTGTGTTGTTTGGATTGGTGCAACTTGGTGTTGTGATATCAGTGGCATGATCATAGGATTTGGTATGTTGATTTGATTCATGATTAGAGGATTGTTTTGATTGAGGATTGGTAAAGGGGGTTTCCCTAAACTGAGGATTGGTGTGGATGTTAATGGTAGAGGGGGAAATGGTGGGAAGATGGGTGGCATGTTTCCTTGAGAAAGTGATGACGAGGGATCAAAGATTCCCCCTTTTCCAAATAGTCCCCCTTGTCCTTGTGAATTCATGGGGAGAGAGACTTGTGTGTTAAGGGAATATGTCAGTGTTGTGGAGAAGGCAGATGGATTTTTGGTGTCATGAAAGACAAGAAGAATGTATGGGTGTTTTGGATCTTGTGGTACGGATTGACCCAAGATGGTGTTTGCATAAAAGTCTTGGTTGTTTACAAGGGGATGTGTTTGAAGAGCATGAAGCAATGAACTCCCCTTGGTAACTATGGGTTGACTTGGAGCATGAGATGAAATTGGTTGTGGGATGGGTTGAATGATGCTTTGGAAGGAAGGTGTGAATGAGACTAGTGGCATAATCCAAAGAGGTTTCTCCACAATACTTCTTCTATCATAGTCAGAAGAGAGTTTAGCCCCTTCCTTTGCTACTTCTAACATGTATTGTGAAGGATTAAGCCTCATCATTGTGTTGAAATTTTTGTGATTTTTGAGGTTTTGGACCATTTCTATGATTTCATCTTGAGTCATTCCTAGGACATTGTCGGTGATATCCTTCAATTGGAAACCTCCCTCTTGAATATCTTGTGGAAGTTGAGGAAGGTTGAGTGGGGGATTGCTAGATCCAATGGGGTTGATTTCAGGTGCAGTTTTACTTAAGTCACTTGAAGTGGATGTTTCTTTGTTTGTTTCATTTTCTTCTTGTGTTGACATCTAGTTTGGACTATAAAATAAGGATCAATTTTCAGGAATATGGGAGGTGAACCTCTAACTCCTTAGATTGGTCTAAACTTTAGGTACAAAAAAAAAGTGTAAGATGTTAAGGATCAAAGGGTGGTGACGAGATAATGAAAGATGAATGATGTGAATGATTGAACTTTTAAGGAACCTTGGAGGGATACTTAGACTTTAGGACTTTTTGATTTTGGATTTTGGATTTGTTTTGGATTTTGATTTTGAAAATGAACTCATAAACTCCAAGAGGTTAGATATTGTCTTGGAATAAACTTGTCCCCAATATGATAATTTAACTAAGTGTATGAAGAAGGATGCATCCACACACACTTAGTCAAACAAGATAATTTTGTTTTAAAGGATTTTCCAAAAGTCTAGTATGAAGGATTTTTCCAAGATTTCTAAGAGTTGTTTGTGAGATGGGTTTTGATTGATGTTTTGAAATGGATGAAAGTGTTTATTTTGATCCTAGGTGAACTTAGAGAGACTTTTTCTTACAAGACCTATGTATTGAAGAACATGCTAAACTTCCAAGAACTTGCCAACCCTACAAAGTGAGATACTCAAAACGTTGAAAAAGACTTGGATTTTGACAATAATAGAATGAGTACAAGTTGGGATTTTCCTTTGAGGCACGTTTGTAAAATTTATAGAGAAATCTTTCCCTAACTTGATAAAGCATAGACTGATGTTTCTTGATATTTCTTGGACTAAGACATTTGTGATGATTGATGGACTTTTTTTTTGGAACTTTGATCTTACGGAAATCATTTGAACAAACACATGTGGGGTTCAATTTGTCTTTTATATTTTCTTAATGAGTTCTTTTTACCAAAAACACTTTCTTGCTTAGCTTTTCAAACTAAATGTCTAATGTCTCAATTTCTTTTCATCCCACAAAGTCCATTATGTGGAAATCAAGAGAATCAAGGCAATAGTTCCCTAATGTTGACTTTAGAGAACAAATTAAGATATAAACCCAAATAATTAGAAGCCTCTAAGGATGAAATCCCTAGGGACAAGCAGTAGCACTTGGATTTTTCCAAGGTATTTGCTTATTCTAAAGGTTTGAAATTTGATGTCCTTGTTGAAATTTTGTTTTCAAGATTTTGGATCCAAACAATGTGTTTAACTGACTCAAAATTGCACAATCTTGGGATGGAAAAGAAAATATTTGTTGAATTCCCACTTGGATAAATCCAGTTGTGCTTATTCAGAGCGGATGACTAGAAGCTTGACCATAATGGCTCCCCTCCACGACACTCACTTCTGCAGGTCAACCAAGCTTTAGCTCTCACGAATCTCCCATGATGAACTTTTCATATCTACAAAGAATCACAAATATGGGGGACGGCTTCGAAGGTCCGACCTCCTGACGCTAACAAAGACTGGGATTTTTGGCTACTACACAATGGTTCATAATAAGGGAATCCAGTTCAAAAGACACAATGATAAACTCCCTTAAGAGGTCTCCCAACCCTTAGAACAAGGGCTTTATGCATCATACAGATATTGGGGGAGAGCTATCATGCATCACTAAGTTGATTGCAAACTTTCCTTGCAACCACAAACTTGTATAGCAGTTCAGAAGAGCATGGCTTATGCTCATTACCACTTGGGTCATTCCCTTGGGGTGAGTACTTTTTCCCACCAAGGCAGGCCCTCTAAAGGTAAACAAAAGTGAATAAGCACATCCATAGTTCGATCAATCTTTGTTTGCGTGAACAAACAAAGAGAGAACACACGCAATGTACTCACTCACACTAGCAAGATTTGTTCAATTTTTAAGAGCCCAAATTGAAGTGTGGAGGTATTCTTTTAGACAACCTAATATGACCAAAAGACTTTTGATTCTCAAGATCGTCGTGAAGCATGAGAGAAGTGCATACGCCTTTCAATGGTATTAACTTGTAAAAAAGATTACAAAACAAGATAAGCACATGTTCATTTCAGACCTCAAAAGCAATAATGGGTTCTTTTTATAACACCAAAATGAAGTGTTTGAAGTTGCTTGTTCAATTTTTAAGACCCAAAACCAAATCTAATGAGTTTCTAATGTTCTTTTTAACCCTTTGATTGTTCTTTTTAAAACCCAAATGAAATGTATTTGAGTCCTAAAACTGAAGATAACAAGATCCTAAGATGTGATTATAAATGTCCACAAAGTGTTTAAAAACACTTGTTACAATCATGAAATAGTGTCATAAGAGGCCTTCTCCTTGTTTCCTCCTTTTCCTAGACAATGGATATCAAATTATTTTTCTTTCACTTTAATGCTCCATGCTCTTGTTAAAACACCATTGCATAGCTTATGAAATTCTACCCCATTTCAAAAAAAAAGCTTCGAAAAAGACTTATGTATGACCAAGATATGGTCATTTTAAGATTGACTATAAAAGCACTATAATAGAGAGCATATGCGCTAAAACAGAGACCATATGCACTAAAACTTAGACCATATGGGCTAAAATTCAAACCATATGCACTAAAATATCCTGTATATGTGCTGAAACAGGAGGTAAATGCGCTGGAAGATGTCGCATATGCGCTATAACAGAGCCTGGATGCACCAAAAGTCACCACCTATGCGCTAAAAGAAGCCACATGTGCACTACATAGAGATTCATGACCAAACCTGCCAACAAAAACTTGCTAAAAAATGTTTAAAATGGGGCTAGGCCCCTCGATGAACGCCAAAATGTGAATGCTTGGTCTAGACCTACTCAAACATGAACAAACAATCAAATGTTAGTCAATAAACAAATCTAAACTAGCATTCCCCATGAAATTCATTCAAACACAATGAACAAGAAACAAAGCAAAGTTAATCAAATGAAAGCTAATGAATCTTATTCAAATGCTCAAACCAGCATCCCATGGGGGAATTGGTGCTTCTTTGATGTGGAAAGAAGCCCTTTTCCCAATTCCTTGACAAGCTTGATGATGATGTGAGATTCTTGATAAAAAAATTCCAATAACCTAGCTATGGATGAGAAATGCTATGATAACTTGGATGAAAATAGATGAAATTGCATGAAATCTATAGATAATAACTTTGCATGAAGTTTTGGATCCCAAATCAATAGAGAAGTCCTCTATTTATAGGAAAGAAGGATGGAAGAATGGAGAATAGGATGAATGTTGGATTAAACTTGAATCAATGGCATTGTGCCACTTGTCAACATGCTAATGAAGGAGAGTGGAGCACATTTTGAACAATGTGCATGTTAAATGCATGTAGGTGAAATTTGAATTTCAAAAGATGGCTTGTGGAAGAAGAGTTGTAAGAGGAGTTAATGCCAAGTTGGCTCAAGGAGAGGACATGTAAGAGCCATAAATGCCAAGTTGGAGGACAAGAGTCCTTTAGGAGGGAGAATTCAAATAAATGGAATATTCCAATAATATGCCATCTTTGAATGGAAATAGAGGAATTAATAAATCAAATAATTTGATTTACATGTGCAAGTTGCAAAAGTTAGAGGAAATGAGGATTAGTGTTAGGAGTTAATTAGGATTTAATTAACTTAGATGGAATTAGTTGATATATGGCATTTGATTTAGATATTTAGATATATTTAAATCAAATGAGAAGACAGTGGAAGATTAGTAATTTAATTAAATAAATTTGATCTATTCAATTAAATGAAGAACATTAGGATTCAACTAAATAAAATTGATTTATTTAATTAAATGAGGAACATTAGGGGTTAACTAAATAAAATTGATTTATTTAATTAAATGAAGACATTAGGATTTAATTAAATAAAGTTGATTTATTTAATTAAAAGAGGAATATGGAGGAATTTAATGAATTTAATCAAATAAAGATTATAAAAATTAAATGGTTAATATGGACATGATTAAGGAAGAATCAGTGTTAGTTAATCAAGACCGAATGCATGATATCAATCAACATAATTTGAGCGTCTACAATTAGATTTTAATTCACTAATGTTCATCATGTTGATTTAAATAAATCCATTTATTTAATCAAATCCCTAAAATCCTCTCATCTAATTTAATAAATCAAATGTCAAATCCCCTAATCCCTTCAAATTAATTAATTATGAATTAATTAACTCCTAATCTTCATTACGCATTCTCTCGGTTTTGACTCAACCTTGGTCAAACTAAACCCCTGATTAACTAACCAACTTGCACATGAGAATCAATTCTTTTAATTAACTAATTACCCTATTTTTCCTCACAAAAGCATATGCTTTGGGAATATTCCTCCAATAACTCCATTTATTTGACTTTCTTACCACATGCATTGATATCTCTTACATTCTCACCCACATCCTCTTACACTCTCAACCATATGCATTTATTTCTCTTCCATCCTCTTTACTTGCGCATTCCTCAAAATGTGATTCACCTTCATCCAATAGACTTGTGACAATTGTCACAATCTTATTGAATCTCCTTTAGTTCCACATTCCTCCAATCTCTTCATTCTTCAACCCTTCAACCCTATAAATAGAAGCATTCTCTACACAACAATCATCCACAATCGCAAGCATTTCCACTATAGGCACATTCATCTTGGACTTCATCACCCATCATCTTTGCATCTTCATCACATTGGAAGCTTATCAAGGGAGTGGGAAAGGGAATTCTTTCCACATCAAAGGAACACCACTCCCACTATGGGATATGGTATGAACATGCTTGTATATGCTTACATTTACCTATTTAAGTTATTTTATTTTTTTGTTTGCATATGCATCATGTTTAGGTATCTCATAGGATCACTTTATTTGCTTGGTTTAAACTGACTCATGCTAATGTTTGTTGAGGTTTAAGCATTTTTCAGATTTGTGCTCACATGATTAATTAACTTTATCCTCATCCTAATCATCATTAATTCATCCTCCAACATCTAACTCTAGCCTAGTTAAATAAACCTATGGTTTATTAACTCAACCCATCCCATAAAATTAATTGATTAATTAATTTAACCTCCATGACTAAACACCATTAAAATTTTCCTTCTAATTTTAAATTCACTCACCTCCCCTCAAACTTATCACTAAATGACAAGTTTCCTAGCATTTCTCCTATCTCTTCTCAGACATGTGTGAGATCTCACCTACCCCCACTATCTCTTACACCCTCTTACACATTCTCTTCCCAGGGTGTGCTCACACATGTGTGAGCACACCTCACCCCTTCTTCCTTTCCCCCTTGTGACACATGTCACAATGCTCTTAATCCTCACCACCACTCAATCTCCACCCTTGATTAAGTCAATCAATCTCAAACATCCATTTCTCTCATCTCACATCTATAAATCCAAGTCCACTCTCTCATTTCTAACACCTTGAAGTGACCATAGCCTCCTTATGCTGGTATAATGCTTGAGTAATCCACATAGCTACTTTGAGAGCAAATCTATCAGGAGTTTAGGTGCATTTGCAGTGAGCTCCATCCATGGAGAGGAAGGTATAGCTTTGTTATGTCTTATTCTATGCTTTTGTTTGAATTGCATTTACATTGCTTGCTTGACACGTTTTACCTCTCACAAGTTTAACTCAAAAACTACACATTTGAATCTTGATATACATGTCATAATTTATTGTGTATTTTTGTAAGAATTAAGATAAGATATTTCTAACATTTTTCTATCTATAATGTCATTATTGAATCTTGATATAAATTTCATATAATACTATATTTTTGTATGAATTGAGATGAGAACTCTGATTCTAACATTTTTCTATTTAGGTAGAGATATTTTGGTTGATGGTTCCCATGAAACCCCTCATATCCCCAAATCTAGCCCCTCTAGCAAGCCTTGTGTACCAAAAAATAAAAAATATAAACCTAATAAAGATCGAGTTGTTTCCTAAGGAAAAGTTCTAAGTGATGATTCTACCTAATTTCCTAACCCTCATATTGCTCAAAACATTGCTAAATCCCATAATTATTTAGATCTTTCAAAAAATTGAAAGATCTCCAAGAAAGTTTCAACCTCCATGACAATGTGATGAAATAGTTTTTTGTACAACCATATACCTCCAACCTAAGATTGTAAGCCATTAGAAATGTTATGTTTTAATCAAGCCAAAGATATGAAAAGAAAATAGGTGGATGAGGAAATCTAGGCTAAGGTAAAAAATTATCGTCTCTTTCAACAACTGGGAAAACATTGAATCTAAATTCTATAAAATATAGGAGAATTAGGAGGACATCAAGAAGAACCTCTCCATCCTCCTTGCCATGAGTAAAGAAACTATCAAGCATGTTTCCACTAGCCTCCACATACTCTAAGGATAATTTTATCTTAATCCAAGGAGTGGTAGGTGGCTAGAAGCCTATAACATTTGGCTAATAGTGATTAGTTTCTATTTCTTGGTTTCATTATTCTACTATGTGTTTGTTGGCCTTATCTAGGTTAGTTGATTTAAATACTATCTAGTAATTTCTTTTTCATATCTAATGAAACTTGTTTTGTATGCATTTTGGATATTACTATCTAAAAGGGTTTGGGCCCTATTTTAATCCTATTTTTTATTAATGTTGACTTTTAAAAAAAAATATTGCTCTGTTTCAATTCTATACATGTGTCATTAATTGTTGTAAGTGTGTGAATGATCTTTTGTAATTTGTGAGAGTGATATAGCACTTAACAATCTATTGCAACTTGCTTGCCTTTATTCCTTGATGTTTGAATACCATAAAGAATGGTCATGTTTGCAAACACCTTTGGGAATTTGACGAATCACACTTGGATGAGGTTCTCCTTGGTCAAACCACTAGATGAGTCAAACTTATAAATTTGAATTAAGATATTTCAAAAATAATGAGCAAGCATGAAACAAATCTATGATGATGTGCTTCAATACATGCTTTAATTATTTTTGGATTCCTTTAGTTACTTTTACAAATAAAAGTCGAGATTTTTTTGATTGATTACTAAATGATTTTAAAATCAATCAATTAAAATTCCTTTAAATACAACCAATTCCATATATTAACATATGTGCTAGGCTAGCTCACAATGTTTACTAAAATGATTGGCAAGATGATAGTCTTAATTTTGAATTTTAAAAGGTCAAGGAACAAATATGTGATTGCAAAACTAATTTGAGTTGGGTCTATAATTATAGATATCATCTAGGGCAGGGAATAATAAATGTAGGGATTAGAGGTGAAACTCTAGGGATTAATGATGATAGGGGTTATGATATTAGCTAAATTTATACACATAACATGTTATTTGTAAGATAGTTGTTGCATTTAGAACACTAAAGTGAGCCCAAAACATGAGGGAAAAGGATGTAGGTATACAATTTTCACAATTATATTTTTCCCTCACTTTGATGTGCATGTGAACTATTATGAGAATATGTATAAAAGTAAATAAGTAGTGAACATGTAAAAGTAAATATTGTTTATATAATAAAATAAATTTTGGTCCATGTAGATTAATTAACCATTCTTGAATTATTCTTGTTATGATTACTCCATTGAAATGCACAAAATAAATAAAAGCATGTGCAACAAGTAGCATTCATGACATTGTTTAATAAAGATATTATTTTCAACTTTTTTGAGAAGGAACTCTCTTTGAGAAAATAAAAAATAAGAGAGGGATAACAAATTTTACTTGTTACATGGAAAGTAATACAACTTTTCAACTATGTGGAAGATTCTAACTATGCATATGGACTAATTAAATCCTTTCTAGATAGAGTAATGGGTATATGTATAAGTAATTAACTAGATTGATTAGAGGTGGGGTTAGTTGATGCCTCAAATATAAATAAATTTATAAATTAAATTGAAGCATTAGTTAATTGGATCTCAATGATGAAGAAGTGTTGTAATGAATGTCAAAAAATGATTTGCAATGCTTCATATTTTTCTAATGGATTAAGATAAAGATCTTTGATTCTAAAAAAATCTCTATCTATTGCTTTAGGTTAGATTTGAAATTACAAAATTGATCTCCATACTTGTAGGAGTTATCTTCTACATGGAAGTGATCCTATAATTCATGGGAGTGATCTAGCACTTTGTAGACTATTGCAATAAGTTCGCCTCACTTGCCTAATGTTTGAGTTCTATAAGGACTAGTGGTGTTTACAAAAACCTTTGTGAATTTTTGGAATTGCAAGGATTGAGTTCTCCTCAGTCAAACCCTTGGATGGGTTGGCTTCACAACTATAAGTGAAGATTTGAATACATCAAGCAAGTGTGCAACAAACTTAGAATGATGTGCTTTGATTATACAATAAATTCCTTTTATCCCCTTTTGGAAATCAAATTCTAGCTATTCTCAATTGATTCTTAGATTATTTAAATTTAAAAAAAATTAAAATTAAACCCAGTAAAGAACAATTAAATATAAGAAATTGAAATATAAATAAAATATAAACTAAATACATTTGTAAAGTAATTGTTGTATTTAAAACACTCTCAATAGACCCTTGATTTGCTAGTGAAGTTGAATGGCTTTTAATGAGTCTACTAGAGAACAACTCTTATTGAGTACAAGGCCTTGACACTATAAAAAATAAGATTGGGATTGTGCGATAGAATGAATATCTTTCGGTCCTTGACTCTCACCAAAAGAAATTTCATCCTAAAACATGTATTCTAATATCAGATAACAATCTTATAGATGATATACAATCTCCCATTAAAAAAACAAGCCTACAACATTGGCTAAAAGAATGATTTTTGCATTAACAAATTACATTTCTTGTTTTTGTTATATTCGGGAAAGTTCCAGTGGCTGGTAAAGAGAGAAAGATCCATCCTATTCGAGAAAGTTCCAGTGGCTGGTAAAGAGAGAAAGATCCTTATCTACACGCTTGTCACCTCCATGAAAAGGACGAAGATTTCGATGCCCATATTCTTTAATAAAAAATAAGGATTACGTACAATTATAAACTCTTAAAAATGTATAAAATTTCAAGATAGCAACACAGATTTTTTTTTACCAGTATTCTCATGCACTGGCCCACCACTAACATCATTTCTGTCACCGACATATTAATGCTTATCTTGAATAGTAAAACCACCGATGTATTTATATCTCTTTTAATCCCAAATGCCTAGATATTTTTTTAAGAGATCTTGAATCTGATTTTGTTTGGCAATGGCTTCTCTGGGAAAAATGTATGGAAAAAGAATCATGGGTGTTCAGAGGCAGGCTTGCAGAGCCTTCTACACTAGAAGTAAAGACAAGGTGCTTAGTGAGGAGGAAAGAGCATTGGAAACTGTCTACATACAGGCCAGTCTTGAGATTGTTTTCCTTTTTATAACTTAGAAAAAAATCATTTCAGGTTTGAGTATTGCTATGATTGTTAAGGTTTCTGGGTTCTCAACATGCAGAAAATGGAGAGAGAGAAGTTGGAAAAGTTGAAGAAGAAGGTGATACAAGAGGTGAGTATGGTTAGATATGCATTTTTAGAGTAGTTGGTATAATTTTTTTTGTCTGAGTTTGTGAAAGTATTAAGCTTTTTATGTGTGATATGTGTTTTGTTGGTTTTATCAGAAATCAGGAGATATTCAAACTGAGGGTTCTGCAAAAAAACATATCAGCAGTGAAAGCAGAGCTTAGGAATGAAGCTGGTTAAGATTGGGAAGGAATATTTGATATATTGAGATGAAAGTGTATATATAATAGGTAGCTAGTTGCTTTGGATGGCTTAGGTACATTTGTATAGCTCTACCATGGAAGTATCTGTATAGATCTACCTTATTGTCAGGCTACTGAAAATTTAAGTTGGATATGTAGAAAGCCAGTAACTTTGGCTTGGGCTTGTAAATCAATAATTTCTTGTATATTATATATAGGAAACTTAAAACTGGTTAATATGGCGGCCATGACTTTTAAGGTAATTCAGATAAATAATTAATTGAGGACCCATTCAGTATATATTTTGTCCTTATCTTCAAGGCATAGTATATCATTGGATTCTTTTCTTTTCGTTCTTTTTAATTTTGTTTTCCATAACTTTTAGTTCATTAAGAATGCTTTTATAAAGTATAATTTATAAATTTATTATCAATATAGTAGTTGTACAATGAATGAGTTTTGAATTTATTTTGATTGGATTAGTTTTTATGTAATAATTAGTGTATATATTGTGTTTTTGGATTTTAAGAATTAATATATTCATTGAATCTAGTTCAATTTTGCAAAGTAATTAGTTTTACTCTTAGTTTACTTATCTATCTATTTAATTCACTTCTATGGTATGAATTGACCCCAACTTTTTTTAAAATTTAAATTTAAAGTGGCCCCATGTTGTTCCCTTCAAGACCTACCCACAACTTGAATTGCATTTTCTTTCAAATTGTGTCATATGGTGTTATATAATGTACAAAAAAATAATGAATCAAAAGATAAATTTCAGAAATAGGATTTAGAATTATCTAAATTTTAAATGAAATGAAATTATGGTTTGTACATGTGTTTTAATTTAATGAAACATGAGTTTTGACTCTTGAATCTTGGTTCCTTGACTTGTTGAAAAATTGAGTGAACTACTACATTAATAACATTAAACTTAATGTACATATTATAGTGTTCCTATATAAACTAACATGTAAATTAAACGGATAGCACATAAATTAGCACCTAATATTGGATGCATATAGCCAACACGTGTAGCAGAGTTGGCTTGGGCCATGGGTTTACTCTCTATTGGTTTTGTGTTCGACTTTGCCCCCAGGTTTACTTGGTTGGGACTGGCTTGTTGGCTATTGGGTCCCCCCTCAGGGGGACTAGTCTCGCCCTCGCTCACCCCAGGTACCCAAGATATGGGCTGTTGGGCGAGGTCGAGGGAATAACCTGTCATTAACCAAAAAAATAAAATAAAAAATTATTGGATGCATATGGAAAAACCCTTGCAAGAAAAAACACCACCATTAAAAAGAGGCTCAAGTATACATTAATTTTCTAAAACAACATTGTATAACACATTTCTCTCTTTAATCTAACAACACTACAACAACACCAATGTACTTGTAATAACATGATATGAAACTACTATCTCACACCTCTAGCATATAGAACAATGAGAGGAAAAATTACAAATGGTTTCCCAAAACAATGAATTATCATTACGGTATCATGCAAAAACCCATGCCCCATTTGAAGATCATTTATTGAGAATAGTATATTAAATTAAATGACTTCACATGGACTTCATATAGGCATAATTAATGTGTCCAAAATAGTAAATAGAAATCCAAAAGCATATTTGGCCAATAACTCTAATGGTTCACATATCCAAGTATATTTCTCCATTATGGAGAGCACTAATCAGCACTAAGCACTAATCAACTGGGGATCATCCATCATACCAAAGATCCTTCACTCCCTTTTCTAGCACCTAGCTTTCAAAAAGTGTAATAAGTGAGTTCACATCAATTTTCAATTGCCCCATAATGCTCCATCCCATTCATGATTGTAGTAAAACTAATATTCCAAGTTAATAAAAAGAATTAATTTCCCATTCATGAAAGCACTAAAACTAATATTCTAATAATTTAAGAAAGAGAATTAATAATAATATTATCTCTCCATAACATGGTCATCAAAGTAGTAAGTACCTGGGGCAAACCCTTTGGTGAAATGGTGGGGCGTCTTGCCTATAGAGTCAACAACCAAGGTTCAAACCTCGCGGGGTCACTCTCAACAACGTCAACAATTGAGATTGCTTACCATGGTGTTAAGGGGAGGCTCCTTGCATAAGTGGTGGGGGCTTCTTGCCTATAGTGCCAACAACCAAAGCCCAAACCTTAACATCTTCCTTTGAGAATTAGAAGCGACGATGTGCAAGGGCTCTCCTGGTGTGGCTCGCATTGGCGGAGCAACTACTTCAGACGCACATGGGGATGGCAGACCAAAAAATGGTGATGTGTAGGCTCAAATGAATTGGAAATCCATGCGTTTCCCTGGTGTGAAGCGAGGGAGGGATGGAAGAGGTATGCCCTTCGCTCTGGGGAGTCTCAGGATCCAACGCCGTCTTCTCCTCCTGCCCCTCGAACCATCGACCCTCTGGCTACTAATGATGCAGGGGCTTCTCCTGATGTCGTGCCCACTGGCTTTGTTGATGGGTGCAAAAACAAGTAAAATTTGTTTCATGTGTGTTTGGATTTTTTCCATAAGCATGCTACGTAGGTAAACCCTAATCTGCCTTGCCCTCTGGTTTCTTTTGCTCTCTTCCCTCCTCCGAATATGGATAGTAGCTCTCAAACTGGCTACGCTTGTTTCTCCTTTGGGGATTTGGTGCTCTCCTTTTCCAACGAGCTTGCGGACTTTTGCATTTCTGTTGGATGTAATGAAGTAATTTTTGAGGATTGGGGTAATCGTTTGGTGGTTCTACGAAGCTTGCACAGGTGTCCTTTGGTGACCTCCATTATCGAATGGATCAAATGCACCTAGAGTAATTTGTCTCTCCCTGTTGTTGAATCATTGGAATTTGGTTTTTTTCCGATAACCTTTTGTTCTGCGGAGGATTGTAACTTTGTTTTGCAAAAAGGGACTTGGTTTCTCAAGCACTCTGGCCTCTTTATTTCTCCTTGGTCGCCTTTCTTTGACCCGACAATTATGTGAAGATTACACTTATTCCTGTTTGGATCAAGCTTTACAATCTACCCCTAGTTCTTTGCAATGTGGATATGCTTAGCAATATGATCAACTAGGTGGGGTCCTTTGTCTGAGCTTGATTCGAACGTGGTGGCTTCGGATCGCATATTCTATAGGGTTTGTGCAATGGTGGACATCTCTAAACCCGTCTCTCATTCTATCCGGATTCATTCTTCACATGGTGTCTAGACTCAGTTTTTAAACTATGAGGGTTTACCCTTCCGTTGCTTCTACTGCAATATGCTTGGGCACAGGATTGAAGCTTGTTCCCTCAAACGTTTGGCTGGGGTGAGGAATGAACTTGCTTGAAGAAGTAGGTCAAAAAGGGTGGTGCTTTAGATAATGAGTTCATTTGGAGGAACCATGGTAAGTTCCTCAATCCTCCACAGGGATTGGGGCCAATTCTGGATCAGCTGGCAAATCCCTCTTCTCTTCCAATTGTCCCAGTCCATGAGAGCCCTCATAATTCTCCTTCTAGGTCGAAGGAGGATGGCTCTAATTTTGATGGTACTTTCCCTTTCATGGAGGACTTGGAAGAGAAAATTCATGACTATTTTGATGATTTTTCTCTGGATCTACCTCAAAAACTTGGGATTTCTCAGTCTTTAAGTGGAAAACTAAAACCTGATTGTGGTTCAAAGTGTAAGGCTAGGAGGAAGTCTAAAGCTAAAAAGCTTCGTATTGAAGGATTAGTAGTGGTGGAAGTTGGTTCTCAGTGGACTTTGGATGCACTTCTCTTTTGAAACACTCGAAGGGCGTAGTCTTTTTGGGCATCTGAACTCTGCTTTCTCTTCTCAAGTGGCATTGTATCAATTTTGAAAACTTGTTTTAGTTTTGTTTTCTTCTATAGTTTTCTTTAGTTCTCCTCCTTCTGTTCTACTGGAGGTTCCTGTAGCTCTCAACATCTTCTTTGCTGCATGGCAGAAATTTGTAATTTTTATTATTTTTTTAATAAAGGGAGTGGGCCCCTAGCCCCACAGCTTACGTACCAAAAAAGAGAGTAGTAAATACCCATTTGAAGATTGTTTGAGATGCATTATTAGTACATTAGGATTAGTAAGTATTTAATTATTTAAATTTCAAAATTTCCCTCCATTTTTGCTTTAATTGAACAATTTTGAAGTATTTAATTAAATTACACATTTCACCAATTTTCCTCTATTAATTAAACAATTTAAATTATTTAATTAATTTATTCCCCTCTTGCGAATAGATTAAATAATTAATTTATTGTAACTTTAATCTTTCCCAAATCACATTAATTGAATAATTCTTTATAATTATTTAATTAAAAATAATTATTCTTCTCAACATTATCTTATTTTCTCCTTTGCACATGAAATAAATAAATTATTTAATTAATTAGTCATGCATTTCACCTCACTAGTCAACTCCCACTCACTTCAAGCTCACTCTTCAATCAATTCAATCCTTTATCCAATCTATTTTGTTTCACTAATAGTTAGTCACGCTTATCTCTTCAATCAATTCTCTTAACTGACCCATACGATCAATTAGCTCAAATCACGTAGTCAGTTAACTCCTCATCAATTCCTTCCAAACATTCTTAGCCATTGATCTTTTCAATCTCACATTTGATCTCAATCATTGATCAATATGACCTGAAATCTATAAATTCAACTATCATTCATCTATCTTTCCTCACTCATTGCAATAAATATACATACATATCGTTCTAAAGTGCTTTGTGCTAAAAAATTGAGAGCAACAAAACACACCATTCTTCAAGGTGAGATTGAAGAACAATGGAGCTCCACAAGGTCATCATGTAGGCTTGCATTGGTTTATTTCATTGATTTCCTTACACTTCATTGGTGATTTTGGAAATTTGATTGTGTTTGGTTATTAGATGTTTATTTCGCAGTCCATTTTCATGATACACAATAGTCACTGATGCTTCTAGCATTTCTCTTCACACTAAAACTAGTAATGTTTCCTATATGCAAAAATGTTAAAGCAATAGTGGACAATCTCCTCTACTTCCTCTTATTGGTGATTGTCCTAAGATAGGCCATGTCATGTTACCTTGTGCCCAATCTCCCCCCGTGGTGGTTTTGGGGTAAGAAGTTTTAGAGAATGAGGAATATTTCTCCCAAAATGACTTGATTTGCAAATTTAATAGATTTTGGCTTTGATTAATGATTTTAACCTCTAGAGTTTTTAGTCGTGGCAACCTATTACAATTGGAAAATTTAAAATTTACACTTATGCTAAGGGATTCTTTGTGGTTGGCTTCAACTCAATTTTAGATCAGAATGTAATTTTAGATGTGTGTTCATGGTCTTAGGGTTAATATGCCCTCATGTTGAAGCCATGGGTTTCCTCTTTTATTTCCCTCGTGGAATCATTCAACATCCTACCAATTTGGATTCGCCTCCCTAATCTTCCTCTTCACTTCCAATGTGATTCCTATTATGAAGGTGTTGATAACTTTGTGGGTTGTTTTATTAAGGTAGATAAAGGTAATTCTATTTTTTCTCACACCACATGTGCTCATATCCTTGTGGAGGTGGGATTTTTGAAGCCCCTTCCAATAAAGGTCGTTTTACAAGTTGAGAGTTGCTCTTAGAGCTAGACTTTGGATTACAAAGGCATTTTGTTCCATTGTAGGTAATGCTTTGTTGAGGGACCTTTGTTGTTGGATTGCCCATTCCTTAAGGTCTCACATTCTTCATCTTGGTGGAAGAATGAGCTTCATGAACACCTTATTGTAGGTGTGGTTGAGGATGTTTTTGATTTAGAAGCTTCTGGGCCTTTGGCTATTGCTAAAATGGTGGTCCCTTCTCCACCAACACTGTAGGTTGCTCCTTCCATAGATGGTTCCCCTGATTTGTTGTTTACTTCTCCTCCTCCTTTTGTTCCCACCCCAACCCTATGGTTGAAGTCAATTTTCCTATTCTAAGTTGTTTTTGGGTTCCATTTGATAATTAGGTTCCCCAATTAGGAACTCTTTTCTATTGCCCTTGACTAGAGCCTTAGATAGGGCTTCCCCTCCCCCTTCCCTTGTTTCAGTGGATATGGATAATGAGGTTACATGGACTATTGTCTAAAGAAAGAAGAAAGGTCTTTCAAAACATTTTCTCTATCCCATGCATGGGTGTAGGGTGTGGGAATTCCTAGGTTTGGATATGGTATTGTTCAGTCCTTTTATGTTCCTAGTAGGCTTCTTGTAGTTGTGCGATTAATCCAATAGTTGAGTGTCTATTGTCCCACTTTGTTATTGGTTCTAGTTTCTTTGTGTTGTCCTATATCTCATGGGACTTGTATTTTTCTATTTGGTTGTTTTGTAAAAAGGGTTTAGGCCCTTTCAAAAACCCAACTTTTACCCTAATCAAAAGCAATAAGCCATTGCCACCAATGCTATCAATAAATGCTGCAAGGTCTTGTCAAGTTTAGCATTATTAAAAATATTTCATTTCATTACGATAAATGTTTCATGTGCATAGGATGTGAGGGTCTGGGGTCCCACCACCCATTCTAATACTACAAAACTAATTTTCCAGCTTTAAAGTCTACATCCTACCACATTAGCCTCAATTAACAAGTGTGCAAAACTATGAGGTATTATAACTATCTTCAAATATCCACAAGCTACCACAACCTTGATTTGAACAAATTAAATGGCTATTAGTTAATGTCGAGATTTATTTCCCCAAAAGTTTGTGGGTTATATCTTGTAGAATATAACAACCATCTATCATTGTTTATTAGATAAATTACCAACTCAAGAATCAGCATGGATGAGTCCATTCGAAATTAGTTATTATGGTTTATCATTAGAACTCATATCTTTTCCTACCTGAAGAGCATCTTTAATGATAAAGCATCTTACATCAACAAAAATGGTGCCCATTACCGAAGAATCCCTTTAGTTGAATAAACTTGGAGGCGTTAAGATTCTAAAAAAATTATTTTAAATCAAATCCTTGATTGAAGGTGGAAGATCAGCTCTTATAATCGTTTGTTGGAGTCAACAAGCACTAAACTACCATCGATTTCCCCCACTTATGTTTCTAATCAGTTAATAACAACTCTCCATCATCTGAGTCAGTCAAACCACACGAAAAAAGTAAAAATGGCATAGCTGGCGTTTTAGTCATTTTGTCTGCAAAGGGAAATGGTGGCAAATAGAACAAATAGATGATCTGAGGTGGGACTTGGATGAAGAAAAATCTAAGAAACTAAGATAATCAATCCAATTTGTAGCTGTTTGCAGCTGATTTCATCTGCAATATGGTAGTTTGGGGAAATCAAGGGGGGTGAAGGGAGCACACAAGGGGTGGCAGGGGATGTTCTAAGCAGTTTTAGGAGAATGTAAAGCCACATTTTATATGGATTTTTTGTTTCTGATTTAGATTCTAACGCTCAAAGAGAAATTATTTTTACACAATTTTAGACACGTTTTATGCAAAAAAATGTGGCCTCTTTTGTGAAAAAGGGATTTTGTGAATTGCTGATTCTGAAAATGAATTTAAAGGAGATTAAGCTGTTTAATGGAGTACACAAATTCCTCGCAGACAGAATTTTGATCATCATGAGATAAGCAGCTGTAACTTATTGTTTCAGTTTGATCATAAGGCTGTAAGATTAAGGTTATTGTTTCATCAACCATGTGACCTTAACTGCATCAATTCAAAAGCCCAGAATACAATTTGGAATCCTGGATTTCTTTCCCTCAACCCAATCACTAAATAAAGTATGCAGAAAAGAGGGGTAGTCATGTGTCATAATTCATTTGCTGCAATACTTTGTTTCTATTTTGATTGGAAGCATTCCAGTATTGAGAAAAAGGGTTATAATTGCACATGAATACACTTACAAGTAATCATAATATTGCTCATTGGAAGGCAGATATCATGATAGAAATTGCCTCCTTGAATGGTTGTACATTTGTAATAGAACTCAAAAGAATGGTTAGTACATCTTGGTTGAAGATGGCAGAGTAATATACAATGGATAATTAGGAAACTGCAATCAACGAAGCTAAGTAATCTGTGCTCTTAAAAAATAAATAATGAAAATATAGACTGTATACAAATTATCCACATAGTTAAGGCAATAGGATATGCTATAACCAAACAAAATAACTTAGAGACAGAACAGAGAGCTCTGGAACATTGATACAAAAATGTATGATAACTTCAAGCAAGTTTTTTCTTTGAAACTTCATTTATTCATGAACTTGAGACAGCCAGTGTGACAGTGGAAGATTAATTTGCCTAGGAAATGCGCCTACATAAGGTGAGCCCATCACCAATAGGTAGCAGGCTAATCTCTATACGTTTGTCAGCAGCAAGTGCTTTGTTCAGTTCGATTGTATAGTGTCTGATGTTTCTCCCAAGTTCAGACATTGTTGCATCAGGAGGTTCAGCAACACTACCAGACCACAGTGTATTGTCATAACAAACAAGCCCTCCAATCTTCACCAAACTCAGCAGTCGTTCATGGTAGTTCAGAGCGTTAAATTTGTCAGCATCTACGAATGCAAAATCAAAAGAGTCCAGCATCTCCTCCTGAGCGAAAAAATGATTAACAATTTAACAGTCTCAGTATTATGCAACAAATCTACCATACCTTCTGCATATGATTAAATAATTGCATCTCTCCACAATTCTGTTTAGAAAAATATTATGATTTTTTTATTGATTGTTATACCGATTTAGTCTGTCATGAGTTGCAGACATGAAATAAACTAAGCAATGTTTGTTACTCGAGAAAAGGGTTTTAAAACATGACAGAAATTGAACATTCGAATTCGGTAAGTGGCAGGCAACACGGTTGCAGAGCAGCACATGACATGGATTACAGGTGGTTCTGTGTAGTAGCATGCCTCTGTTTTGACTTGGATAGGAAGACAACTAGAAACTTAACCCAGATATGGCTTGGAGATTACTAGAGAATTCAATACGCAAAGAGAAAATGATAATGAAACAGACTGTTAATGTGGAACCTAAGTTACCAATTCGTGTACGGGTACGCAAATCCAGCACGGGATTCGGTCAAAAAAAAAATTGGGGTTGGGTACGTTAATACAAAAACATATAAAAATCAGAAATATATACATATTTGCAGCAGTAATTAAGTTCAAAATACCACATAGCATCATGATCATTTAATTATAATAAACAAAACCTCCATAAAAATATAAAAATTAAAAATACTACAATGTCAATTAGTCAAACTCAGATGTCATAGTGTATTTGTTTCCTGGACATATCCAGATCAAATCGGAATCGGAATCCGAATCCAGATCGAATCAGAATCCAAATCCAGCACCTAGGGGAAGAATCCGGTAACTAAGTGTGGAACAAAATTCTTCTTTGGGGTGTATGGGGACATCACCTAAAAAACAAACACAACCTAGAGAGCCCAAAAGGCATAACACTGTAACTGTAATCAATACCACTTATTTTGGACGAATTATCATCAGTGTAGGATAGTTCACAGCTACCACCCAAACATTCATAAATTTATAGTAAACCATTTCCATTATTGTCTTCTTCTGGGTGAGAATGTCAAGTCAAATCCATGGTGAGAGAACTTACATTTTGTACCAATTCATCCAAAAGGGGCAAAGCAAGGCCCTCTCTGAAATCAATTTTGTGGGCAACTCCTGCTTTTTCAATGATAGGCCTTCCCAAATCATAGGACTCTCTGTTTAAATCGATGCCTATGACCTGCCATGGAGAAAACCAATCCAAGGTCAGAGTTTGAATTATACCCAAAGCAACCCTACCTCAGAGGGCCCCATGATCAACACAAGTTTGGGTAGGGTAACAAATCGAAACATATGAAAAAATTGATGGAAATTGAGAGACCAACCTTTCCGTCAGGGGGCAAAGCAAGGGCTGTGCAGAGCAGAGAATATCCAGTAAACACGCCAATCTCTATAGTTTTCTTGGCATTTATTAATTTCAATAGGAGCATCAGAAATTGACCTTCATCAGCGGGAATGGCCATAAGGGCGCTGGTTAAAAAACACAGTAACTTTCATAGTTAACGGCCCATTGTGGTTAACATGCTAGTTATTTATTTGGAAATTGCTCCCCACCTAAACAACCAACCCTGAAGTGGTGGCCACAACATGTCAGCTGTTTAAGCCTTTCCCACAACCTTACTTTCCCCTAATTTTAATCATATGACTTTCTTTATATAATAAATACGCCTTCACCATTAAATCCACTCAATGATCAATAAATAGATCTTACCGTGGGTGGTTTGCAGTGAGTTCCCTGAGTTCCTTCAAACATTCTGGTTCACGGGGATAAACGCTTGTTTGAAGAATATACTGCAAAAGAATTTGGTTATAGAAGAATGAATATTGGATAATTCATATGACCAAATGACTAATTTTGCAAAGCAATATGAGATCAAACCTGGTAGAGGACATCACTCTGCAGAAGATGTTTTCCCTGATTGCTCTTCGCCATAGATACCTGCTTGAGATCTTTGGAAACTCCGAAAAGAAAGATGAAGTTCCTTAGAGCTATGTAATGGGATCAATGTGTTAAAAATTAATATTAGATTAGATAGTGACCGGGAAATTTGGTAAAATATATTATCAATAGAAGTTTCAAGCATTTTTACGCGATCGACGGTTTACATTGAAGACTTGCTTGCCGTCAAATTTCACCGCCATCGTCGCCGTTTTTATTTTCTTTTTCGTTCGCCGCTTTTATAATTTAACCTGCAAACTCTGCCCCTTTTTTCCCTGGTACGCATCGTTGCCAGCAGAATATTAAGATTTTAATTACGTCACGCAACACAAATCCTTTTAAAACATATATAGTTTATTTTATTAACGAGACCTTATAAACAGTGAAAATAAGCTTATTAGTTTCTGCCAAGGCAAGTACCTATACTAATGCATTCATTTAGCTTTATTAGTTTATTAGTTTGACAAGAATCAATTGAATTGGATCTAAGAATTAAATTATGTTGACTGTATTTTTTAATATTTATATTTGTTCCATATTTTTTTAATTTTAAAAAATTAATAATTTGCTTCAATTCTATTGGTTAATAGTAGTGTACAGTAATATTTCAATGATGTCGGGGGATCTCACCCGCAGGGGATTAGTCTCACCCCAGCTCACTCCAGGTACCAAGATATGGGCTGTTGGGCTGGGTCGTGGGGACACCCCTATTGTAAAGAAAAAAAAATATTTCAATGATATAAACATTTTGAATAGGTAAAAAAAGGAAAATGGCGGAGCACGAGCGCGAGCACGAGCATGAGCGGGAAAAGGACTTTGAAAAATCGAGTGTTGGAAATGGAGGCGGAGTAGGATAAGAGAAATCGCAGGTGGGAACGGCGCTGGCATCGAGTAAGAAGCAAGGAGAGGTGGATATGGAAGAAGTGGACTCCGAAAACAATTCCGGTGGATCCGGGAGGAAAGGATATTCCGATTGCCAATTTTGTGGGTTCCCCTGTCGGTCAAAAATGCAAGAAACCAAAAGGCGTGGTGGGGACCACTGGCGAAAATGGAGGTAATCGGAAACCTTGGGCCTCTCTATTTGGGATAAAACCGAATGGAAAGTCATCTTTCCCTCCAGTGCAAAATATCTCCTTCCTTGAGAAAGTTAAGTTTGCAATTTTTGTGCTAGATCTGTTGATTGATCATAACATTGCTTTAATGGAAAGAACCCTGGTGGGGAAATTCATGGGTCCCAGACCAAATATTGAAGTGGTCAGGGAGTTTGTCAAAAACAAATGGAGAACTTATGGAAAAGTTTCATTAGCGGCGCTCCCAAAAGGCTATTTTGTGTTTGAATTCACTTGCAGGGAGGATATCTTGGCAGTAAGAAGTGGCGGTCCATGGGTAATAGGTAAATCCTCCTTCGCTCTTAAAAAATGGTCTTCAAATCTGGACCTTTCAGACTCTATTTTTGAGAATGTCCCAGTTTGGGTCAGACTCCCGGGTCTTCCCCTGGAATACTAGAACGAAGATGTCTTTTATGGAATTGTGAGCTCTTTTGGAGAGCTTCTTTCTATTGATTTTATGACAACTGCTAGAAAGAGGTTGGTTTTTGCAAGAATATGTGTAGGGATCTCTCAGAATGTTGACCTTCCTTCATCAGTCGAGATTCTATCGAAGTTGGGTTCCTGGTCGTAAGATATTGAGTTTGAAACTATCCCTTTTGCTTGTTTCAAATGCAGAAAATCTGGGCACTAGGCTAAGAAATGTCCTTTAAATGCCATCAAAGAAAAGGAGAAGCCAGCTGGAACTTTGAAATCTATATGGAGAAAGAAATCTGAAGGAGAAAGCCTAGAGAATAAAGAGTCTAATATTCAAGGCACATCAAATGAGGCTAGTAGTGATATGGGAAGTAAGGGTGTGGTACCACAGGAACTCCAGCATAAGGATTTTGAGGACACCTTGACAATTAAGGAAAAAGAAGCTAATGTGGAACAGGGGGTTGGTGAAGAAAAGCAGAGTCAGGATGCTGACCCTTTATCCCAAGAGAGGAGCCCAGTTGAGAATATAGAAGGGAACCCAGGTTTGGAGGACATACCTATCCAGGGTTTGTCCTTAGAGTTGAACATTCCTCTTCTGCTCCCTTCCTCAGAAGGTTGTTTTCCTTCGGGTGTAGATCCCTTTTATGGATCCTAATTCCTCGGAACTAGTTAAGGACTCCTATGATAATCTGAACCAAACTACGAAACTTTCTAGTGACTATTTAACCTTTCATATGAATGGCATCATGGACACTTCACCCTGGGAGCAAAGACTTGTAACTGATAAGGAATGGAAATCAAGTAAAGAGACGGAGAGTCAAGAAGATACAGACAGAGAAGAGGTTCTATCCAAGAAAAAGAAAATAAAAAAAAAACAATGGAAGACTCCAAGCTGTATTTCTACAAGGTCAAAAGCTAAGGCAGATTGTGGAGCAACAAAGAACTCTCATGGGAAAAAATCTACTAAATGGACAAGAGAGCATAACAGTTTTTAGGATATTGCGGATGGTTTTTAGAAAACCATCCCGGAGTGCCTCCACTCCCTAGGTAAATCATGAAGATTATGTCATGGAACATCAAGGGACTTAATAATCCCCATAAGCAGGATGTACTGTGCAATTTTGTTAGAGATCATAAGCCTGATATTCTCCTTATTCAGGAAACTAAAATGTCAAAGGAAAAAGTGGAAAAGTTGAAACTGTTTCAGTATTGTAGTACACATGGCAATAACTCAAATGGTGTTTCAGGAGGCATTGCAACTTTCTGGAATTGTCACATAATAAAAGGGGATCTGATCTTGGAAGGTACGAACCATATTGCTACTAGATTCACCCATATTAGGGATAATTTCAGTTATCAAATATCTATGCTCCGAATGGAAAAGGTTTCAGAAAATCTTTCTGGCTGGAGCTAGCTGCCTTCTAGATGATTTTTATTAGCTAGTCTTGGGTAGTCATGGGAGACTTTAATACTCCCTTACTGAATGAAGAAAAATTTGGAGGATCCCAGATCAATGCTGAAAGTAAGGAGGATCTTCAGAACTTTATTAACAGTCAGGCGATGATTGATCTGGACTTGCAAGGAGCCTCTTACACCTGGTCAAATCATAGAAAGGGTATGGATCTAATCCAGGTTAGATTAGATAGATCTTTAATCTCTGATAAATGGTTTTTAAACTATTATTGTTCTCTTAAAGCCCTTTCTAGGATTGGTTCAGACCATTTTCCCATAAATTTTGTTGCGGATCCTTTAAAGATTAATAAAAATATCCCCTTTAGAGTTGAAAAATGCGGCTTTCCCATCCTCTCTTTAAAGAGGAAATTAGGAAATGGTGGAATATTAATATCTCTGGTACAACTATGTTTAGAGTGGCTAAAAAATTAAGGGAAGTTAAATTTAATTTAAAAAAATGGAAAAAAGAGTCCTTTGGGAACATTTTTAGGATTAAATCTGATCTTCAGATGGAGCTATGGGAGATCCAATATAAAATCCAGAAGGAATGCTATTTGAATGATATTAAGGAAAAAGGGAATGGGCTCCTTGTTAAGATGCATGACATCATTGCAAAAGAAGAGGAGTTCTGGAGACAAAGATCTAGAGCTTTATGGTTATCGGCTGGTGACAAAAACACTAGGTACTTTCACTTGTTGGCTTCAAAACATAGGGAGGTCAACAGAATCTCTCATATTGAAGTTGATGGTAATAGGTATGAGGAGGAGGAGGATATCAGAAGGCATGCTATTATCTTTTTCAAAAATCTTCTTTCTGAGAATGAGGAAAATAACCAACATGATTAGGGTCATTTGATAGAAGCTATACCTAATGTGATCAATCAGGAAGATAACTCTATGTTGACTGCTATTCCTTCTAGTGAGGAAGTTACGAAGGCTGTCTTTTCCTTTGAAGGGAGTAAAGCTCTAGGTTCTGATGGTTTCCCTATGTTCTTCTTTCAAAGGTTTTGGGAGATTGTTGGAGAGGATGTGGTGAATGTTGTAAAAGAATTTTTTGGATCCAAAAGTCTCCTAAAAGAGTTGAATGCTACTTTCTTGGTTTTTATCCCTAAGAAGCTTGGAGTGGTGAACTTTGATGCTTTTAGACCAATCAGCCTCTGTAACTCGATCTATAAAATCATCTCGAAGGTTTTGACTTCCAGACTTTTAATTCTTTTGCCTACTCTGATCTCACCTCAACATAATGGATTTGTCCCTGGTAGACAGATCCTTGATTCTATAGTCACAGTGCATGAGAATATCCATTCCTTGGTTGAATATAAGACTGAAGGCTTCCTTTTAAAGCTTGATATTTCAAAAGCCTATGATAGAGTTAACTGGAAATTCTTGTTCAAAATTTTAAAGGCGTTTGGGTTCTGCAACAGGGTTCTTCAATTGGTGGAACAACTTGTGTCTACTGCTTCTATCTCTGTTTTGGTTAATGGATCTCCCTCGATTTTCTTCCAAAGCTCCAGAGGTTTAAGACAAGGAGATCCTATCTCTTTTATTTTATTCACTATCATGGCCGAAAGTCTTGGAAGAAATTTGAAAAGGCTGATAGATCAAAGATCCCTTGCTGGTCTTAAACCGTCCTCTAACAATTTGATCTGTTCTCATCAATAGTTTGTCGATGATACCATGCTCTTAGGAAAATCTATTGTTTCGGAGGGAAAGACTTTGAAATCTCTGTTGGATGCATATGGGAGGGTGTCTGGCCAATTGATTAATAAATAGAAAAACTCTCTCTTCTTCTTTAATACTCTTGAACACAGACAGAATAAAATTGTCAAAATCCTTGGTTGCAGGGTGGAATCTTTACCTACCACCTATCTAGGTTTACCTTTAAGCCTTAAACCTCCAGAGTCCTTTTGGATTTCATTGGTTGAGAGGTTCAGTAAGAAGTTTACTGGATGGAAAGGAGCTTTGCTAAGTCAAGCGGGTAAATTACAACTCCTCAAAGCTACTCTTCAGAATCTGTCGATTTATGCTTTAAGCCTCTTTAAAATCCCTGCCAAGTTTGCGAATGTCATTGAAAAGATTCAAAAAAGATTTCTTTGGTCGGGTGTTGAAGAAAAAAAAAGGTTTCCTTTAATAGGGTGGGATCTAGTGTGTAGACCTAAAAAGGTTGGTGGTTTAGGTCTTAGAAAAATCAGAATGGTTAACAAGATACTTCTAGCTAAACAAATTTGGAGAATATTTTCGTCCTCAGGGGAATGGACTGATATCCTAAAAAGCAAATATTTGGAGAATAACAGATCTCTTATTATTAAGATGGATTCCCATCTTCTACCCAGAGGCTCAACATGCTGGAATAATTTGATTACTGGAAGAAAATTTGTTGAAACAGGAGTGGGTTGGCAAGTCAGGAGTGGAAACCAAACTAGATTCTGGGAGGATAAATGGTTGTTTAATGAGCCCCTTATCAAAATTGAACCTTTTTGTGGGTGGGCTGAGATTTGCAAAGCTCTATTTGGTATGTATGTTAAAGATTATTGGTTGAATGGAAATTGGGTGGATCTGTGTCTTGTTAGTCAGGCTCTTGCTCTGGTTCATTCATCCTTGTTGGTTGTCAAACTTTTTCATCATTAGTTGGAAGATCGTCTTGTTTGGACCGATGAACCCTTGGGGAATTATTCTGTTTCGTCAGCTTTTTCCAGGCTATCTTCTACCCAGGTTCCTCTTCCTTTCTAGTCGAAGGCTTGGTTCAAACACCTGGTCCCTAAAGTCAACATCTTCTTCTAGATCCTTCTTCAAAATAAAGTGCTCACGGTTGATAACCTTTGTAAGCGTGGCCTTCAAATACCCAATAGATGTTATCTTTGCAAGATGGAAGCTGAGTCAGTATGTCATTTGTTTCTTCATTGTCCTTTTGCTGCCTCGATTTGGAAAAAAATCCTCTGTTACTGACATTTATCTTGGGTTTTCCCCTTGTCAATTGAAGACTTCTTTATACAATGGAAAGCCTCGACACACAATCCTGCTCTTGGGAAACTGTGGAATTTTTCTTTCCCTCATGTTGCTTGGGGTCTATGGAAGGAACGAAATAATAGAATTTACAGAGATAAAGAATCTTCGGTGGTCATTGTGTTTGATAAAATAATTAGATTATTGAAAGACAATTTCAATATTACCCCCCAAAAGTTTGGTAATACTGAGAAAGTGGCTTGTTTGTCCTATGATCTAATGGTAGCCAAGGAATGGAATATTAATCTTGATGTTTCATGTGTCCCTAAACATGGTAAGAAGGATAGGGAGGGTGTCTGCTGGACTTTTCCACTTAATGGTTGGATCAAAGCCAACTTTGATGGGGCGGCGGGTTGCGGCGGAGTCATAAGAGATTCTTTTGGCAATTTCCTCAGTGCGACTGCCACTCCCCTTGGTTCTCAAACCAATCATTTTGCTGAGGCTGCTGGAGCTTTTCATGTTATTAATTTGGCTCATAGTTTGAATTTTAAAAACCTTTGGCTTGAAGGGGACTCTAAAAATATAATTGAATGTCTTTTAGGTAGGTCCCCCCCCTCGTGGACCACAAAGTCTTGGATTGATGAGGCTATTTCGACTTTAGCTAAGTCTGATAATATAAAGATTTCACACGCTTATAGAGAAGCCAATGTTGTGGTGGACTTTTTTGCGAATGAAGGGGTTAAAAGTAAAGGACAGTGCACTTGGCTGAATATTAGTGATTTAGGTGCTAATGTTCGTGCCTTATTGAACTATGATGCGTCACATGGGCAAGATGTGTGTCATCTCATTAATGATGATAGAACAGGGCAAATACATCACCATCATTAGATTGCATGGGACCGAGCCAATTTACTTATCCTGTAAGTTTGTTTGGCATGCTTTGTGGGCTCACTGGTTTGGCGGGACCATTTTGAGTCAAGATTTCGTCTCTGTCTGCTTTATTGTGCTTGCTAAAATGGGAGGAGATAAAAAAAGAGTTGAGCCAGATAGTTTTGAGATGCACACAAGAAACACTAAAGCGTGGAACAAATTCAAAAGCAGGGGTTTACTCCCTTTTTTGGAAAAACTCCATGGGTCTAATCAGGGAGCTACAAAGCATTTTGAGAGGAATTGGGAAAATGGGGAATTAACTGTTTTTGGTAGGAAATTCCAGCTCGACGAAAATCTTATAGCTGAAGTGACTGGCATGTCCACTGAAGGACACAAATTTTTTAGGGACAGGGTTTTCTCTGATGAAGTTGTAGTCAGATTTCCAAAGAAAGATAAGGAAATATTGAAACTAGTGAAAATTTCTAACAGTTTCTTTGAGGTCGACACCATCAAAGCTCTCTAGAGAAAATTGCTTCGCGTCATCATTGAGTATATTACTCTGGATGTTCATTTCACTAGGGCCTACAGCTATCACTTTGCCTTGCTCAACCATTTTCGCTATAAGGCCAGGGTTTCTCTTCCCCACTATCTTCTCTGTTCCTTAAGAAAGAGTCTGGATGACCATAAGAAAAACCCAAAAAGATATCATATTTTGCATACTGGTTTGATTAGGTTAATAGTTGAACATTTTCAAAATATGTCGGCCCCTGCTAAGTTGGTTGCTTCCCTAGAATCTGAGGAGGATGACACTGAACCTAGTTGTTCGGAGAATTTTCCCAATTTGAGCCCGATGAGGATGGTCCTGAGTCCACCCTCTGTTCAGACTGGAAAGAAACCTCTAACCCATAATCCCCAGTCTGTTAAAGCCTACCTTGCATCTAAGCTTAGAAGCTCTACTGTCAAAAACCTTGTCTCTTATTCTGAAGACTCTCTTGAGTCTGAGGATTCTGATGCTAACAATAATTCGTCCTTTGTTGTCCCGTCATCGGATAAAGATGTTAGAATTGGATCTCCTAGAGCCTCCAACCCTGCAAAAAATTGCTTCAATCTTGATAGGGAACCCTCTGCTGACTCCCTGGGTATAGTCAGGATTAATGCGATGGACCATTTCAGAATGTCGAAATGGGTCTTTCATGAAATCAATGATCTGAAAATAAAAAATTGGGCCCTCCAGAGTCAACTGGAAGAAATGAGAGATAAGGTTTTTGCGTTAAGCAAGAAGAATGAAGAGCATAAAGACCATAGTGCCAATAAAGAGATCCAGGACAATGTGGGCAAGGATAGAAGGATTGAAATAGATTTGAAAAAAATGAAAAATACTGTGAAGATAATTGTTGAACAGAACAATAGGATGGCAAGACATAATTCCATCATTATCAATGCTATGACTGAAAAATTAGACAAAGCTCAACAGGGGTCCTTGGTGGTTGACTTGGAAGAGGTGAAAGATAAAAACCAGGAAGAGGACATTGGGATTTCTAAGAGAACCAGGGCTAATCTAAAAAGAAAGGCACCTCCAACGCTGCAGATGATTCAAACATTCAAGAAAGGGGTTTAGGATATGCAGGACCTGGAGGCAGAGACTGAGTCTGTTCTGAAGACTCTGGGTTAGTTGTTGTTGGTTTTTTGGCTTGCGTCCCGGTTGGTTTTTTGATTGACCTTCCTGGTCTTTTGTGGTTGGCTGCTGTTTTTTCTGGTATTTTCCTTTTTAGCAGCCTGTTCTTTCCGCTGGACTTTTTTGTCCTCTTTCTTTTGTTGTAAACTTGGTGGTTTTGGGTCCCTGTAAAACCCGTTTTTTCCTTTATCAATTTTTTTTTGAATAATGTTTGATTTTTTTGCCCAATCATATACAAATACTATTCCTCAATAGTGTCTGACTATTCTTCAATAGTGTCTAATTAAATAATTGTAATTAAAAAATACTATGCAACCTAAAAACAAAGTATGAACATATTCTTTGAGCAAATAATAAAGAAAATAACAAAAAGCAAAAAAAAAAAAAAAACAGGAATTCATTGGGAGAGAAGAATGTGTGGTGAGTAGATTCTCATTGCCAATAATTATAATTATTGATTAACAAAACCAATCCTCCAATGTTTTAGAGCTAATTTCCAATATGAATAGATTCTGGTTGGTCGAATAGAAGCTTGGTAACTCTGGTTCAAATGCATATACCCAATTTTGCTTTATGCGTACTTGAGTGTTGAAATAAATTTTGGTGCACCTCAGTTATTCTTACTTGGCGTTCTTGTTTAAACCCACCAAACTACAGGACATGTCCCTGCCAAAAATGGACAGGGATGGGTTCCAATCATAATTTTCTTGTGCAGCAAGAGCTTGTATTTCTATGGGTTTTTGCATAAACCGAGCAAGGGACTATACACAGACTGATAAAAATTGGTGTCACTTTTGAACTTTTTTGGTTGGGTTCCTTCTATTTTTCATAATTATATTAGGCTTAGCGCAGCTCGGGAGTTATTATGAAATATCATTTGAAGGCTAAGAGAATGTATTGATGTGGTACAATTGAATCCTGTTGCTCGATAGTTTTGGTCTGATATTGTCATAAGGTGTTTTATGTTTGAAAAGTCCATTGCAGTTTTTTAATGTCTATGCTCGTTTACAATTTAAATTTGTAATACATCTTATTTTACGCTGTTTTCTACTTATGTGAAATCATGCCAACCTCATTAAAAGATTCTAAACTATAAATCATATATTTTTATAGTAGGAAGTTAGGAACATATGCCAGAATACCTTGCTGTGTTTTTCTATGAATTGTATCTCATTGTCTAAGGGTTTTCCTCACATTTTATGTGAACAGGTGTTGCTTCACAAATTTCCCATCCCCCTCCACACCTTTTTATTTTCAGTTGTAAAGGGCATTGCCATAATGATGAATTGGATTACTTTATGATTGGGTCATAAAGAATTGAGAGGCCATTGTTGTCATCAGGCCCAGATTTCCCAAGTTAAGCTATATACATCTTTCAATGGAGTTCGATAGTGCCATTTATTCTGTTATAACTCATATGGAAAAGTAAGTAAAATGACAAACGAGTTCTATTCCTCGAGTGTGCTGCTCTCTAGCACAACAGACCTGCAATACCAACAGTGTAGTAAACCAGCACAAAGATCATGCCCCCAAAGGTTCAGTTAATACACCAGCATCAGTAGAACAAACAAGAAAAGAAGATAAAAAACATTTTGCAACACTGTCAACTTCTCTATAACATTCCAAAAACCCATCTAGTGTTTCTAGGGTCTAAGAAAACCCATTTTTCTCCTTTCAAACAAAACCAAAAAGATCTTCCCATCCAATGCTATATCTGATCTATTTTGGCTACTAGTTCATGAATAGGTTTACAAATAATTCTTAGACCAAAACTGAGATAAGAAATTTATTAAGAATTACCAGATATAAAAGCCAAGCGTAAGGAGTGAAAAATCAAAACACGAGATGACAATGGCGACAATGTTAACCCTTGTGGGTCGAAGACTACTGGCCGATAATGCATTGGCAATAGCAGGGTTTTCGTAGACCATAAACTTCGGCTGATTTTTAAGAGGGCTTCCACGATCTGCCTTGGTTGTAGGTTAGTGCTTTTTAGTATGTTATTTCCAATGAAAACAAGTGTAAATACAGCCACACAGTTTGAATAAAGCAGCCATATGCATCTAGAACATCCGCTCCCTTCTGAATTCAATTATCGCCCATGTATTTTATTTTTTGGCGGTAAAAAAAATTGAGGAACTCAGGCCACTTTGCGAGGACATAAACAACCCTGAAACCCTTAGATCGAGCTTCAAGATCCACAACACCTGATATTGCAATCTCCCTATTTCCATGATGATAGGACCAATTTTAATATTCACCTAATTGAATAAAAAATAAATAAAGAAGTCAAAATTGCCCCTGCAGCCACACAGATCCTGACAAAAGGCAAAGATATAGTGTTTTCCAATAATTGAAAAACCATGATAGAATCAAATACAAAAAATATCAGTTGGTCAATTCCAATTGTCAAAGATTCAATAAAAAAACTCTTGCTAGACTTGTAATAAAACTCATTACCCCTAAAACAAACCCTCGAATAACAAAATTTCAGTTACTATTTTAAAGAAAATGGTAAAAAGAGAAAAATATCTACAACACAATAAAATGCAAGCACTGTTGCAGACAATAATAATAAAACGAAAAGAGAAATCCTACAGAATGTGATATTGAGAACTAGCAAAGAATAACTATCTTTAATATCTGGAGGCCCTGCTCTGCCAAAGTGAGACATTCTAACAGGAGCAAATGGAAATTAGGGTTTTAGGCGTTAGAGCCTTTTCTTTTGTAATGCATGCTACCAACACCCAGGATAGAAAATTCACGACAGATTATAAAGCAGGTAAAGCTTGTTATATAAATACTAGGTTTTTCAACTCCACTACTGCAAGCTTTGGCCTCACCCACCAGGCCACAAAGTCTGCAGGCTGTGGAATAACACCATTTTTCCCTCTTTGTTACCTGCAAAAAAAAAAGCCACAAAAACCTTACAGTATGGTCTCGTTGGGGGCTTGGGCTTCTATTTTCATAGAGTAGGAGGTCTCATGGAAAAAAAATTTATGCTACAGGATTAATTGGAATCTTTTTCAAAAAAATAGCAGCTCCTACATTTTAGGACTAAAGATTTTAGCCGTGAAATTGGGGTGGGACTAGAAATTGCCCCTCCAGCGTAGAGACTTTTTCTACCACTTGTCTGTCATTTAAAATTTTAAATTCCTATAAGAAAATAAGAGAATTTTTATTTATTTATTAATTTTTATCAATGCAGGTCATTCCTTAAATTTTGGAGCTTAAAATTTTAAGGAGAATTGCACTATTAAAATCATGAGATTGCAAGTTTTAAAATATTCCTAAAAAATCTCACCAACACCCATTGCAATTTTTTAGGAAGCCCCACTCCATGAGACCTTACTCTTAGCATGTGTGAGTTCTTTGACAAGTCGAGAGCACTATCTTTATTGTGCACTACAAAGCCCCGTTCTTCGAGGAGTTATTTTCACTCCATAGATGCCATCCTCCCAATAAATCCCTTGTAAGCTTTCAAGTTTGTGATTTTTCCAAGTGGGGCAAATTAGAACATCAAAGCCCCATTCTTCGAGGAGTTTTTTTCACTCCATAGATGCCATCCTCCCAATAAACCCCTTGTAATCTTTCAAGTTTGTGATTTTTCCAAGTGGGGCAAATTAGAACATGCATATGGGCAGGTGTCACTATTTTTAATTTTAAATAAAACACAGTTTTTTCAACAGAAAAAGCATGAGAAAAAGGGGGTGTGGAAGGCATGTGTTTCCATGTCCCTTGTGACACAATATATGCACTGTAAAGTTAAACTATTCATCCTTTCGCATTACAAAATCACATAATGAGTGTGGCGTCAATTAGGTGGGTTACCATCTGTAATCATAGCTTTATATGATTTAAAATGGGCATTGCATAAATACATGATATAATGATATAAATACATGGAAATAACTACATGATGTAATATTTTTTTATATATTTTTAGGATTATGAGTTGAAATTTAATATTGAAAAACAAAGCGTAAGATATTTATATTTGATTTATTAGAGTGCAAAAAAATTAAAAATAGTTAAGTAAATGTTTTCAATTTTGAAATTTGATTACATATCATTTTGGATCACTTCTATAAGTATAGAACTGTAGACACGTAAAATATACCGATTGATCTTGTGCACCTGATCCCGATTTACTATCCTGAATCATCTCCTTTACTAACCATTTAATCGAATAATCTTTATTTGATTAAATTTATCACATTTCATCTATTAATTAAATCAATCAATTTTATCTAATTAAATCATTATCTTCTATTAAATAAATAAATCATTTTGTTTAATTAGTCATATTTCATCTTTTAATTAAATAAATCCACCTTATCTAATTAAACTATTCTCTTATTAATTAAATAAATCACTTTGTTTAATTAATCCTAATGTCTCTCTTTTAATTAAATAATTCATTTTATTTAATTAAGTCCTAAAGTCATCTCCTTTAAATTAAATAAACTAACCTTTATTTGATTTAAGTCTAACACCATCCCTTTTAATTAAATAAATCAAACTTTATTTAATTGAGCCTAATAATCATTATTCCTCTCATTTTTTATTTATTTAAATCCAAAAATCTAAATCAAGTGTCAAATCAGCTAATCTCCATCTAAGTTAATCAAATCATGATTAATCCTAACTCTAATCCATCCAAACCTCTATTAAATCTTCTATTTTCATTCAAAAAGGCATAAAATTGGAATATTCCTCAAATTTGAAAATTCCCTCCCAAAGGACTTGTCCATCCAACAAGGCATTAAAGGCCCCTTACATGTCTTTTTTTCTTGAGCCAAGTGGCATTAACTCTCCTTTCTTCTCCCTCCAACATGTCACTTCTACAATTTCAAATATCCACCTAATGGCATTTATGTGCACATACATCAAAATGTGCTCCACTTCTCTCCACTCACATGTTAACAAGTGGCACTGTGCTATTGGTTGATGTTTTGTCCCACATTCATCCCTTTTGCTCTTTCTTCCATCCTTCTCTTCTATAAATAGAAGGTTTTTTACTAATTTTGGATCCACAACTTCATGCAACATCATTATCATCATGTTTTGAGTAATTTCATCCATTCTCATCCAAGTTTCATAGTTTTCATCAATTTTATAGCTAGGTTATGGCAAATTTTATCATGGAGCACCATTGATCATCTTCAAGCTTGCAAGGAATTGGGAAAGGGTTATTCTCCACATCAAAATAGCACCAATTCCCCCATGGGATTGAGATTTTGAGCATTTGAATATGATTTAGATTGTTTTATTTGTGTTCTTCATGTTATTTCTTGTTCTTTATGTTTCAAATGAATCTTATGGGGAATGATGGTTTTGATTTCCATAATGGACTAATATTGTGTTTGTTGTTTTTGTTTGTGCAGGTCTAGATCCACCATTCACATTTTGGCGCTAGAAGGAGGGCATAATCATGTTGAAAATGTCCTTACATCACCTAATGAGTTAGAGGACATATCTCAAGAATTTATTCCAAAGCATGATCAACATCTTTCACCAAAGTCTAGCAATGGTCCTTTCCAAGACATATTGACATCCTTTGACCTCATGGTTGTAGATATTGAAGGAATCTTCAACTCAACATTTGATCCAAGTCCACTCAAAGATCAAGAGAATATTAGGCATTTCCCATGCCTAATGAAGACATCCAAGAACCCTTTGTAAGCAATCCATCCTTTGAAACTAACCCATGTCAAGAACTTGATCCAAAGCATGTCAAAAGTAATTCCAAAATTAATCAAGATCAAGAATTTGTATCTCCAAGATACTGCAATGATCTAATGGACACTCTCTTATCTATACAAGATGTCGCAAATGATGATCATATCCATATAGCACATATTCCTCCATCTACCCATGAGATGATTACTCCTAATGGACATGTAGATGATCTTCATTCAAAAAAAGAGTCTCATACTCTTGATATTATTACCAAGGAACAAGAGTCTCCTACTCTTAACATTTGTACACATGATCAAGATATAGAAAAATCTATAGACATATCAGAAATGGGTCATGAAGAAGGCTTCTACAGAAGTTGTGAATCAAAAACATCCTATGAAGGCATATCAAAAATGAATCATGAGGAAGACTTCCACGTGGACAGTGAATCATCAACACCTCTTGAAGAAGCATTAAAATATGATATTCCACAAGATCAAGTCAAAGATATCAATCAAGAAGTTATCCCACACATGGAGGATCCTATAACTTATAAACTTGGATCACTTACATTTTTAAGGGCAAGCTATTTTATCAATGAAGAAGCTATCACCTTTGAAGATCCATAACAGAGCAGAGGAGGAGCACCTTGTTTCCAAGGTAAATCATATCCTATTGCAAATAAAGTGTTTCAACAAATGAATTATTAAGGCAGAGGATTAGGCCTACATAAATAGGGTATCCTAGAACCAGTGTAGATAATTGTCAATCCTAAACATCAAGGTCTTGGTTATTCAACAATGAATGGATCTAAAGATATCGGTGATACCTCTATAATACTGGGGGCAACTTTATCTAGTGCAAGCATCAACATAGGGAGAACAAAGGGTCCTTATGAGGAAACCAATGCTAATACTACAACCGGCCATGTCATGAATCTTCATCCACCCATCACCCCATCCATGAATCAGAACCAACATCAAAAGAAAATTTTGAATCAAAGCATGAAGAAAATTATCAAAGCAAAAGAAGTTGAGGAGCATAATGGACAAATTAAATACACATGGATATCGAATAATACAAAGAAAGATTATCCTTATCAAACTCCATTAGTCAAAGAAACTATGGGGAAAAATAAAAAAGGGACAAGTATCCATCAAAGATGTCCACAAAGGAAAAAACAGGCTTCTCAAGCAACATACAAAGTATATCAAGTAGTTGGTCCTAATTCCATGCACACTTTTGTATCCACCCATCTTTTCTCATCTTCCCAAGTTTGGAGATTCAAAGGTTCCAAACTATCAACCAATCCATATTTTATTCCTAAACAAACTCCATCCATGCCTCCATGCATGATATCCAATTCTCACATTGACCATGTATTGGTAGCCACCCTTCATAAGGATTCAGAGGGCATCCTACGTGATGTGAGCACAAAGACAAAGTTAACTCTAGAATCAACAAAGTAGACTAGGAATCTTAAAAGTTGTATTCAAGTGCACATATCTTGGCAAAGCAGCTTCTTCAAGCAAGATATCGATGGAAAAGTATGACAAAAGCATCTACATCAACACCACTAGGTGGTTCAACATGAACTTAAAATCTTTCAAAAAAAAATAAAAATCAAAAAATACAAGATAAAAAAAAAATAGAAAAAAGATTAAAAATAGTAAAAAAAACAAAATCGTCCTTTAGTGAAAACCACTTCGGTGGCACTTTGGGCAAGTACCTTGGTGAAAACCTGAAAAATAGGCGCCTTGTGTAAATAAGAACTCTCCATCCATCATGATCTTGTTGGCTTGTTCTGCATAATTCATCCATCGCATTCCATATCTCCTTTTGTCACCCATCTGCGTTCGCGTCATAGCTTGGTCTTGTGTTCGTATGATGATCTCTCCTAGTACTACTTGGCCCACTCTTAAAGGTCAGTTTTTCATGCCTATATCAGAGTAGTCTATTGCATCACGCTGGGGGCATGGTCTCATCAGACCGGATTCGTATATATTCTTAAAGTCTTCAAAAAATCCAAAAACATTCAGAAAATCAAAAAATCCAAAAACGTTCATAAAATCAAAAAATCGAAAAACATTCAAAACATATCAAAATCCAAAAATAGGTCAAAAAGTCAATCAAAAAAGTTAAAAAATAGAGTCATCTTGTTGAACTACGGGTCTCTAAGCTCTGAACGTAGGCAAGGTTGATCTTTGATCATCCCCTGAGACACGTCAATCCTTTAGGAGTCCGTAATAATAAATTGGCAATCCATTTGTTCATATCTCATCGATAATCAAGTTTGTATCAGTCGAACTACGTGGTCTCTGCATGTATAACATAGGCAAGAATAATCTATTTATTAGCCCTCGAGGCCCCTAGGATAGGTCCTTAGGTTAGTCTCTTGGTCAAAATCTCAGAAAACCCCAAAACATTTCAAAATTTGGAAAATCAAAACAGTTGCAAAACCTTGAAAATACCAAAAATAGCCTCAAAATATTTTGAAAACTTCAAAAACATCCAAATATTTGAAAAGATCCATTTTTCCCCATATCGCTTTCACTCACAATAAATCATTGTCACCCTCAACCTTTGGTGAAACAGTCAGAAACAAGTCTAGCAGGTTAAAAGTGAACTCAAACGTCAAAGTCTCAGGTCTAGATCAATAAGTAAACAAGTTGGTCAACTCTTGGTACTAATAGCTCATCATCCAGTTTGTCAAAAATCATCTGATAACATCATGTCCTAGGATGCATCCTTCCTACAATGGACATCAACACTAGGCATCACTGTAGTTTAGTCTTGGCTAGCGGTATTCATGAAGAACATTAGCTTGCTTGTTTACTTGATTTTTTCTTGCTGATTTATCTTATTGTGCTTATTTCAATGACCTCTTGATGATGTCCCAAACAAAGGGATTTAGAGAGAAAGGAATGGGGCAACAATCATTATCTTTTATCTGCTATGCTTGAGGGATATTCTTGTAATATAACCTTGGTCATGCGTGCTTTGCTTGGGTGTAGGGAGGGTATTTTAGGTGTCTTGTTGACCACATAGGAAGGCTCGCCTTTCTATGTTTTGGTCTGAGATGTTTGGAATATCTGAACTGCATTTTAAATAAGGTATCGTATGCCAAGTGTGAACAAGAGTACTCCTATCTGATTTTCAAGTCAAATTCCATCACACTAGGTGCAACTCCATCCTAGTTCTTTATACCTTGATGCATCATGTTTGCGTGTGTTATCAAACATAAGGTAAGTAATCCCTTTTAAAATCCCAATTCCTGATAAGCAAAGCATCATCATTTATCATCCTCATCTCTAATAAAGTCTCGTAGATCATGGACTTGTTGGATTCTCTTGTCTTCATCTCATTTCTTCTTTCTTCTCTCTATGCTAACATGGTACCATGACTATTAATCATTATCACCAATGCATCCATCCTGCATCCACAAACCGTCAACATGTTGCATATCATTCATATCATTCACATGCATTACATTTTCATCATTGCATAATATATATTGGTTATTTGAAGCATCTCATAAACCATACATTTGCATCCATTTGCATAATCATAAACGCATTATCATATAAGCAGTATCATATCATCCATTGCATCCTCATATAAGCATCATATCATATGCATCATCATATCATCCATTTACATAATTATAAAAGCATCATGTGCATCATCACATCATCATGTGGATCATCACATCATCATGTGGATCATCACATCATCATATGCACCCGTATACATGACATCATATCATACACGAAAAAGATACTGAAAAAGAAAAGGAATATGTCATAACATCTCATACATCTCATGACCATAGCATATAACATCATCAATTAGGGGCATAATATAGATCTGTTAGTCTAAGCATTTTAAAATCATTTGCATATCATAAAATTTGCATCCACATCATCATAAAAAGTGCATAGAAAAGATACTGAAAAAGAAATGCATCCATCCATCCATGAGCATAGTCATACATACATCACATAATATAGAATCATACATCACATCACATCACATAAAATAAAGTCACATTGCATATAGAAAGTAAATACATCCATCCATCATGCATAAATAAAATAGGACACATCTCATAATCGAATTGATCATATCATATATATCAATAATGTAACTGTCATGGTAAAAATCAGGATCAAATGTGTTTGTGTATCAATCAATGTATACAAATGCCCGCGGGGCTATAAAAAATGGAGCCCGTGGATCGCAAAAATAGTAGTGTTGCTAATAAAAAATGTGAGCTAGCCCTGATGGTTGCTCCCCTCACCCGACTATCTCTTAGGCTTGTCCTGCCTCTGCCCTGTCTACTAGGAGAAATCTGCCACCTGAGCTATTGGAGGCACTGCCTATCAATAGTGAAACTGGTAATACTCGACCTCTCTCATTATATCTCTATACATCCATTTCGAGACTGTCCTGTCCTGTGTTGTGACCGCCATGCTCTCTAGCTACTAGCGTCAGCCCACCTCTTGTGCCAACTACAACTTTGTAGCTTGCCGCTATTGTACAACCTGATCTCACTCCGACGTGAGGTCCTGGACATGTTGTCTGGCCTGGTCCCTCTCTATCATCAATGTATGTACCTGGGCCTAGAGTTGTTGAATCAAAATATCCCTGTGGTCGGGATGAGGGGGTGGTGGTGGCAGTGGTGGCTAATCCCTTTGGGGTGGCTGTTGGTCCTTGGGTGCATCCCTCTACTGATCCTGAGGGGCATCTCTCTACTGGTGCTTGTCCCCCTGATCTCTCTACCCTCATTGGTCTAGAGGTGGTCCTCCTCCTCCTCCATCCCCATCTCTATCTCCTCTTCCTCCTCGTCCCCACCCCCGCCTTGTTGTCCAACCTTGGGGTCTCCACCGCGGTGGAACTATCCCTGGCACCATCAACCACATTGGTGGCCTGAACCAGTCAATGTATGCTTGTGTAGTCCCTAGGTCTACCTAGCCTCGATCATATTCCCATGGTCTAGATACTAGCTATCTAAATGATTCAACTGCATCCTCTGGTGGGATCGTTTGACCCCATGTTGTCTCCCTAGTGGTGTGAGCAAAAATGGCCACATACTTGTCATCTAGCTTGTCCTGAATGTCACTGAACTGCTTAGCTACCCTATCTAGAAGGTAATGCTCAATCATCGTATGCTCTCTACCCTACATCAACTTTTCCTGCCTAGCGAAAAATAACTGTTGAACATCATTGTACCATGTGGGTATCCCTAGCCAAGACCTCCAAGTAAAAGTGGTCATCTCATCGATGACCCTCTGCCAGTGAGGGATGCTAGCCTATCCTATGTGAGTGAAGGTAAGACCACCCCTGTATTGCCACACTGCTGGGTCATCAAGCTCCACATCAACCACTGTAACTCACGAGTGGAGCACAACAATGTGCTCCCAGGCCCAGATGTGTAGAAGTGTGACCCCGACACCGAGGGATCTATTGTTGCAGTATGTGAACTCATGAAAATCATGGTAAAGTGAGGCCAACATCTTTGGTCCCCACGCAAAGAAACACCTCTTGAAGAGCATCCTCTCCCAAGCTAGACCCCATCTTGGGCTAAAATACCTACTCTGCCAATCTGGAGCTACAAGTCTTGAAATAATAGTCGCCATAATCAATCAGAAGGTGGACACCCGACCTCTATAGCACTCAAACTCAATCTAACCCTCAATGAAGAAAATCTCGTCTAGCCCCATGATCTCATAGCATGCATCGATGTTGGCATCCATGTCATAAATGACCCTCTCACCGTGGATGGGCAATCAAAGAATCTGCTAGATGTCCTCCAGTGTGACAGTCGCCTCACTAGTGGGAAGGTGAAAAGATTATGTCTCATTGTGCCATCGCTCGGCCAATGCAGTCATCATACTCAAGTGTTTCCTGATAGTAGGTGCATACACAATGTACCATAGACCAATCGCTCCATGGTGCTCCTGAAGCAACTCATGCAATCCGAACAATTTGCTGAGTATCGAGAATTGGTGCTCGCATGAGTGTACATGCTCTATGTCCTCTTGCACCAATAAAGCCACAATGTCAAGTTTCATAAAAAATATGGATCTAGTTTGAAGTTTTTGCAACCGAAACAACGAAGGCATCGCTATTTGCAAATGTGTCGTTGTTTGGAAACTCCAAATTGCGCTGCTAGAGTCCCCAAATTGCAAACTCTATCGCGACGTCACTGTTTGACTGTACATCCGTTTGACCTAGAAACCCTAAGCTCCTAACTAGACCGCAACGACGCCATTTGCATATGCAACACCCTTTGGAGTTTGGACCCTAAGTGCCAAACTGTGACGTGACATCGTAGCTCTCAATAGCAGTGCAGTTTGAGGCCCAACGTCGTTGATTCTACCCTTTCAATGGTGCCAAACTATGCCACTGGACAAGTTTGATTTTCTAGGCTTATTAAATGCTCACAAAAATAAAAAAACATAAGTTGGGTTAGGGTCACATATCGGTGGTCCTGTGCCTAGAAGTCACTGGTAGACTTGCACTCGCTCAGAGATGTGTTGGGGAAGCACTCTTTGCACCATCTCACACGAAGGTCAGAGCTCAAAAATAAGAAATTTCTAAAGGCTAAGTGTGCAAATGAATTGAAAGTGACCCCTCGAGGGCTATTTAAGCATGAAAATTAGGGTTTTTTGACCCTGTTTAGCTGTCAAATTAGGGTTTTGCATCCCCGATCCTGTTTTTTCCCAACCGAGGCTCATTTTGCATCTTTTTTCTACGTTTTGACACATTTTTGGCATCTTAGAGCCTTTCTGGACTCGTCGGGTAGCTTGTCCTATTTTTTCGTAAGATCACCTAAAACTCCAAATTTTTGTCTAATCTCTCGAGGGGGCAGTATACTAGCTAATTCTTTCACTGGGGCAGCAATGAGGCATCTGAAAAATTAAAAAAAAAAAGAATTTTGATCTCTGCAAGTTTATTCTTTGAACCAACGCAACAAGTACATTGCTTCAAAGAGGGGAAAAATGTAAACACATAAAATATACCGATTGATCTTGTGCACTTGATCCCGATTTACTAACACAAGTTCATCTTGAATCATCTCCTTTACTGACCATTTAATCGAATAATATTTATTTGATTAAATTCATCACATTTCATTTGTTAATTAAATAAATCAATTTTATCTAATTAAATCAATATCTTCTATTAATTAAATAAATCATTTTGTTTAATTAATCATATTTCATCTTTTAATTAAATAAATCCACCTTATCTGATTAAATCATTATCCCTTATTAATTAAATAAATCATTTTGTTTAATTAATCCTAATGTCTCTCTTTTAATTAAATAATTCATTTTATTTAATTAAATTCTAAAGTCATCTCCGTTAAATTAAATAAACTAACCTTTATTTGATTTAAGTCTAACACCATCCCTTTTAATTAAATAAATCAAACTTTATTTAATTAAGCCTAATAATCATTATTCCTTTCATTTTGATTTATTTAAATCCAAAAATCTAAATCAAGTGTCAAATTAGCTAATCTCCATCTAAGTTAATCAAATCATGATTAATCCTAACTCTAATCCATCCAATCCTCTAGATTTTGCAACTCGTGCAATTAAATTTATTAAATCTTCTATTTTCATTCAAAAAGGCATGAAGTTGGAATATCCTTAATTTTGAAAATTCCCTCCCAAAGGACTTGTCCATCCAACAAGGCATTAAAGGCCTCTTATATGTCCTTTTTTCTTGAGCCAAGTGGCATTAACTCTCCTTTCTTCTCCCTCCAACATGTCACTTCTCCAATTTCAAATATCCACCTAATGGCATTTATGTGCACATTCATCAAAATGTGCTCTACTTCTCTCCACTCACATGTTGACAAGTGGCATTGTGCTATTGGTTGATGTTTTGTCTCACATTCATCCCTTTTTCTCTTTCTTCCATCCTTCTTTTCTATAAATAGAAGGTTTTTTTACTAATTTTGGATCCACAACTTCATGCAACATCATTATCTTCATGTTTTGAGTAATTTCATCCATTCTCATCCAAGTTCCATTATTTTCATCAATTTCATAGCTAGGTTATGGAAAATTTTATCATGGAGCACCAATGATCATCTTCAAGCTTGCAAGGAATTGGGAAAGGGCTATTTTCCACATCAAAATAGCACCAATTCCCCCATGGGATTGAGAGTTTGAGCATTTGAATAAGATTTAGATTATTTTATTTATGTTCTTCATGTTGTTTCTTGTTCTTTATGTTTCAAATGAATCTTATGGGGAATGGTGGTTTTGATTTTCATAATGGACTAATATTGTGTTGGTTGTTTTTGTTTATGCAGGTCTAGATCCACCATTCACAAGAACTGATCTATGTGATTATGAATTTGAGTTGGTATGTAGATTTGAATCAAGGTGTCAAATTATAATCAATTTATGTGATTGTACATTCGTAGTATTGAGTGTACATGGATTTAAGAAAGTTATTGCATAATAGGAAAGCAAGGAAAAGTCAGTCCAAATGATGATAACTAACTAGGATGCATCTTCTACCAAAATAACCCTAATCCACTATGATGAAGCAGTATTTTGAAGACTTGCTTTTTGAGAGGAATTTTATGTCAAGCAATGTTGTAGTCTACATGTCAAATTGACATGTGGATCTGTGCAACATAATTTGACACTGTAAATACTTTCAAAAAATTAAGTCTCCCCAATGCGATTACATCATAACTTGGAAATATCTTGTAAACACTTTCCTTATTATGCCTTACACAATCTATTGTATATCACTAATCACTGCCAAACATTTCTAGTAATTAATTTATCTTTAACATTTTCCCTCTTAAACATTAAAACATTCCATCATATGCCAATTTAAATAAAATCCATTTGTTATAGTCTCATTAATAAAACCCTCTTTCTCTACTTTCTAACTTAGTTATTTTATGCTCCATAATTACTTCAATCACTTCCTTTGTACTCTTCTCTCATTGCACAACCTCATTCTCATTTGTGCAAGTATTAATGTTGAACAATAGAATCCATTGTTATCCACCACCATATGTAGAACCTTCTATTCCAGTTGGTGCATATGATAAGGAGAAACTAAAGAAGGTTTTTAAGTTTGATTGTGAACAAGTAGAAAAGGCTATCTGTCAAGTTAGTGGTGTTGATTACCAATTGGATTCATCGTGTTTCTACTCCTAATCTAATGTTGCATTTGGATTTTTATCCAATGCCATGGATCTGTTGAGATGTCCATCTATGTTATGTGTGTTATGTTTCCAATATGTCCATAGCTTAGTCTTTAATGACTTCTAGCTCGAACATGCCATAAGTCATTATGATGCCACTTAGGGCATTTTTCCTATTGGTGGCATCTTCTACAATCAATCAATTCTTTCTCCTTGTGCTTTTAGATGTATCTACTCTATAATCTCTGAGGAGTTGTTAAAATATTGTGTCTTGTTTTTCAAACATGCACTCAACTGTCATGGTCACCTTCCAGATTTGGATGTCCTAAAAACGGAAAAAAAACTCTTTCTATGCACTATGACTGCTTCTCAAGCACTCTCCTCCAATTCCAATTGAAGGCATAGAAATTTCCTTAAGCCCAATTACTTGTTATGTGAAGAGGTTCCTGTGATCAATGATGAGGATAACAATTAGTTAGCCAATGTCTGGCTAATTTGTATCTTTACTATTTTGATACCCACTCTTGTGAAGCTTTCTTTGTTTACACAGTTGATCTACCTATCTTTTTGTTATCTGTTATTGTTTATATGGACTTGCATCCTCTTTGTAAAAAAATGTTGCATTTCTAACCATTGTAACACTATATATTTTATCATCAAATATAATTATAACTATTCACCCTATTTATCAAAGAAAATCATTGTTCCACTGAAAAAATTGAAATTACATTCTTTACTCCTCAAAATACTCTCATGACAAAATTTTCCTTTTTTTTTTTGTAATTCTTGTGTTGAAAATATTAATTTAAAACCTTTTTTGAATTTGGTAACAATATTAATAGTAAGTGACTAAAAATTACAGATTGATATAGTTGATAATATTAACTTAACAATGAGAAACTATATTAATGTTTTACAATTATTGTTTATCCATAATTGATTATTTTCTATTCAAATGATACACTACTTAATATGTTACAATACATCTTCTACAGGAGATCAAAGTAAAAAATGCATAGATTGTGCATCACAACGTGGACCAAACACAAACTATCTATAGATGGTTTTTTTATAGCAAAACTTTTATAAATTGTATAATAGTCTAGCTTAGCAAGCAATGGTTGCTCCTTTCTATCACAATGATATGCTATTTCCATCTATTGTATTTTTCAAAATGTTCTTGTTGATATTGCTACTCATCCTAGTCAAAGATACCCCTCTATTTCTTATACTACTACTATGCAATGTAATAGTGTTCTACTACTTCTTTGCATAGATTATTGTCAAATCCTTTCAATCCAAAATATAAAGATCCAACCTCCAATTCAAATCTCAAGAAACTGGATGAAGAGTACAAAAGATTTACTGAGAGGGGGGGGTGAACCAGTAAATCAACACAAATTTTCACTTTGACAACTTTCTACACAAACTTAAACTCTCATCAACACCAACTTTTAGATATGAATCAATTTACACAAGTTGATACCAATTTATTGAAATATTATTATTTTTTTAAATGGAAGTAGGCACCAACCTACTTGGTTTACAAGTGAGATGATTTAGTACGCAACAACCTACAAGGGACACCCAAACCTCTTTAACTATTTAGTAGGCACCAACCTACAAGGAGCACCAACCCCTAATGCAAGGCACCAACCTTGACTTGATGGTTGCAAGATGATGCCTTCAATCTGACCAGCACTATCCCAATCCTCTAATCTACCTTGGTGATGAATGTTCTCACACTTATCCCACACAAGAAGACAAGACTTCATATTTTGATAATTCACTTACCCAACCACGCCACAACTTTGATTTGAAAAACACATATATATGTTACTCAAGAATTTGAAACCTTTTGATAAAAAGACACATCCATATTTGCACCCAAAAATATACCTCTTCATAAAGAAAGTCTAAATTTGTTTGCCTTAAATCAAATCATGTTGTTCTTAATTTGCTTTTCATTATCTCTCCATTATGTGTTTAATCTGTTATAACTTCTAAATTTGTTTGACTCCAAGGATTAAGCACACCTCTTAAAAAATGAATGTTTCTTCAGCAGAGAATTACATCTCTTTAGAAACACATCTCTTCAAAAACAAGCATTTCTTTAATGATGAGCCACATCTTCTATTGGACCGCACTTGTTTGAGAGTCATAACTCCTCAACACATTAGCGTCTTTTCAAAAAATAAATTAGTTTTGCAGCAATTACCATTTGAATCACATTCTTTCAAAGACACATTATTTGATGCAATGATCACGTCCTTTAATGAAGACGCGTCCCTCTAAATCTTATATTGACAAAGTCATGAATTAATAAACACGTATTTTAGAAAAACCATGCGTCCCTTTGAAATCCGATTAGACACAAAGTAATCACTCTCTTTAGACTCATCAATCTGCATTACAAATTGTATTAGAGTGTCATCGATCTGCATTACAAACTGTATTAGACTCATTGATATACATTACAAATTAATCACCATCTTTTAGACTCATCGAACTGCTCCAGACTAATACGACTATACTCCATCTTTCACAAATTTGAGACTTACACATTCGATGTTGTATCATTATATTTGACTTGAGTGCTAAAAATGAGTTTCCAAATCAATGTCCATCGAGTATGTCAAATAATTTATAGTTCACCCAAATATGTTCTTCAAATATGGCTTCATTCCCAATATTATATTATGGAGTCATCTGTAGATATCGCTGACTAGACATTGTTCTTTTAAATCTTCTTACTACTGCTTTTGACTTTAGATCTCCTTTGTCTATGATTTTGCTCAACCTTAGTTCAATTTGAGTTGCCTTTTCATAATTATTCTTTACCTTGACACCAATAATTATTCTTTTCCTTGATACCAATAACTTCAGCACTTAACCATGCTCTTGTTATGCTTATGTTTGATTTGATTTCCTTCACCTAGTTTCCTTTTTATTTTATGCTTCTTATAAATCTTCCTTCAACTTTTCTTTAATGATCTTTTCATTTCATGTTTGACATCAATGACAATATTTCCAACATTCCCCCCCTTTGTCATTGATGGCAACATATTCTTCCTCATCACTTCTAACTCTCCCCTATTCTACTTCTCTCCCCCTTTGACATCAATGGCAAAGGGTCTTCCAACAAAGGCTTTCTTTTTTCTGATCCATGGAGCTACAAGATATTGTGTATAGCTCCCCCTGAATATATTGCTGCCTTCTACTCATCTTTCTTTTTTCATTCCTTGCCTTCTAAATAATTTTCTTCTTCATGAAAGCTTCTTCATTTTGACATCAATACAATTTCCAACAATAGAAGCCAATATAAAATTTCTCATCATCTTCATTAGATATCAACCCATAAGTAGTTTTTTCTTCAACACTTTGAGATACTTCACTTTTGAACTATCTTCTCCAAGTGGCTGAAAGATAATGTTCAACATAGCTCCCCCTAAATTCATGCTTGCTCTTTAGAAAAGACACATTTAATTTGCATTGAATTCTTCATTTCTTGTATCTATCTTCTTTCTCCAAACTTTTGTAAACTTTCTTTCCTTTTCCATGATGTTCTTCTTCATATCTTGTAAAGGTGATTCCATAGTCACATCCACAAAAATGTGCTATGTGTCCAAAGTTGTTACACTTGAAACACATAATGTTATAATCAAGAGAATTATAATTTCTCCTAGTGAAGCTTGAACAATTTCTTGCTTGAAATCTGCAATTTATTGCTTTGTGTCCAAAGTAGTTGCATGAATAGCAATATCCATAGAAAGGATAAAACTTCCCACAGTTAGATTTTCTTTCATTTTCCTTAAAACTTGTGACATTCTCATCACACTTTGTACATTTCTCCTTTGGCTTATTCAATTCATTTTTTAGCATGACAACTTCTTGTTCTAACTTGTCACAATCTCTCTCTTTTGCACTTATCTTGCTCTTTAATTCATTTTCAACTTGTTCAGGCTCTACAAGGTGAGTCCTCAAATCTTCAATTATTTTGTTTAATCCCTCCAAAATTTTAGTTAACTCCTTGGTTTTTAGTTTATGCTTGGTAACGCTCTTCTTCAATTCTTCATTTTTCTTGTATGCATAATGAAGTTCTTCCTCTAGACCTGTTTCTTCTTCTTCTTCATTGCATTCCTGATCAATTTCTTCTTCATCATCACATTCTTGATCACCACCTTCATATTCAGCCATGAACAATATTTCTTCTTCCCCATTGCTTGAGCATCCTTCACTTTGTTCTTCAAAAGTGTTGCTATCTTTCTTTGAATAGAAACTCTTTTTGTGTTTTTGAGATCTCTTTGACTTGTGCTTAGAATTTTTCTTCCCCTTTTTCTTTGTGTATATCTCTTCTTCATCCTTACTTGTGTCACTTTAGTTGCTATCACTTTGAGGACAATTTGAAGCATAATGTCCAACTTCTCCACAATTGAAACATTTAAAAGGATATTTCCCTTTGTACTTTCCTTTTCCCTTTTTAAGCTTCCTCATGAAATAGGCATGTGCTTCATTATCACCTGACTTCTTATTTGATGTATCATGTTTAGTTTTTTCTTTATTAGATGCTTTGAAAGAAATTTCATTTTGTGGTGTCTTCCCCTCAATCCTTGAATTTCATAGGCAGCAAGAATCCCATGTAATTCATCTTTGGATAGCTGATCCAAGTTTGTTAATTCTTCCAATGCTGCAACCTTGGCCTCAAACTTTGTAGATAGAGATCTTAGAATCTTATCAACAATAAAAGCATCATCAATTTCCTCACCAAGTCCTCTCATAATGTTCACTGTTTCATCAACATGAAGAAAGTATGAGGCAATATCTTCATCATCATTCATCTTGAGAGTCTCCAATTTCCTATGATGAGTTTGTAACTTTTCCTTCTTAACTTTTGCATCTCCTTCATAGATGTTTTGAAGTTTGTCCCAAATTTATTTTGTTGATTTGCATCTCATGACCTTTGCAAATTCAGAATTTGTTAGGCTGCAAAGAAGAGCATGCTTATCTTTTGCATTGTTTTCACTTTTCTTCTTTTCGGCTTGATCCGTTGGAGGGGTTGATGGAGGTGTATATCCATCAAAAACTGATTGCCACACATCAAACCCAAGTGCATTCAAATATGCTTCCATCTTAATACTCCAAAATGCATAATTAGTCCCATCAAAGATGGGTGCTTTCATTGTATTGTTATGATCTTCCATATATGCTCTTAAGGATCTCCTTCAAACAGTTAGGTTTTCAAGAAGGACCTTGCTCTAATACCAATTGAAGAGCACAAAAGATTTACTGAGAGGGGGGGGGGTGAATCAGTAAATCAACACAAATTTTCACTTTGACAACTTTCTACACAAACTTAAACTCTCATCAACACCAACTTTTAGATATGAATCAATTTACACAAGTTGATACCAATTTATTGAAATATTAAATATTTTTTTAAATGGAAGTAGGCACCAACCTACTTGGTTTACAAGTGAGATGATTTAGTAGGAAACAACCTACAAGGGACACCCAAACCTCTTTAACTGTTTAGTAGGCACTAACCTACAAGGAGCACCAACCCCTAATGCAAGGCACCAACCTTGACTTGATGGTTGGAAAATGATGCCTTCAGTCTTACCTACACTATCCCAATCCTCCAATATGCCTTGGTGATGAATTTTCTCACACTTAGCCCACACAAGAAGATGGGACTTCAGATTTTGACAACTCACTTACCCAACCACTCCACAACTTTGATTTGAAAAACACATATATATGTTACTCAAGAATTTGAAACCTTTTGATAAAAAGACACATCCATATTTGCACCCAAAAATCTGCCTCTTCATAAAGAAAATCTAAATTTGTTTGCCTTAAATCAAATCATGTTGTTCTTAATTTTCTTTTCATTATCTCTCCATTATGTGTTTAATATGTTATAACTTCTAAATTTGTTTGACTCCAAGGATTAAGCGCACCTCTTCAAAAATGAATATTTCTTCAGCAGAGAATTACATCTCTTTAGAAACGCATCTCTTCAAAAACAAGCATTTCTTTAATGATGAGTCACGTCTTCTATTGGACTATACTTGTTTGAGAGTCATAACTCCTCAACACATTAGTGTATTTAAAAAAAAAAAAAGTTTTGCAGCAATTACCATTTGAATCACATTATTTCAAAGACACATCATTTGATGCAAGGATCACGTCCTTTAATGAAGATGTGTCCCTCTGAATCTTATACTGACAAAGTCATGAATTAATAAACACATATTTTAGAAAAACCACGTGTCCCTTTGAAATCCGATTAGACACAAACTAATCACTCTCTTTAGACTCATCAATTGGCATTACAAATTGTATTAGAGTGTCATTGATCTGCATTACAAACTGCATTAGACTCATCGAATTGTTCCAGACTAATACGACTATACTCCATCTTTCACAAATTTGAGACTTACACATTCGATGCTATATCATTATATTCGACTTGAGTGCTAAAAATGAGTTTCCAAATCAACATCCATCGAGTATGTCAAATAATTTATAGTTCGCCCAAATATGTTCTTCAGATATGGCTTCATTCCCAATATTATATTACAAAGTCATCTATAGATATTGCTGACTAGACATTGTTCTTTTAAATCTGCTTACTATTGCTTTTCACTGTAGATCTCTTTTGTCTATGATTTTGCTCAACCTTAGTTCGATCTGAGTTTCCTTTTCATAATTATTCTTTACCTTGAAACCAATAATTATTCTTTGCCTTGACACCAATAACTTCAGCACTTAACCATGCTCTTGTTATGCTTATGTTTGATCTGATTTCCTTCACCTAGTTTCCTTTTTATTTTATGCTTCTTATAAATCTTCCTTCAACTTTTCTTTAGTGATCTTTTCATTTCATGTTTGACATCAATGACAATATTTCCAACATTGGAGACACAAAAAAGTTAAGCTTAATATGTCTTAATGAAATTCTTGAATAAAAGTACACAATGCAAAGAAGAAATGGATGCATTTCCAAGGAAGTCAAGTTCTAAAGAATGCACAAAGGAAAATCAGTAATTGAACAAGTAATATTGAATCAAAAGGGATTCAAGTATTGTACAAATAAAAACACATATAGATGTGTTAGGAGGTGTCCATGGGGTTGTTTTGCTACAAAAAATTAGGGATCTTTCATCTAAGAGACACCAATGGCTTAGAACATTTGATATAGTTGAAGAGGTTGTTAATGTTTGTGATACAGCCGCAAGGTCCATGAAAGGAACTAAGGCAATTACAAATTCCAACTATATCAGTTCAAACAAATGCAATTTATTTAAACATGCTTTCTTGTCATCTTGCAATTTGGACTCCACTACCAAAGCAAACCATATTTTGGTTCAATTTGCCAATATAACACATCATTCATCATCTGATTATATGTGCAAGAATTCAACAAAAATAATGCAAAATTTTGAAGTCAAAGAAGCAATGTAACAAATTAAGTTTACTCAACTATAGGTTTATTGGATGAAGTAATCTATAAATACTTTCCAAATTCAAAATATAGTAGTTCTATTGAAGGCAATCAAAAGGAGTTGCAGGTGATATTAGCACTTTATATATGCCTAATGCAACTACTTCTCCATGCAATATTCATACTGGTACATCTCAAGTGTCAATTGCAAAAGTTGACAACTTGATAGATACAAATTTTAAGTGTCTATACATGAACCAAATCAGTTGTATGATCCTTAACACCAAGTTTTGGTTTCAAATCCCTATTCATAGTAGTTCGGTATAATAATAGTACAAACCAATAGATTATGTCATTGGATATTGAGATTCTTTGCTCTTGTTATAGAAATTATTTCTTATTAATTAATTTCCTTTGCCACTATTTCTATAGATGATGCTAAATTTTTTCAAAGTTCTATCGATCAATCTCCTATGTGGTTTGAATCTACTAGCATTTCCAATGAGATGAACAAAGCTAATTTTAATTCAAACATTGAGGATGTCCTTCAGCATCCCCACGTGGATACTGAGAACAAGAACAAAAACATTCACAATGGCCATTGTTGTGCCACTAAGGAACCTACTAATCACATTGCCATAGAACAACTCCAATGTGAGATTTGTTCACACACTGGAATGGAAATAAAGAAAATAAAGACTAGACTGCAAAATATGGAGGAAAGCATAAAGTTATTGATGGAATCTAATGTTAGAATTATGCATAAATTTGCAACCATGCTCTCCTTTTTTAGATTTTCTATCTATAGAGACATGTGAAAATGCATATAATTTTAAAAACTTTGGAAATATGTATAATTTTGCATGAAATCACTTTCTATTGTAAATTAGAATTCAGAGACCAAAATTTAGTCTATGAAAATGATTTGCTATAAATTGTTATTCTGATTTGATTTTCTAATTTTCTATTTTCTTTCCCTTCAAGTTTCTTGTATATGCATACCTACAAAAGTTAGAAATGCAAATATAATGTAGTGGCCAACCTCTTGTCAAATCCCTTCCATGCATTCTGTGCAAAGTGCAATTACAAGTTTGAATACTATGGAACACTAAAAGAACTAGTTTCTTTTTACACTAGATGTAATGATTATGTGCCTAATATCTACTCCCCTTATTTACATTGTACCCCCCTATATGCTTATGCTAACTAAACCTGCCAAACAACCAAACACATCTCACAATCGACAAAAACCTGATGCAAATGTCTCTTGTTTTATTAATGAGACCTGTAACAATTATATTTAGATTTTAGGTCTGATCACATATGTTTACTTTTTATTTTTTTATAGAAATGCATGTTGTTGTTTTCCATAGTATTCGTAAAAAAAAAATTAAGGTTGTAAAATAAAATGTAAAATAATTTTTCATTTAAAATAATTTACTTTGGTATAAACACATTAGCGGATATAATTTTGGTTTCAAATTTTTTTATTAAGTTTTAAAATGTGGATCGTATTCATTGATTAAAATATAAATATACTAAATAATATATAAATATTATATATTAATATATATTATATTATTTATGTATTGTATAATATAATATATAATATATTATTTTAAAGAGTACATGATGGAACCCATCAAAAAATTCTTGGGTCCATTTTAATTTTTTGCATCATTTGGCTTGGACCCTTGTTTTGGCCTGTGGTTATGTTCCTTATCACTGTTTTAGGGTTTTGTGTTGCCTAAATCCCTCACAATTAACCTATGAGTCCAAAAACCTTGGATGTTCTAAAATTGAATTGACTTGATGTTACTGGTATCCGGTCGTTTAAATTGTCACTTATGCCATCAAAGTCATTGTTTTCACTGGCCCCTTGGGTTTAGGTTTACCGGTTACTAAGTTCCTTTTCATTGTTCAAAATTCATTTTGGTCGGGCTTGATTTTATTTTTAAATGACTTAAGTCTTAAAACCCCATTCCTAAGGGTCAAGTTATCATTGGCCTAGAGGTGGCTCCCTTTTTTAAGTTAAATTTTGCGGCATGTGCAGAATTAGGTTTTGACGCTAGCTGTTCAATCAAAAAGAGTTGATCACCACCATTCCCTGCACACCCATTTGTTTTTCTTGCCTATTAAAATAATCACACGAGATAGTGGGCTTTTTTCATGCATCTAGTACATTGGTGGGCCCAGTCTCCTTGGTAGAGATAGCTGACACCATTTGAAGAGGATCAACGACAATTATCAAGCGACGTGGCCACATCTTGACCACTCCCCGCATGCCCGTGTTGGTTTATTTCACATTATTTTGAACACACAAGATAGCGGGCGATGGCCACATGTCATGTCTAGAGGTGGGACCAATGTTTCTAAAAGGACAAAGGACATAACTTCGACAAAGATCAATGATGGACATCAGAAAATGTGTCTTCATCAGGACCGTTCCCCGCACACCTGTCCATCTTGTGCATTAAGGAAAGATGGTCACATGAGCTAGTGGGCAGGCTGACTTATGTCACCTTTGTGGGACCAGCCAGGTTTTGAAAATGACAACTACTTCATAAGGGAGGAAGATCGATGATCGATGGCGGGTGATGTGGTTCAATTCTAATTGCTCCTCGCCATCTCATGAGGGCCCCGCTTGTGTCCCATATTTTGCAATGAGCGAGTGGGAATATGCCACATGGATTATTTCAAAGGCTTAGATTGATCCATACGGAGATAGGGTGTTGGTAAAATATTTGTCGAGACTACTCTAAGATAAAAACGATGCTAAATTAGAACTGATTCTTGGGCACTCATGTGAAATTTGGAAAATATTTTTGTGGACATCAAATCTATCAGATGTTGGTACACGTGGAAATGTGAAATTGAAGTAAGGTAGGGTATGGGTTGATATTCTGAAGATAAATGATGATCACTCCCCACTATCTTACTATGATCAATTACAAGAAAATTAATTCCCATGGGTGAACAGGTAAATGTGACACAACAGGTTTGGTTAAACATTAAGCATGTGGTTAATATGTAAACTAAGTGGATGATTATCTCACTTGATTTTTTTGATTATGGAGAAGTATCAAACGTATTCTTCTAATCTTGTCATAATTATTCATCCTGATTGATTATCTGTTGATTCACTTTAAGGTATGATTGACGACTGAGGTTCAAAATTAGGGTAATTGATGGCTTGCATCCTCACACAAGTTTTCTTGAAAAATTAATGCAGACACTCTCCTATTGTTCTATTAAATCTTGATCACTTGCTTGATTATTATCACCATTTGATTGTTCATGAGAATTAAGAGTCTGAAAGCAAGTGTGAATTTGAGTTGGTTATTTATTGGTTGGGTAGTGTCTTTTTTCTGAGAAAATTTGATAAGTTCTTAAGGAGATGGGTAAGGTAAGTGTGAATATCATCCCTATCCATAGGTCTAAGAGACTCAACCCTCTTGAGTCTTAGAATGATTCTCCCTAAAGTGAATGAGATATGCCCGAAATTCCTATGACTCCAAAGAAAAAAGCAAAAGATGCCAAGAAGTTTGCATGGGGTGTTCTCAAACGTGCCTATCATCTAAGAGGCCGAATTGTCTCGGAGGAATTGGCCAAAGGCAAGGAGAAGAAAATTGACAGGCCAGAGAGGGACGTTGCAAGAAGGAATAGGTATCATCGGGCTTACATGGGATGCCATCATTCTCCCACTGAAGTCTCAGATGATTCTTTTGATAGTGGAGATGAAATTGACTATGGCTACCGCCAGTATCTCATCACCATGACTGATTTGGTTGATTCTAAAGATGAGGTGGTGATGGCTACTCTACTTTAAATAAGGACCCCAAGCGAGCATACCTACTTTGCCGATGACAAGGAAAAGTAGCACCCTGTTTCTTCTCTGAGTTGGTTCTCAGTTTTTGGTCCTTTATGTTAACTTGCTTTCTTTGTTTGGTGTGTTGTGATATGGGTCTTTTTTTATTTATGCATTTGATGCTAATGGTGACATTTCTTGGTCTGGTGCGAACATTTGCATGTTTTTGGTGTTGCGAAATCAATTCTTTTTTAGGACTGGTGGGTCTTCCCTGACTAACAGTTTTTTGAAATTTTGCTTTTATTCTCCCTTGACTTACAAATGATTGTTTTAAAACTGATTGGGAAATATTCTCACTTTCTGGTGAAATTCATTTTGGAATGAAAGTGAAATGTAAGTGTAATTTAGCCTGATGCTTGTTGCTCCCTTGTCTTATAAAAGGGATTTCAAGGTTGAATTGCAAGTAGGTTGGTAGGTAGTTTATCTTGAAGGGGTTACACACAAAAAAGAATGGATACTGAACTTTCTAGTAATATATTATAGGGATAAATTCAGTTAATATGTATATGGTTTTATGATAATAACAATGATATACTTATAGCAGAAATAGTATGAAGTTTCTACATATTACTCTCCTATGTACAGATTATGCTGACTATGAATAATATAATCAATGGTTATCTTATTTATCTTTGTTGGTTTCCAATGGATGTGTTGTATTATTCTTGCTTATAATTTCAATGAATGTATGTAAATGCTTGAGTATCATAGTAGGTTTGAAATAAATCATGTATGAGGATGCTAGTAAGAAGTGAATTATAGAAACAAGTGGGAATATTGTAATGTAGTATTTTCAAGGCTTCAGGTGTTGTTAGAGATAAAATTGTTATCTAAGTCATATGGATATTTAGTTTGACTTTGTCCCAAGAATATAGCACTAGTTTAGCAAAGTAATTTCACTAGAGTGTGTGGTAATCAATTCAACAACTGATCACAAACATATAATCAACTTACTTGTAAAAATATTTCTAGGTTTGTGTGTGAATCTTAATGAATTATATTTTCTCTTGTTTAAGTTAGTCACTACCGTGAAGATAAGCCAAATCTTCAGATTATTGTGTCTCTTGAACATTTATGGAGAACCATCTGTTTACCCTATGTCTAATAAGTATAGACACCAATATCTATAAACACAATCTTTAGGATTACCCTCTTGGGTTTTATAGAGCCTGAAGTGAAGAAGTAAAGGCCTAAGAACCCTTACTTAAGTGTTGGCCAATCCTTTCCCTTACTATAATTGAACCCTGACAAGTTCATATGTATGTTGTACGAATAAGTTTGGTTTCTTAAAAAATAACCAACAATACACACTTAGAAATCAATAAATATTATATTATTTATATATTGTTTAATATAATATATAAATATAATTTAAATAATATAATATGATATATAATATATTATTTATATATTATATAGCATATAATATAAAATGAAAGGATATCTAATGTACTTTTTACTTGTAAAAGTAATTATTGTTTTTTGCACATCCTTGTCAATTCACAATGGATTTTATTATCTTCATATACATTTATCCACCATTCATAGTGCTTTTGTGACTTTCCATGGTGGATATCTTTGAGTTTATGCAGTTTCTCCCTCTTCTTCTACCACATGTTCACCTTGTCACCTCTGTTATTTTCGAAAATGGCTCAAAGATTTTATTTTAGGTTACATTCTATGTGCCATTACACTATTCTCAAGGGTTTTTCATTGACTAGTTGGCTACCTAGTAAATGTTTTGCTAAATAAACCTCCACTAATTTTCATTGGAAACATTTCTTACGTGTTTATTTATTAATTAAAAAGTCTAATTTTATAATATAGATTACTAAATATAAATATAATACAATACATAATTGATATATAATATATATTTTGTATCATACATATTAAATTATATATAATATTTAATATAAAAATTATATTATTTTCTATAATATGAACTACTAAATATAAATATACAATTATTATAACTAATAATTAATATTTTTTAATATAGTACAAATTAAATTAACGTCTAAATATATTATAATATATAATAAATATTTATATACTAAAAATTAAATTATATATTATATAATTATATTTATTAATATATAATATTATATATATAAATTATATTATAATTATATATCATATTTAATAATAAAAATTATTTATTATAAATAAAAAATTATTAATTAATAGTTAATATTTTAAAATATAGTGCAAATTAAATTATAAATTATATATTATTATATCTCCCTATCTCCCCCTCTCCTCTCCCTCTCTCATTCACACCATTTCTACCTTTGTCTCTCCAACTCTATTTCTCTCTCTTTATCTTCCTCTCACTCCTCTCTCTATCTCTTTCTATTCATATCTTTCTCTACCTCTAACTCTCTCCCTACCTTTCTATCTCTTTCCATATCCATCTCTATCTTTTTATATCACCCTCTATCTATATCTCTCCCTCTCTATATATTGAGTTATCTCTCCTCTCCCTCATCTTCTCTCTCCCTCTCTACGTATCTCTCTCCCCTTTCTCTCTCTCCCTATTTCCCCCTCTTCTCTCTCTGTCATCTACCTATATCTCCCTCTCTCCCCCTCTTCTCAATCTCTCCCTCATCTACCTATCTTTCTCCCTTTCTCTCTCCCCCCTCTATCTCAACCCTCTCTATCTCTCTCCATCTCTCCCTCCCTCATCTCCTCCCTATCCCCTTATATATCTATCTATCTATCCATCTCTACCTCTCTCTCTCTCTCATTATTTCTATCTCCCTCTTTATCTCCCCCTATTACTAGTCTCCCTCTCTCCATCTCTAGTTCTCTATCTATACTTCTCTTTGTTTATATATCACTCTCTCCCACTCTCCCCCTCTCTATACCTCCTTCACATCTCTCCCTCTCCCTCTCTACCTATATCTCATTATCCCTATTTCTCTTATTCACTCCATCTCTCCCTCCATCTCTCTTGCTCTCTCTCTCTCTCTCTCTATCCCTCTCTCTACCTCTCTTTATATATCACTTCTTATTTATATCTCTATTTCTCCCTCTCCCTCTTTTTATCCCTACCTCTCTATTTCTCTAGACCTCTTTCCCTACTGCAAACATAACATGATCTTATTGGTAATGGATCCTCATTATCTTCCTAATATATATTTTTTTCAATCATGTTTGAATCCTTGTTAGTGGATGCATAGTTGATTATCTCTCTATATGCCTCTTTGTCTCTCTCTCCCCCTCCCCCTCTCTATATTTTCTTATATCTCTATATCTCCATCTCACCATCTTTATCTCTCTATCTCTCCCTCTCCCTCTTCCTTTACACCTCTTTGTCTCTTCCTCTTTATCTTTGTATCTCTGTTTACCTCCCTATCTCTCTATCTTTATCTCTCCATCTACCTCTCTATCTCTCTATCTATTTATCTCCATCTATCTTCCTTCCCATGCTCTTTATCTCTAGACATGTCTCCCTTTGTTTACTCATCCATCTCTCTCTCTCTCTCTCCTCTTCCTGGACCTCTATATCTATATATCTTTACCTCTCTATCTCTATATCTCCCTCTATATTTATCTCATTATCTCTCCATCTCTCTCTACCCCTATATATCTATGTCTACCTCTCTCTATATATCACTTCCTATCTCTATCTTTATATTTCTATCTCTCCATATCTCATTCTCTCCATCCCTCTCCCTCTTTATATATTTATCTCTTCTATCTCTATCTATCTCTCTCCCCTCTCTCTCTTGATCTCTCCCTCTCCTCTCCATATCCCTCTCCTTATCCATCTCCATATCCACCTCAAACTCTATCTTGGCTATCTCTATTTACTTACCCCTCTCTCTCGCTCTTCCCCCTCTAGCTCTCTCTCTCTCTCTTTCTATCCTTATATCTCCATCTTTCTCCCTCTCTCCCTATTGTAAACATAACATGTGCCTATTGGTAATGCATCCTAATTATCTTCCTCATAGGTTTTGTTTCAATCGTGTTTTGATCTTTGTAAGTGGGTGGGTAGTTGATTTTAAGCTATCACTTCTCCATTGATACTTTTGTTGCATAAACAACATAAATTTATAAATGACCTACCAATTGACCTCATGTGTTGCACAAATGCATGCAAATGATACAAAAAATTCTTTCCTAATTGACTTTCCACACATCTTTGATGTACCCATTGCACACCAAGGTGTGATTGCTAGTTTATTAGTTATTCAAAATTGTTTGTCCTACAAATTTGATAATCAATAGAATTTTCTAGAATTTTTTATTAGTTATTCCAAATTGTTTTTCCTTCAAGGGAAGAGTTATTGTTCAATTGATTGAGAACAATTTACTTGATGGTATGTTCTTTGATTATGCCATCCATCAAGATTCAAAACCTTTGGAGTATTATTTAAGGGATGAGTTCAAGTATGATTTTGGCAGAATGGATACGTCACAACCCATGACTCTTAACTGGAGATGTATTAATGTAAGCTCATACTATTACAACAAGTAGCAAAATAAAATTTTGGATGATATAAAATACTCTATAAAAAAATTAATAAATCACCCTTCAAATATTAAGACATTTTAATTTAGTATATATAAATTTATAAAAAAATTAATGGTATGTGTGAAAATTTCTTTTGGGTGATACAATATTCTTAAAATTTCAATTGTATTTTACAAAAAATATGTTTAAATATAGTTATAGGACCATAAAATTCAAGCCTTGGTTGTGAGGAGACACATTTTAACATTTATGAAGGAGCTTGTGATAGTCTCATGGCTGGAAGTTTTCTTTACCCATTTAGCTTAAAGATTTCTACGTAAATGAGGCAACCTTCTCGATTTTTTTTTGCTACCATGAGTAGGGAGATCCAGTCTATCAAAGTCACATAGGGGAGAAAAATAGCCTAGTCACACCTCCAAGAGATTTGAAACTCAATGTATGGCTTAATCACAAAAAAATATAATCCTTACCAATAGAGCTATAATCCTTTGATGCATACAATTTTTTTTTAATTTTTAACTCAATATTTTTTTATATATAATTTTAATAATTTCTCATCTAAAATTCATTGCTCCTACTTAAATTTTTTAAGCATTTAAAAAAAAAAAATTCATGTGAGCCCTTAAAAAAAATGACACTTATTTTTCTTAACACTATTTTATAAATTTTAGTCATCTTACCTCCATGGAACAATAAGTTAAGTACTCTCAAAAAAATTAGAGCTTAATTGTTAAGGTATTGCTTAATTATTTATGTCCAAATTAAAATTAATCTCATAATATTTAAATTTTGAGGTCAATCTAGTGCTACATGAATATTGTAAGGGTGAAACATGCATACTTTACACTTTCTCTATTCATTTTGGACTCATGTTGACTATGTTGTTCCTAATTGAATGAAAAGTGTATAATTCACATATTTCTACATAAAAGCTAGCAAAAATCCCTCAACCTAACCTTAGAAATCTCTAGAGTTTAGACTCAATTGGTAGTTTAACCCTTCCCTTTACTTGGGCCAAATTCACAAGCATAGAAATGAACCTAGTTCAAATTTATAAGAACATAAATGACCCCTTAATTTTTAAACTCAAGTTTTATAGTACAATTATGTCAACTCCTTCCAACAATCCTTTTACTCATTGACTTGAGTGCCAAACATTCAAATTTATGCACTAGGGTGTTCTATAAAAGGATAGATCCTTACTCATTTTGATACATCTAAAACACATCACAGGATAATCCTGTTTCATATTGCACCATAATTAAAAGAGCATTGCATCAACATTTATAATAAGTAGACATACATTGTGATTTCTTAGTATATCTTCAATCATTATAATAAACTCTCAAAATTGTTCCTCAACATTACCAATATTTAGATATATGTTTTAGACACTAAGTTGAACAAGTCCTATGCAAATTATAAGATAGCACAAATCATCATTATGTAGAAAAATGTCAAATCCATAGATAAACATTGATTATGTAGGCACATTAGTGACCCATAATGAGGCACATTGATTTTATCGATTTGATAGGTGTTATCTAATAGAGTACAAAGCATGAACTATAAGGATGAACCTCAAAGCGTTGTATATAAAATATTCTACATCAAACCCTAGAATTAAATACCATAATCCTCTTCATTGATTTATTTTTGGATATTCTTTTGTAGCATAATAAGTCTCGATTATAATATCTAGGAGTATTTATTTGTCATTTTCTCATAACACTTAATTAAACCCTAGTTATAAATGTGAGGGTATTTTCTCCTTACATAAATTGTTGAACCCAAAATATGATCTTCTCTTTATTTATATCTACATCGAATCTAAACTTTATAATGGATCCTTCTATTATTTTTTATGGTACTTCATCTTTCTCTCATGATGATATATGAAATAAATTTGTTTCCATGTTGAATCCTTATATGATATTTTTTTGAGGATTTCTTGTTAGATGTATGATCATTATATTGTATTTATGTTTTACAACCTTAACTAGAATGAGTATTATGATGTCTACATGTATGTGTGCACTTTGATGTGCATCTTTTATTTCTCTATATGTGATACATTATATAATTTTTAATGTGATGTCTTATTATTTACCATATTTTCATATATTCTTAAATGTCTAATCTTCATTGCATCATTGTATATATACTAGAGGGAGGTCCACTTGTGTTTCATTAATTCTAGTAGGGAACTTTAGGGAGCCTCCCATGCCTTGTCATTATGCTATTTAAAAATAATCCCCAAACTCAAGTTATGTTTATAGTATCTTTAACTCCATTTCTTCCCCACCTATGTTTCATAACATGCCACCTACTAAGGGTGTATTTCCTTCCATGGCCTCATATTTCCCCCTTTTATACTACATTTCCTACTTGATTCACCTAGATATAGTTCTACTTTCCATTTGGAACCTTATATATAGGCTTATCATTTAATGGGGTATACTTATTAGAGAATGGTTGAGGAACATAAAGTTGTATCAATATTTTTCATCTAATGGTCCAATTTTATCTCCTCCACTTAAGTTGAAAGAAATATCATATTAAGGGTATGATTTGATAAATCAACTTAAGAGTGCTCCAAAAAAAACTTTCTCTTTTGGGTCTAAAGCATACATCTAAGGGAGATAGAGATGTCTTGAAAAAGGCTTTAAAAATATAATCATACTGTAGACATCCAAATTTGACCACTTCCATATGGTCAAAGTCGTCCCCTTAATCATCCCTTTGCTCATTTTAATCGTCCTCTTTGTTGGTATTAATTAAATCATTCATTTAATTAATATTTTGTATCTTGCATAAGGTTTCCCAAAGTATTTAATTTAATAAATACTTTTCCCCTATTTCCTCTCTAAATTAAATAAATGCATCATTTTATGTAATTTAGTCATATTATCTTTTGGAATTTTAAATTTATTTTTTAATTCCTTATTTTCTCCCTCATATGTCCCATCCTCCATCATTTTTATTTAATCCTAATCCATCTAATCTCATCATTAGGGGTTGCACATGCCTAATCCTTGATTAGGATGTGTCACATCCTCCAACTTTTACAAGTTGGTCTCTAATCCCTCTTAACAATCTAGCCTTCTTTCTTAGTCATAATTAATTTATGATTAAGATGTGCACACCCCTAATCATCATTAGGGTCCCATCCCCCATAATTTTCCACTTGCCTCTAATGTGTCATTAACTAGTATAATCAAGTACTTGCACAACCTTAATCACTTAATTAGGTCATCCCTAATCCCCATATCATTTATGGAATGTGTCCTTAGTCAACTTCATTAAAAGCTTTCTCTTTTTGAACAAGGCACTCCATTCCCCATGTGAATTTTTAATTCACATTTAATCTCCTAATGCATTTAAAAGAATTTTAAATTCCTTCTCTCATCCCCATGAGAATATTTGAGGAATTTTTAATTCCTCACATGTCCTTTCACCCACATGGGGACAAGGACCTCATTTATGAGGAGATCTTGTCCAATCCCAAGGTACTATGTACCACCTCCATGTCATGTACTATCCTTTCACCTCATGTACACTTCATCATTTTTAAGCTACTTCACATGCCACATGTCAAGATGTGAGGGCTTGTGAGTTCTCAACTCACCTTAGCCCTACATCTTGATCTTGGTGGCTCAATCTTGACTGTCCATTTCCCTAGAGAGTCCAAAAATATCTATAAATACCCCATCTTTTCTCTCATTTTGGAGGGAGATCATTCATTGTAGCCAAACTCTTGCAAAAAAATTCTAGGAGCCATACTTAACCATTTTTCATGTTTGCATCCACTTCCATCCATTTTCCATCCGTCTTATAGCTTGCATCTCTTGCCATCCAAGGAGCATACAACACCAAAGATCGAAGGGCCAACCAAAGGATCGATTCGAGAAAAGGTAAAAGGTTCCATTTTGTTGCCTTTATTTTGCATTGAATCCAACTAGGCTAATCTTGAGGTGTAGAGTGTTTTTAGTGTTATTTTCTCTCTTTTGGTTTGCTGTTCATTTTCTAGCAATTAAATTCGCCCTATCACACATACTATCAATCTTCAATCTATAGAGTTGGCAAAATTTTAGATTCCATTTATAAGCAAGTTTATAAGAATTTATTTGGACTTCATGAGTTACCTAATCTTACAATTATATAGGAGCATCTATAATTATAAACCATAGTTAAATTTAGGCAATATATCATCAAAATATATTTGGTAGATAATGGATATGGTATTAATAAGTGTATCAAATTATTAATTGATAAAGTTAATGCTAATTAAAAATATTTACCAAAATTAGAGGTGACCACCATAAAATAATTTGATAATGTGGAGCAAGAATCACTAGGTATTTTGAGTTTACTCCTTATGTAATTCTCCAAGCCAACATTCTTAGGATAAAACCAAATGAAACAATTTTTTTGAAACAACAAGAAGGTTGTTTATGCGATAACAAGTTGCACTTATACAACAACATGCACATAAGTGCCATATCAAACACAATGACACAATACCAACAAAAACAAGAAAAATTCACGATTGCATAAGTAAGGTGGTAATAGTGGAAGAATAAGACTTGTGGGATAAATCCACCATGATGAACATACGAGAGAGGACAACATCTACATGATGATCGAATACAAACCAATGATCACACTCTCTCATAAGACCACACCAAGATAAGATGTGGTAATAATCAACCTACAATCCACCCATGATCATGCTCTCTCATAATACCACACCAAGATAGGATGTGGGAATAATCAATCAACAATCCACATCTAGACACAGTTAAAAATTATAAACACTAAGGTCAACCTTCAAAGGAGGTTGCCTAACTGGGAGGTACAAACTCGCCACTACTGATGTTGTGTCACATCAAAACAAACACGTGCTTCTCAAGGCAAGGAGATGCCACAAATTCTTAACAAAAACACACAAAGACATGCTCAAAACATCCCTAGTCTCTCGAGACCATGGAGAAAAAATTTCATTCATAAAGTATCCCCATAAGTGGCTCTAAAGCACCTGCTACCAACAAAAAGGAAAAAACAACACATTCTGGGACACTAGTGCCCAATTGGGACACTAGCACCCAACAATGGTGTCCAATAGGGTTGGTTATTTCCTTTTAGGCCACCTAAGTACATTTTAAGTGCCTATGTCCTTGACACACATTCTAATTGTTGGTGTCCTTGTAGGGGTGCTAGTGTCCTAGGAAATGAGCTTTCTCAAACTAGAGTATGACCCCCTAAACCCTCCAAGCACCAAGGAACTACCAAAATAGGTCTACAACACCCTCTAAACTCAAAAACACCAAAAAATGACTCGAGGTCAAACAAAAAGTTCAATTTCCTTGATCATTGGACACCTACCTCTTGCAAATGAAGGAGAAGGTAGGGGGGAGTGTTAATACCTCATTAAAACCCCTATCTCACACCCTAAGAAAGAGGCACTTAAATTAAAAGATACAATACATTTGGTATTTTACAAGGCCTAACAAGAGACTTATAGAGATCCCTAAATGACATAGTGCTTTAAGAATAGGCTCTTAGGAGTAGGAAAAATACACGATGGGTCCACAACGCTATCCAAGACTACTCCAAGACACTTACATTCATTTTAAAGACAAAGAAAATATTCCTACATTCATTTTAATCCCAAATGAAATATTCTTATGTTCATTTTAAACCCAAATAAAATATTCCTATGGTCATTTTACCATTACATTGTATAAGCATAAGAATCCATAATGCAATCATGCTCAGCTTCAACACCAAGTCATGTAACTAAGATTTGTTTCACTATCCGTTATCCAATGGATTATAACCCATCTCAAAGAGAGGTCAAAATCATCACATTATTACAGTTACATCAAATATGACTTAAATATCCTTTACATATACAATCTACATCAAATGAACCAAATGAAAGAGAGCATGAAATACTTTCTACCACATGAAGTCGTCTTTGACTCCACCATGATTCTCTGATTTCCAATGGTGGTTTCCATATAAACCAACCTCATTGAATAAAAAATATTCACTCCCACCATGCTAGGACATAGTCACATGGACCACAAGCAAAAAACTCATGCCAAATACATTAGGAGATTTATTACACACATGCCATAATTGAAGTATACACTCAAGATACACATTATATATAAAAAACATCCAATACCATAAGTTGGATCAATCATAGGTAGGATCAAATACAAGTCCACATTGGACACAAACATAAATGGCATATCACAAAACCATCATTGGGAAAACTCACCAATGTCACATCAAAAATCCACATTGGGAAAACTCACCAATATAACATCACAAATCCACATTGGAAAAAATCACCATTATCGATGGGCTCAATTAATGACTAGTTTCCTTTATTATTTTATGCTTTTATGCTTTCATCTGCTAAATTTCACAAAAAAATGTACAAAGACTTTATATATCTTTTATATGCCTTTCATACACTTTAAAGCAGACTTAAGTAAGTGGAAATAGAAATATGTTATGTTGGATATGCTTGTATGAATGCATGAATGTCTATGGGATTTAGTATGATTCTATGTTTAATTATTATTGTGCGAACCCCAATCCTAATACCTGCAAAACAATGAGAACAAACACATTAAGTTAGAGATTGCAAGTAAGAACAAGGATTCCCCATGAAATCCATTCAACAAAACTCAAATTAGGAAAAAACAATGAAAAAAACAATGGAATAACAAAATAAAGATTGAATCCTAATTAAGCAAGCAAACTCTTGATCCCATGGGGGAATTGGTGCCAATTTGATGTGAAAATTGGCCCTTTTCCCAATTCCTATGATACAAGATTGATATGTTGAAGATATGTTGATGAGTGATCCACTTTGTTGATGAAGGATGAATGCTTCCAAGCTAAAAACCTGCATAACCTAGCTATGATTCAATGATATTTGATAGAAATGGCTAAATATTTTAGCATAATAACTTTGCATAATTTGTGGATGATTAAATGAGGATATGTGCTCTTTATTTATAGAATTCCAAGATGGATGAATGTCCAAATTTGAGCAATGTGGGACTAACATTCATCCGATGGCAAGATGCCACTTGTCAATCTATGAGTGGATGGAGGGTGTGCAAGTTTTGAGGATTGTGCCAATAAATGCTTATTTTTGAATTTCAAATTTGTTGAAATGACTTGCAAGAGGGAATGGAAAATGCAATAAATGCCACTTGGCTCAAGGCAAAAGACATATAAGATGGAGTTATTGCCTTTTTGGATGTACATGTCCACTTGGAATTTTTGAATTCAAACTTGGAGAATATTCCAAAAGATGCCTTGTGAGGAAAATAGAGATTTAATAAATGAATTAAATCTATTTTCATATACAACTTGCAAAATCTAGAGGATGGGACATGACGAGAGATTAAATTAATCAAGGGTTAATTAATTTAATGAGAGATTAGATGATGTGACCTATTTGACTCAAATTTATGGATTTATTTAAATCAAATAAGAGAGGAATATGATAAGAGAATAATTAAATAAGGATTTTGATTTATTTAATTAAAAGAGATGGTGTTAGATTAAATCAAATAAGGTTTTAATTTATTTAATTTAATAGATAGACTTAAGAGATTTAATTAAATAAAATTGACTATTTAATTAAATAGGGATAATTAGATTGGATTGATTGATTTAATTAACAAAAGAGAGAGACTTAATTAAATAATTGGTTTATTTAATTAAGGGAGGAATATTGATGAATTTAATCAGATAAGGAGATTTGATTAAATGGTCAGACCGAGGGATGATTCAGGATAAAATGATGTTAGTAGTCGGGATCAGGTGCACAATGTCAATCAGTATATTTTACGTGTCTACATTTTGCCCCTCTTTGAAGCAATGCACTTGTTGCGTTAGTTCAAAGAATAAACGATCTCGATCAAAGAAAAAAAAAATTGTTATTTAAAATCCTTGCCCCACTGCTGCCTGGCAAGAGAAAACATGCCAATATAATGCCCCCTCGAGAGATTGGACGAAAATTCAATTTTTGGGTGATCTCGTGAAAAAAGAGGACAAGGTGCCTGATAGGTCCGAAAAGGCTCCAAGGGGCTAAAAACGTGTCTAAACACAATAAAATGATGTAAAACAGGTTCAAGGGTCCAAAACCCTAGCAGGACAGCCAATCAGGGTGAAAAAACCCTAATTTTCAAGATTAAAAGGGCCCCGAGGGGTCACTTTCAAGTCATTTTCATACACTTCCATTAGCAACCTTGAGATTTGAGCTCTGACCTCCTGATGATATGGCTCAATGACAGCTTCCCTTGCACATTTTTGATCGAGTTTGAATGTACTAGTGACCACCTGGCATCGGGGCACCGGTAAGTGACCCTTACTTGAGCTTTGTTTTTCATTTTTTGCCTTCATTTAATGCTTTTAAAGTCGATCTTTTTGTAGCGGCGCTATATAGCACCACTTAGAAATCAAACTGCGTTGCTTGGTGTCAAATAGCACCGCGGCGGTGCAGTTTGGAGTTTGAAAATAGACTCCAAACTGTGACGCTGAGCTTGGGAGTGGTGAGGTGGTTTGGAAACTGCGACGTGGCGGTCCTGCATTTGCTCAAAGTGCGTCGCTGGAAGGAAAAGTGCACCGCGGTGGTGCCATTTTGGTCTTTTATGCCCTAGTGTCGGAGTTTGATTAGAAATCAAACTACGACGCCTTCATAGATTGCACCACTGGAGAGGTTTTTCGAACGCCCGGCGAAGAATTTTTCAATTTTTTAACATGGTGACCTTCCCTTGTGCAGGACGCGACGAGGGAGCTCTACTCTCGAGAGCATAGGTCACGGGACTTGTTCGGCTATTTGTTGGACCTGAGCGACAGGGATCAGGATCGACTCCAGGTCGCGAGGTTATGGTATATCGCCTACGCAGTGCCCATTCACACTCACTTAGGGATGCTGTCAGCACTAGCCGAGAGATGGCATAGCGAGACCTCTTCGTTTCATCTTCCCACTGGTGAGGCCACCGTCACCTTAGAGGACGTTTGGTATATTTTGAGATTGCTGATTCATGGTTGGCGAGTGATTTTTGACATGGACGAGGGGCGCGATGCTTGCCATAGAGGACATCATTTTTTGCGAGGGGTAGATTGAGCTCAAGCGATATAGGATCCTGGCACCTCCCTTATGCTTAGTTGTTGTAGTGGTCATTTCGGGTCTTGTTACCCCTGACAGACGAGGCTGATACTTCATTCTTGACTGGGGATATTGTTGGGAGTGGATGGTTTGAGACAGGCCGGTCCATTTTTCTTGGGGGACCGTGCTTCTAGCTTCTTTCTACAGAGATCTGCATGAGTATGTGTACATGGACAACAGAGCACTCAGGGCAGGGGTGACCCTTCTTCATGTTTGGGCATGGGAGCACATTGCTGTGCTACGTCCACGCATTGTTTCAGTTTCAGTGTTTCCAGATGATCCCCTCGTGTGGCGCTACAGAGGTGGTGTGTCCTTCACACACACAGGTGAGCACGGGATCCCCTACTGGAGGAGGGTCTTCGACGAGATGCAGGTGTTCACATGGCAACCGTACCTTGGTCGGCCCGGATGGGCTGACGATGAAGAGTAGCTGTTCTTTGCTCGCCATGACCGGTTCATGCAAGGAAAAAGAGCACACGATGATCGAGAGGTACTTGCCCAGGCACGTGCAACATCAGTTCGGTGAGCCCCAGGATCGCCCTGATGATGACTATGTAGCCGTCTTCGCCCGCACCATGACACAGGTTTCATGGGGGTAGTATATTCCTGCCTCGGAGGCAGTTGATAGTTTTAGGCAGTTAGTGGCTCAGCCATGGGCCTACGATCAGGAGCTTGTAGATCCAGGCATGAAACAGGCTTACAGGGATTGGTTCCAGCCTCTGCTTCAATTGACTATTCTAGGAGCAGTCCCAGATTAGCAGAGAGTGAGAGGTAGAGGGGGAGGACGAGGACGGAGGGCTGATGCATGACATGACCAGCTGGTTGTGCTCCAGTTCAACTAGGGTAGGGAGATGTACCGATGTCAGATTAGCAGTAGGTGCCACCAGGTGTACCACCACAGGTTGAGGATCAACCTCAGGTACAACCACGAGCATAGCCAGTAGGGTAGGTGGATCCTCAGGATGCGTTGATTGCGCAGCTACAGGCTCAGGTCTAGGCCGTGACAGTTGAGAGAGATCGGGCTCGAGCTGAGAGAGAGTAGATGAGGGCTAAGAGAGATCAGGCCATTCAGCAAAGACAGGCTGCAGAGTTACAGACAGCATCAGAGCTAGGTAGGAGACAACTAGAGAGCATGGTAACCTCCTCTTCCCAAGGTACAGTGTCCGTTCAGTCTTACAGGGATGCCATCCGAGAGGCTGAGTATTATCAGAGGCACTATCATGAGTCCATACCCAGAGGAGGACGAGTCCCAGAGTACTCGTAGGAGACTAGCTACAGACTAGCAGAGGGTCATGGTGACAGGGGCGAGGGCAACATACATGGGGACAAACCTCTATCGAGATGATACGATATTTTTTTTGTGCCTTATGGGCTCCTTTTTGATAGCCCGATGGGCCTTTTGTACTGATTGACATATATGTACAGTGATCCGATTATTCTTGTACTATGATAGTTATTTGATGATATATATATATATATATATATATATATATATATATATATATATGAGTTGATGATGATTTTGATGTGATGCGATGTGTACCATTTATTTATGCATGTATGGATGATTTTATTTCTATATGTTGTGCAATGATGTTATCTAATGCATTTATTTCTGATGATATTATGCAATGATTATGACTAACATATCTATATTATGTTAACCTATGATATGCAAATGTATTTATGTGATGTGCCATGATGTTGTCTATATGATGATCTATTTATGTTGATGCAAATGGTGATGTGATATGTGATATGGATTGTAATATGCAAAATGATATGGTATATGCGTGAAATGTTATGTGAATTATGCTTATATATGAATGGATTATGGATGGATTTACGCTTTGCATATAATGAATTTTGTATGTTCCTATTTATGCTTATAATGTGTGTAATGGTTTATGCAATGAATGATTTATGATGCTATTTATGAGATGACATGGATGATTAGTGGACGATATAATGCACTGTAAATGTGATGGTTGTGATATGATGCCAATGAGATGGTTTTTTAAGATGCTTAGAATAACAAATATTATTATCCTAAACATATTAAATGATAATGTAATGAATGTGATGCATTTAATATGATGCAATGATATGTTAATGAAAAGTGGTATGATGATGTGTAATGTAATATGAATGTAATGTGTGAGGTGATGTTATGATGTTATGCAAGTATGTATGCAAATGAATTATTTATAATGCTTATATACCTATTGTGTATGATTATGCATTATGTGATAATGGTGAAATGGTTATGAAATGTTTATGCAAATGAATGTTATGCGATAATTTATGTGATAAATGCAATGTGATGCCATGCAATGGATGCAATGCAATGTAAAAATGGATGCAATGTAATAAAATGAATGTGCTTATTTATGAAGACTGCTTATAATGCCATATTTATGTGATGATGGAAATGCAATGCATATGTTTCCTATATGATATGTTTATGCAATATGCTAATGATTTGCGGATGCAAGATCAATGATGATGATGATGGTGATGGCGATGATCAACTGTCATAGTACTTTGTTAGTGCGGTGAGCAAGAAGAGAAGAAATCATTTCAACAAGACACAAGATGATAAAAATGCAAATGATGATGATGATGATCTCTTGCCGAGGAATTAAGATTTTCAAAGGGCCAATTTTCTTATGTTTGATAACACACATGGTACGATGCATCAAGGTATAGAAAACCAGGATGGCGTTGCACCTAGTGTGATGGACTTTGACTTGACAAGCAGATAGGAGTATCCTTGTTCACACCTAACATACAAAAACCTTGCTAGGATGCACTTTAGAAGTTTCAAACACCTCGGACCAAAACGTAGAAAGGTAAACCTATCAATGCAATAGTCAACAAGTTGTCCAAGACCTCCTCCATACATACCTAACAAAGCAAGTATTCACCAAGGTTATATTACAAGAACGTCCAACAAGCATAGCAGACAAAAAGATAATGATTGTTGCCCCATTCCTATTTCTCTAAATCCTCCATTTGGATATCATCGAGAGGTCCTTGGAATGAGCACAATAAGATAAGTCAAAAGATAAAGTAAACAAACAAGCCGATGCTCTTCAATACCACTAACCAAAAGAGGATGTGTTTTAAAAGATAAGAGCCGAAACTATTGCCAAAAGATAATGCCCATTGTAGGAAGGATTCATCCTAGGACATGTTAGTGGATGGTGGCACATCATTTCGTTTATCCAAAGCGTTCTTTCAAATGATTGATATGGGACCAATTAGATGATGAGTTACCAATACAAAGAGTTGATCCACTTGTTTACATACTGACTTAGACCTAAGACTTGACGATTTGAGTTTTCACTTTGAACCTGCTAGACTTGTTTCTGATTGTCTTACTGAAGATTGAGGATGATGATCGTTTATTATGAGTGATGTTATTGCGGGTGTAAGCGAGATGAGATAGATGGATTTTTTTCAAATATTTGGATGTTTTTTTATGTTTTTGAGATGTTTTGAGGTTGTTTTTGGTGTTTTTGAGATTTTGCAAATGTTTTGATTTTTTGATTTTCTGAATGTTTTGGGATTTTCTAAGATTTTGACCAAGAGAATAACCTAAAGACCTCTCCTAGGGGCCTTGAGGGTTGATCAAAAAATTAGCCTTGCCTACGTTATCGACGCAGAGGCCACGTAGTTTGACTGACAAGTTGACCGATTTACAGATGATGATATACATGATGAGATGTCAGTTTATTATGACAGACTCCTATAGGACTGACCTAAATGTCTCGGGGGATGATCAAAGATCAACCTTGCCTACGTTCAAGCTCAGAGATGACGTAGTTTGACAAGACGACTCTGTTTTTTGCTTTTAATGATTTTTGAATGTTTTTGGATTTTTTGATTTGAGGATTTTAAGAATATACACAAATCCTCTCCAATGAGAACATGCCCCCAGCGTGATGCAATAGAATACTCCAATAAAGGTAGGACAAATTGACCTTGAGGATGGGCCGAGTAGTACTAGGAAGGATCATGATACAAAAATAGGACCAAGATATGGTGTGGATGTAGATCCGAATGCGATGGATGATGGAAGTGCAATGGATGGATGATGTAGAACAAACCGTAAAGATCCTGGTGGATGGAAAGTGATTATTTACACCAGGTGCTTGTTTGCCAGGTTTTCACCAAGGTACTTGCCCAAAGTGCCACCGAAGTGGTTTTCACTAGAGGACGATTTTTTCTCTTTACTATTTTTAATCCTTTTTCTGATTTTTTTTTATTTTTTTTTTTTTGATTTTTTTGTTGTTACCAAGACCTGCTTGCCGTTTTCGCTTAAAGTAATCCATTTTTAGGACATTTTTTGGATTTTTGGTTCTATACCTTGAAAGATTTTAGGCATAAAACTTTTGAGGTGAGAGCTATTCATGGGCTCTTGCAGAGGTTCCCCTTCTGGTGTTGATAATTGATATGCCCTTGACTTGTAACTTGTTGTGATAATGAATGGTCCCAACCAATTAGGTTCAAATTTTCCTTTGTTGCTTGGGTTTGGGACATTCTTCTGATTCTCCTTTAATACTAGTTCTCTGACTTGGAACGTCCTACTTCTGATTTTCTTATTGTAGCTCCATTTGAGTCTATTCTGATAGACTTGAAAATGATTCAAAGCATCTATTCGTTCTCATCCAGTAGCTCCAGCTCATTCAATCTTGACACTCGACAGTCTTCATCAGTGATGAGGTTTTGCAGTGATATCCTGAGTGATGGGATCTCAATCTCAATGGGGATTACTGCTTCTAATCCGTAGACTAGGGAGAAGGGGGTGGTGCCAGTGGGTGTGCGGATACTAGTTTGATAGGCCCAGAGGGCAGGATTAAGCTGTAGATGCAAGTCACGACCTGTGTCATTGACTGTTTTCTTGAGGATTTTCAGAATGGTTTTGTTTGTAGCTTCTGCTTGGCCATTGCCTTGGGGATAGTATGGGGTGGAGAAGCGATGTTGGATTTTAAATTTTTCGCATAAATCACGAACCTCCTGATTCTTAAATGGTGTCCTATTATCTGAGATAATGGCTTGTGGAACACCATATTGGAAAATGAGATAGTTCAGGATGAACTTTTAAATCTACTTCCTAGTTATGTACGTCATGGGTATAGCTTCCACCCACTTAATAAAGTACTCTATTGCAGTTATGATGAATTTGTGGCTGTTAGATGAAGTGGGTGTGATTTTTCCAACGAGATCAAGTCCCCATTGTGAAAAGGGCCATGGTGTGATGATAGGATGAAGCTCTTGAGCTGGAGCATGGATGAGGTCCCCATGCTGCTGACATTGTAGACACTTTCTGGCATGATCATGTGCTTCTCTTTCCATTGTGGGCCAATAATACGCCATCCTTAGCAGTTTCTTGGCTATGGTCATTCCACTCAAGTGCGAACCACATATATTGTTATGTACTTCAGTTAGAGCGGTTAATGCTTCCTCAACATTTAAGCAATGCAGTAGGGTTCCTTCTATGCTCCTATGATATAGGGTATCTCCTAGGATGACAAATCTGGATGCCTTTTTGAAAAAGGTTCATTTTAGGTTTGAGGGTAAGTCGGCGGGTATGACTCCTATATGAAGGTATGTGTAAATGTCGTGATACCAAGGATTGCCAGGACCAATGATTTCACACACATATTCTGATTTTGGTACCTCGAATGCGGGTACGAGAAGCTGCTTAATCAATAATTCATATTTTGGAACGTTGTGGGGGATGTGAAGCAAGGATCCAATTGTTGCCATGTCGTCTGCTGCTCTGTTGTTGGTTCTAGGAATCTACTCAAATGTTATTTCAATGAAGGATTCTTTGAGAGTCTCCACCAATTTCTTGTATGGAGTGAGCTTGTCATCCTTGGTTTGGTATTCATCATTCACTTGATGTATTATCAATTGAGAGTCTCTGTATACTTTGAGAGCCATAATGTTCCACTGCACTACTATTCTGAGACCTATGGTTAAAGCCTCATATTCTGCTATGTTGTTGGTGCAGGGAAATTCTAGTTTGTAGGACCTTGGCATGCAATCCCCTTGTGGGGTGATGAAGAAGACACTAGCTCCTAATCCATGTTGCGTGTATGAGCCATTGAAGTACAGTTTCCAATGGTCAACTACGTTGATATTGAAAATAGATTCCTCTGGAAACTATGAGACGAGAGGGTTCTCTGAATAGATTGGTGCTTCTGCAAGTTGATCTGTGATGACTTGGCCTTTGATTGCTTTTTGCTCCACATATTCAATGTCATATTCTGACAGTATCATCACCCATTTTTCCATTCTTCCTGTGAGCATTGCCTTTGATAATAAGTACGTGAGAGGATCGATTTTGGTGATGAGTTTTATTTTGTGTGCCAACATTTAATGTCTGAATTTCTGTGATGCAAACACTATTGCGAGACATGCTTTCTTGACGAATTAATAGTTTAGCTCATGCCCAACCATTGTTCTGCTAATGTAATAGATACCCCTTTTCATTCCATTTTCGTCATGCTGAGCTAAGAGAGCTCCAAGGGCTGTTGTTGTTGCTGATACGTATAGAATCAATGGTTTTCTTGGGATTGGTGGCATTAAGACTGGTGGTGTCAGTAGATATTCTTTGATTTTGTTGAATGCCTCTTCACACTTGGTATCCCATTTTTATGCTACTCCCTTGTTGAGTAGGTGAGAATATGGGTTCTGTTTGTCCGCCAATTGTGCTATGAATCTTCGAATGGATTGGAGTCTACCTTGGAGACCTCTCAATTGCTTTAATGTTTTTGGTGCCTCCATCTCGAGGATTGCTTTTACCTTTGCTGGATCTACCTCGATACCTCTCATTGTTGGAATAGTGTGCCTCAATCTCACAGGCTGAAACCTCTGAAAGAGAAAAGTCAGTGTGACACCCTTACTGTCTGGCCGACTAGCAGTTGTGCAACCTTGTGAAATGTTCAGGTCGCTGAGACCTTGTTGTTGTCTTGCCGATTGAAGCTATCGCTGTGACTTGTGGTGTTCGGTGTAACCCTTTGCCGAGTGGGTTGGTCTGGTCGATGGTTTGATTCCTAGCGGATGTCGGGGAGAATCATGGTGACTGATGTTATCAGGGAGACTCTTTTTTGAAAGGTTTGCTTTTGGTATGAAGTCTTAGTGATGTGAGATGTCTCACCGACAGCGTTATACTCAGAGTCATCAGGGAGAGATTTGAACACTCGGTAAGAGCTCTTGGCGATGGGTGTTTGTCTTGCCAATGATTTGGTTGTTGTCGGTATGACTCATGGTGAAAGGTGGTCTCGGGGTAACATGGAAGCCTCGGTAAGAACTCTTGCTGATAGTTGGTTCTCTCGCCAATGGGTATGAACATCAGTGTGACCTATTAGCGATAGCCTAAGTTTTGCCGACGAGTGTTCTTTTTGGTATGACTTGAAGGGCTCGGTATGATCTCTTGGCGAATAGAGATAGTCTCGCCGATGGGAATGCTGATGTCTATGTGACTTTGGAACTTCGATATGACCTCTAGCCGACTAGCGATTGTCTTGGCGATAGCGCTACATGTGATGGATATCGATATGATGTCTTGGCAACAAGGGGAAGTTTGAGCAATAGTTTGTGAACTCGGTATAACGTCTTGCCGATGGTGAGGACTCTTGGCCATAACTACAATCGGGTCTTGCGGCATCGGGGAGACACGGTTAGTGTCTCATGGACATGCGAACACAGGTTGAACATTGTTGACCGATTGGAAGACTATCCTATGTGGTGTGTCTTTGACCAATCAGAGAAGCCGAATGGGAACTGTTGGAAGTTAGACTGTTGTGGCCGTTTTGTGAGAAAGTTCGACAGACAGGAGCGACATGGATATACTTAGGAATTGAAGATGATGATCGGTTTGGTATCAGTGGGATGAATAGTTCGATGAGTGATCAGTGTGAATTTAATTCTGAGAGCATTGTATCTTGAATGTTTTGTACAAGGTTGATCAAGGATTTATGTTGTTGTAAATTGGCATCAGAGAGTGAAGCCTGTACTCTGTATGTAATTTCATTACTATAATACAAAGGGGTTTTTCTCCCTTAAGGGGATTTCCCACGTAAATCTGGTGTTCATCTGTGTATGTTCATTTCTCTGCTTTTGTGATTTCTTTCAAGTGTATCTTAATTGGATTGTAATTGAAAATTTAAAAGTTTCTCTGTATTCTTCCCTGAGTTTTTGACGTTAGGAGAATTATTTCCGCACCATAGCTTTCCTTACAATTGGTATCAGAGCCTGGCCATTTGTGTTATTTTTGTGGATACATTGGGTTTTTTGTGTCAATTTTGTTCAGTGGGAGTCTTGTAGAAGTTTGGTAATTCAAATTACAAAGTTAAGATGGCAAGCACATCAGGAAAGATTGAAATTGAGAAATTCAATGGCAGCAATTTTGAGTTGTGGAAACTTAAAATGGAAGATCTGTTGGTTGATCGTGATCTTTGGATTGTTGTGTCTGGAACGAAGCCTATAGGCATGAAGCAAGAGGATTGGGACCTTGCAGATAGAAAATCAAAGGCCGGATAAGGCTCATAGCGACTTTGTTCTTTTCCTCAATGTTCATGAAGAAAAGACTGCGATCTTCCTTGTGGAAAAGACTGGCAAATTATATATCGTATGTCCTTGGTGAATAAATTGTTCTTGAGGAAGAAGCTATACTCTTTGAGAATGCAGGAAGGAGGGTCTCAAGGTGATCATTTGAATGCATTCAACATGCTGGACAATGATTAACATCCAGTGGGTGTGAAGATTGATGAGGAGGATCGCTGTATGTTGTTGTTATGGTCTTTGCTAGATTCTGGGATCACCTCGTGATGGGCTTGAGAGTATGCCATCCACTTTAAGATGGAAGATGTTGTTGCTTCTTTGTTATCAAGAAGAGATGAGAAGGAAATCTTCTAAGATGGCTAAGGAGGCTCTTGTTTTAGGAGGAAGATCGAAAGAAAAGGCAAGAAGAAGGACAAGAAGTCTAAATCCAAATCAAGGGAGATCAAAGTCTCCTGGCAAGAAGTCCAAGGTGAAGTGCTGGAATTGTGGGAAACCTGGTCATATCTGAAAGGATTGTAAAGAGGAGAAAAAGAAGAAGAATATCTTTGACAATGATTCTTCTCGAAAGTGATGCATATGCCTTTCATTGCAGCCTTGGCTACATAGGCATCGATGATGTCCGGGTTGATTGATTCGAGCATCTTTCCACATGACATCTCATAGAGACTAGTTCACTACATGAAAAATATGATGGTGGAAAGGTGTATTTGGAAAGTGATTCATCTTTGGAAATAGTTGGCAATGGAAGAGTCAAAATTCAATTCCCTGATGGAAGAGTGAAGGGAATCAATGCTGTAATGCATATACCAGGTCTGGCTCGAAATCTACTTTCTGCTAGTATGCTGAATGATATTGGAGTGCAAGTCACATTCTCTGGAAATGGTTGCAAGATGACTAGAGGCTCTATGGTGCTAGCAAGAGGTACTCGTATTGGTACCTTGTATAAGCTTGATGCACATGCTGTGCAATGCAATAGTGTCTCTGCCAAGTCACAAAAAACTACTCATGGGGGAAAAGAGGAAAAAGTTCCTGATAGTGTAAACTCTATGGAAGTTAAACTTCCAGTAGAAAAGACTATGCTCTGGCATCATAGGCTAGGCCACATTGGAGAGAAAGGTTTAAAAACCTTGAACAATAAAAACCTATTTGAGGGGCTTGAAGATTGTAACCTCAAATTTGAGTTTTGTGAACATTGTATATATGGTAAACAACACTGTGTTTCATTTTATTCCAGTCCTCACAAATCTTCCGGTTTGCTTGATTATATACATTATGATGTTTTTAGTCTAGTGAATGTTCCTTCTTTATCTAAGTCAAGGTACTATGTATCATTCATTGATGATTATTTGAGAAGAGCATTTGTTTACTTTTTGAAAAGTAAATCAGAAGTGTTCAGTCGGTTTAAGGAATTTAAAAACCTTGTAGAAAATTAGACTGGAAGAAAAATAAAATTTTTAAGGACTGATAATGGCGGTGAATTTTGTTCTGATGAATTCAAGAGGTACTATAAAGATCATGGAATTAAAAGAAATAAAACTACACCTTACACTCCGCAGCAAAATGGAGTTGTAGAAAGGTTCAACAGGACAGTGATGGAAAGAGCACGAAGTATGCTGAGCAGTGCTGGCTTTGAGGAGAAGTTCTGGGCTGAGGCAGTTGCTACAGCATGTTACTTGATAAACCGTTCTCCTAATTCTACTCTTGTTTAGAAAACACCTTTGGAAGCATGGTCTGGTAAGAATCCCTCTCTGAGACACATTCAAGTCTTTGGTTGTGAGGCATATGCACATTTGTCGTATGAGAAAAGATCTAAATTGGAGAACAAGGCTGTCAAATGTATTTTTATTGGTTATAGTGATAGCATAAAAGGATACAAGCTTTGGAATTCAAAATGTACCTGAAACTGAGGAGAGCTCAAGTAGTTCTGAGAGTTCTGATGAAGAAGAACAACCTCAACCTCAGCATGTGAGGAGGTCAACTCGTGAAAGAAAGCAACCTGATAGGTATGGGTTTTCTTTGATAGATTCTACTTGTGCCTATGCTTTAATTTCTAGCACTGATGAGCCTAGGACTATGAAAGAGGCATTTAGAATGTCTAATGCAAACTCTTGGTTGGAAGCCATGAATGAAGAAATGGCATCATTAGAAAAAAATGATACTTCGAGTTTGGTGCCCTTGCCTGAAGGCAGAAAAGTTGTTGGCTGCAAATGGGTATTTAAAAAGAAAATAGGTTTGGATGGCAGTGTGGAAAAATACAAGGAAAGGTTGGTTGCGAAGGGTTATTCCTAGGTAGAGGGAATTGATTATGGGGATATTTTTTCTCCTATAGCTAAGCTGACATCTATCAGATTCCTTTTGTCACTTCAAGAGCGCATGACTTAGAGGTTGAAACGATGGATGCGGAAGAAAACATTTCTTCATGGTGATCTTGAAGAAGAAATTTATATGTCCCACCGAAAGCACTCTGTGGAGGAAAGGTAAAGAAAATTGGTTTAAAAGTTGAATAAATCTTTCGTGATGGATTAAAAGCAATCTCCTAGAATGTGGTACCCAAAGTTTGACACTTTTTGTTTTGTCATTGGGATTTGTAAGATCAAAATATGATCATTGTGTGTATTACAAAGCTGAAAGTGATCAAGTTCTCTTATTATTGCTCTATATGTTGATGATATGTTGTTCATAGGCACAGTGTAAGTTAATGATTTCGATCTTAAGTCTTGGGTCAGCTCTTACAAAGTTTGAAATGAAAGATCTTGGTGCGCGAAGGCATATTCGGGAATGGAAACAACTTCAGGGACGTGAAGAGTAGAAAGCCCGGAGTTCCGCGCCAAGACCGTTTGTGAGAGATTTTGTATGAATGATTGCAAGTAGCTAGTTGTTCCAAAATTTGCAGGAACAAAGCTATTCATTGAAGATCGGCCCAAAATCTCCCATCGAGATGGAGGACATGACCAGTGTATCTTATGCTAGTGCGGTTGGCAGTCTAATATATGCAATGGTCTATACAAGGCCAAACATTGCCCAAGCAATGGGAGTACTTAGTCGATTTATGGATAATCCTTGAAGGACACATTGGAATGCTATGAAGAGAGTGTTTAGATATCTGATGGGCACTTCAAAATATGCTTTGTTTTACCATGGTAACTTGGTTGAATCACGTGACTCCTCAACACCGAGGCTATGTGGATTCTGATTGGGCAGGGATATTGACAACAAAAGATCCACCAAAGAATATATTTTCATGTTGAATGGTGGTGCGCTGAGTTGGATGAGTACGTAGGGTCAGAGTTCGCCTTTGTCCACTCACAGATGCAAAATATATGGCAGCAACACACGCCTTCATAAAGAAGCAACGAAGCTAAGACGCTTGTGCCTTTAACATTGGTTTTGATGCGTGGAAAATAAATAAAATTTTATTGCAGATAGCCGAGTGCTATTTGTTTGGCAAAGAATTTACTTTCCATGCCAAGATGAAACATATAGATGTACAAGATTATTTTAAGGTAAGGAGATATGGTGGAGGATGGAAAGGTGTCCGCTTTAGAAAAGTGGATACTCTAGGAGAATGTTGCAGATGCATCGGGACAAAGCCGCTGGAGCAATAAACAAGTTCGTGGTGTGCTAATCTCGAATGGCCTCACCGCCTACGAATTTCCAAGAGTTTTGCTGTGCTTTGGAGGTGCTTGTGCGGATCTTCATCAAGGGGAGTTTGCCGGAATAGTGTGCCTCAATCTCACGCTAAAACCCTGAAAGAAAAAGTTGGTGACACCCTTACCATTCCGCCGACTAGTAGTTGTGCAACCTTGTGAAATGTCTCGTGCCTCACCGAGACCTTATTGGTTGTCTTTACCGACTCAAAACTATCGCCGCGGACTTATGGTGTTCGCTTTAACCCTCTCACCGAGTGGGTTGGTCCGCTGGATCGCTTGAGATGTCAGGGAGACTCATGGTAAATGATGTTATCGAGGAGACTCTTTGCCAAAAGGTTTTCTTTTGGTATGAAGTCTTAGCGATGTGAGATGTCTCACTGACAACATTACACTTGGAGTCATTAGGGAGAGACTTGAACACTCGATAAGAGCTCTTGGCGATGGGTGTTTGTCTCGTCGATGCTTTGGCTGTTGTTAGTATGACTCATGGTAAAAGGTGGTCTCGGGGTAACATGGAAGCCTCAGTAAGAACTCTTGTCGACTGTTGGTTCTCTCGCTGATGGGTATGAACATCGGTGTGACCTCTTGGCGATAGCCTAAGTCTTGCCTACGAGTGTTCTTTTCAGTATGACTTGAAGGGCTTGATATGATCTCTTGGTGAATAGCGATAGTCTCATCGATGGGAATGTTGATGTCTATGTGACTTTGGAACTTTGGTATGACCTCTCGCCGACTAGCGATTGTCTTGGCGATAGCGCTACATGTGATGGATATCGGTATGATGTCTTGGCGACAAGGGGAAGTCTGAGCGACAATTTGTGAACTCGGTATAACATCTTGCCGATGGTGAGGACTCTTGGCGATAACTACAATCGGGTCTTGTGGTATCGGGGAGACATGGTTAGTGTCTCACCGACATACGAACACAGGTTGCACGTTGTTGATCGATTGGAAGACTATCCTACGTGGTGTGTCTTCAACCAATCAGAGAAGCCGAATGGGAACCATTGGAAGTTAGACTGTTGTGGCCGTTCTATGAGGAAGTTCGACAGACAGGAGCGACATGGATATACTTAGGAATTGAAGATGATGATTGGTTCGGTATCAGTGGGATGAACAGTTTGATGAGTGATCAGTGTGAATTTAATTCTGAGAGCATTGTATCTTGAATGTTATGTACAAGGTTGATCAAGGATTTATGATGTTGTAAATTGGCATCAGAGAGTGAAGCCCGTACTCTATATGTAATTTCATTACTGTAATACAAAGGGGTTTTTCTTGGTGTGGTGGGTTTTTCTCCCGTAAGGGTTTTCCCATGTAAATCTAGTGTTCATTTGTGTATGTTCATTTCTTTGTTTCTGCAATTTCTTTCAAGTGCATCTTAATTGGACTGTAATTGAAAATTTAAAAGTATCTTTGCATTCTTCCCTGAGTTTTTGATGTTAGGAGAGTTGTTTCCGCACCATAGCTTTCCTTACACTCATTGGCACTATATATCCTAGCAATTTTCTTGATTGTATGCCGAAGACACACTTGTTTGGGTTTAATCTGACCTTGTACTCTTCCAGCTTGTCAAAAATGGCACTAAGGGTTGCTATGTGATCTTTTCTCTTTCTTGATTTGGCTAAAATGTCATCAACATAGTCTTCGACTGTCTTATGGATCATGTCATGGAGTATCAATGTCATGGCCCTTTGATATGTTTCTCTTGCATACTTTAAGCTGAATGGCATCATGTTCCAACAGTAAGTCCCCCATGGGCAAGTGAAAGTTGTTTTATTTTGGTCCTCTTTAGCTATCATAATCTGATTGTACCCTGGGAATTTTTCCATTAGTGACAACATTTCATGTCCAGCTATCATGTCTACTATCATATCAATGTTTGGAAGCGGGAAGTCATCTTTTGGACATGCCTTATTCAAGTCTCTGAAGTCTATGCAGATTCTGATGTTTCCATCGGGTTTTGAAACAGGTACCAAGTTTGACACCCATTCTGGATAATCTATCGATCGGATGAATCCTGCATCTAATAGGTTTTTTAGCTCCATTTTGACTAATAAGGTGATTTGAGGGTGCATTTTTCGAAGCTTTTGTTTAACAGGCTTTGCTTCTAGATATACTACTAAGTGGTGAACCACAGTCTTTGGATCATCAAATGATCAAATGAGGATATGAGCTCTTTATTTATAGAATGCCAAGATGGATGAATGTCCAAATTTGAGCAATGTGGGACTAACATTCATCCAATGGCAAGATGCCACTTGTCAATCTATGAGTGGAGGGAGGATGTGCAAGTTTTGAGGATTGTGCCAATAAATGCTTATTTTTGAATTTCAAATTTGTTGAAATGACTTGCAAGAGGGAAGGGAAAATGCAATAAATGCCACTTGGCTCAAGGCAAAGGACATGTAAGATAGAGTTATTGCCTTGTTGTATGTACATGTCCACTTGGAATTTTTGAATTCAAACTTGGAGAATATTCCAAAAGATGCCTTGTGAGGAAAATAGAGATTTAATAAATGAATTAAATCTATTTTCATGTGCAACTTGCAAAATATAGAGGATGGGACATGACAAGAGATTAAATTAATCAAGGGTTAATTAATTTAATGAGAGATTAGATGATGTGACCTATTTGACTCAAATTTATGGATTTATTTAAATCAAATAAGAGAGGAATATGATAAGAGAATAATTAAATAAGGATTTTGATTTATTTAATTAAAAGAGATGGTGTTAGATTAAATCAAATAAGGTTTTAATTTATTTAATTTAATAGATAGACTTAAGAGATTTAATTAAATAAAATTGACTATTTAATTAAATAGGGATAATTAGATTGGATTGATTGATTTAATTAACAAAAGAGAGAGACTTAATTAAATAACTGGTTTATTTAATTAAGGGAGGAATATTGATGAATTTAATAAGATAAGGAGATTTGATTAAATGGTCAGATCGAGGGATGATTCATGATGAAACAATGTTAGTAGTCGGGATCAGGTGCACAATGTCAATCGGTATATTTTATGTGTCTACATTTTTCCCCTCATTGAAGCAATGCACTTGTTGCGTTGGTTCAAAGAATAAACAATCTCGATCAAAGACAAAAAAAATCGTTATTTAAAATCCTTTCCCCACTACTGCCTGGAGAGAGAAAACATGCCAATATAATGCGCCCTCGAGAGATTGGACAGAAATTCAATTTTTGGGTGATCTCGTGAAAAAAGAGGACAAGGTGCCCGATAGGTCCGAAAAGGCTCCAGGGGGCTAAAAATGTGTCTAAACGCAATAAAATGATGTAAAACAGGTTCAAGGGTCCAAAACCCTAGTAGGACAGCCAATCAGGGTGAAAAAACCCTAATTTTCAAGCTTAAAAGGGGCCTGAGGGGTCACTTTCAAGTCATTTTCATACAATTCCATTAGCAACCTTGAGATTTGAGATCTGACCTCTTGACGATATGGTGCAACGACAACTTCCCTTGCACATTTATGATTGAGTTCGGACATACCAACGACCACCTGGCATCGGGGCACCGATAAGTGACCCTTGAGCTTCATTTTTTATTTCTAGCCTTCATTTAATGCTTTTAACACCTACGACATTCGTTAACACATCTATTTTGTTAACACATTAAACGTTTGTTAATAAATACATCTATTGTTTCTAAGTTCAACTTGGGTTCTAAGGCAGTAATAGTATTTTTCTAGGCTCTACTGAGTACTCTATCACATGACACCATTGTTGTTAAAAATAATCAGAGGTTGAAAGAAAAATGGAGATGGATGTGTGAAATCAAATGACATTGCTATAATTGTTTTGAGGAGGCATTAGAAAGAGCTCATATAACTTCTTGGGGGTTTTCATAGAAATCTGACTTTCTTTTTTTATACTCTCATCATTATATGTTTTCTTGTAGGGACATTACATGACAGGGATAACCTTTTCCTTTTTTTGGCATTGCTGCATTGATTCCTTATCATAAATCTGACTTGTAATTGTTTTGTAATTTTTGAAGGTTGGCATCGAGAGACAATGGTGGTTTTTCTCTCACATTGGAATCAAAGAACACAAGTAGATTGGAGTTGAAGATTTAAGCTTTAAATTTAAAGTTGACAAAGCATTTTTAAATGCTTTAAAGAGCTTCTATTCTATGCTTTAGTTTTCTATTTTAAATCAACTCACATCCTTTTGGGCTCTAAAAAGAACACTTCATTTTTTTTTACAAAAGGGATTAAAATGAATCTTAGGACAAACTCACTAGATTTTGTTTGAGGGTAACAAGTAAACAAAACAAATTTCATATCTCATTTTGGTGCTTTAAAATGAACCAAAATCATTGCTTTGTGGACTTAAAAAGAACATGTGCAACTTTGTTTTTGTGATTGCTTACTTAAACTAACATCATTAAAAAGGACGTATGCGCTTCTCTCACGATTTACAACGATCTTGAGAATCAAAAGGCCTTTTTTGTGATCTTAGGTTGAGATAAAGTGATCACCTCCACACTTCATTTTGGGTTTAAAATTGAACAAAACATTGTGCGAGTGTGAGTAGAGCATTATTGCATACATTCTCTCTCTTTGTGTTGCAAAAAAAGATTGATTGAGTTACAGATATTGTCTTTACTCGCTTTTGTTTATCTTAGAGGGCCTGCCTTAGGGAAAAATTACTCACCCAAGGGAACGAATCAACTGGTAACACTCTAAAGCCAAGACTATTTCCAACTGGGATATAAATGTGGGTATTGGAGTAAACGCCAGTATCACGCGGTTGGCTCCAACGAGATGGATTTGAAAAGGGACTCTCGCCGTATGGGTCAGTCTCCACAAACGGAAAGTCCGAACTAAAACCCTTGTTTGTAGTAACCAACCAGTCCATCCAATGAGTTTATCAAAGTGGTGCAATCAAACTTAGATTCCAAAAAGTTACTTGCCATGTCTGATCTTGGTTAAAATATAGAGGTTAAGATTTCATTCTTAACATACCTTTATGTTTTTTCCTTGGTTGCATGTAAAATCATCTCTTCTACTACGAAGGGCATGAGGCAAGCCCACCAAGAAAAACATACCAATTGAGCTAGGATGTTATATTGCTTGTGAGTCAAAACACTTTGCTTGTTCGAAAACATTTGGAGACAAACACTTAATATCATCATCAAAATTTCAAACCCCTTAGTTAGAGCAAATACCTTTGACAAAACCCAAGAACTATTGCTTACCCTGGGGATTATTTCCTTAGAGGTTTCTAAGTAATTGGGTTTACATCTTAATTTGCTCTTACAAAGTTCAACATTAGGTAACCCTTGTCCTGATTTCTTGGAACTTCCACATAGCACTTTGTGGGATGAAAAGAAGTTGTGACATTGGACATTCAGTTTGAAACATAATCAAGTGTTTTTTTTTGGTAAAAAGAAGTCATTAAAGTAAAGATAACAAATTGGACCCCACACATGTGCTTTTTTATCTTTTTATCGTCTTTTGAGCAAACATTGGTCTTTTGATTTTGAATTACTCTTAGAGAAAGGCATGTTCTTCACTATCTTGGTCTTGTAAACAAGTCCTTCCTAGGTTCATTTAGGATCAAATCAGACACTTCATCTATCTCAATTATTTATCATCCCATTCCCCAAACAACTTTAGAGCTTTGGAAACATCATTATAGACTTGGGTAAATCATCAAAATCAAAATCACCTTGTTTAGTTAGGTGTATGGGAATGTATCCTTTCTCATACATTTAATTGAATTATCAATCCTTTGAACAAGTTCATCCTAATATCACATCCAACATCTTAGGGTTTACAAGTTCATTATCCAAATCAAACCAATCAAAATCAATCCATAAGTCTAGCATTAATCCAAAATTTCTAAACGTTCAAACACCCATATCATTCCCCCCTTTCATTATTCAACTCATCATTGGTCCTAAACACCTTAGGGGTCACTTTTGCAACAAGGGCAAAACACAAGAGGAACACAGAATATAAAATTGATCCATACATCATGAGTAATCCAAGTCAACCAAACTATCAAAGCCTTACAATGCCAATTGATTTTCAAAACTCACATTTATACAATCCATACATGGGATCATTATCTCCTACAAACCTCAATGGTACAACAAATGTGAGTATGCCTAGTCAAAATTTTGGAACACCTTTCCCGATGGTAGATTTAAATCCAAGTCCAAACCTACAAATCTATCAACCAAACACTCAATGCATGAACCTTCAAACGAACAACATCATCCCGTCAAATCCCTACATGCCAAATGTGAATGTACCAAGTACAACTTTACAAAACGTGAACATTTTGAATCCAAACTTGGTAAACTTTGGGATGGATATGTTTACAAATCATACGAATGTTGTTCAAAGTCCAAACAAGCTATTAACGACTCCAAGTCAAGGTAACATCATGCAAAATCAAAGTTACCTAAATCAAGGCAATGTGATTCCCAACATCAACAATGTTCAATTTCAACCTATCATGCCAAATCTAAACATCATCCCGTATCAAAATATTGTCCAAAATCAATCGATCCAAGGCAATCCATAAAGCACCAATCAAATCATTGCATCAAATCCTCCAAATATACCATTGGTATTGCAACAACAGATGGTATCTAATCAAACAACAATGTCAATCTCGACAAATCAAAACACGGTCTCCCAATGACGGTATTGCCTCAGTCATTCCAACCATCACTATCACTTCAATCATTCCAACCACCACTCTCACACCCATCACATCTCAACCCCTCACTACCATGATCGCTCCAAGCGTATCTCAACCACTTGTCACTACATCCAACACAATTCTAAATCCGTCACCACTACCACCTAAACCAAATGCAGCAAGACAATATAACATTGCGCTAAAAGCTCACCAGGCCTACCAAAAGGCCATCCAACAATATCTAGCCACACAACAAGCAACACAAGCTCAACAAGTGCAACAAGCCTTTCAAGCTTCCCAACAAGCACAAGCACAAACACAAAAAATGATAACTATTGGGGACAATGATTAGGATTCAACCAATGACCATGTTGAAAATGTCTCTACATCACCTAATGAGTTAAAGGGCATATCTCAAGAATTCATTCCAAAGCATGATCAACATATTTCACCAAAGTCTAGCAATGGTCCTTTCCAAGACATATTGACATCCTTCGACCTCATGGTTGTAGATATTGAAGGAATCTTCAACTCAACATTTGATCCAAGTTCACTAAAAAAAGAAGAGGATATTGAACCGATTCCCATGCCTAATGAACAGATCCAAGAATCCTTTATAAGCAATCCATCCTTTGAAATTGGCCCATTTCAAGAACTTGATCCAAAGCATGTCGAAAGCAATTCCAAAATCATTCAAGATCAAGAATTTGTATCTCTAGGATACTACAATGATCTAATGGACACTCTCCTATATATACAAGATGTCAGAAAAGATGATCATATCCACATAGCACATAATCCTCCATCTACCCATGAGATGCTTTCTTTGGATGGACACATAGATGATCTTCATTCAGAACATGATTCCTTTACTCCTGACATTATTACACAAAAAGATAAAGTTATTGATTCCTACAGCTAGACAGAGTTGTCAACATCAGGATCAGACATATCCAAAATCTAGACTAAAGACATCATGTATGAAGATATCCAACATTATCCACTCAAGGAAGCATGTCAGATAGAACAAGATATTCTAGAGTTAGTAGAGCAACAAATTGAACTAACGTCATCTACAGTGGCTATCTATCAGAGAACGCTTATTGAACAAGACATATCAGAACATGAAGAATCAAAGAACAAAGGTACTACTTCCACAATACTAGGGGCAACTATGTCTCAAGAAAACGTCAACATAGGGAGCATGAAGAGTCCTTATGATGAAACTAGTGCCAATACTACAACCAACCACGTCATGAATCTTCATCCACCCATCACCCCATCTACGAATTGGGACCAACATCAAAATAAATATTTGAATCAAAGCACAAAGAATGTTATCAAAGAAAAAGAAGCTAAGAAGCATATAAGATAAATCAAATACAAGTGGATACCAGATAATACAAAGAAAGATTATCCCTATCAAACTCCATTAGTCAAAGAAATATGGGGAAAAATAAAAAAGGGAAAAGTATCCATCAAAGATGTCTAAAAAAGCAAAAGCAGGCTTCTCAAGCAATGTACAAAGTGTATCAAGCAGTTGGTCCTAATTCCACGCACACTTCCTTATCCACCCATCATTGCTCATCTTCCCAAGTTTGCAGAGTCAAAGGTTCCAAACTGTCAACCAATCCATCTCTTATCCCTAAACACACTCCGTCCACACCTCCACACATGATATCCAATTATCAAATTGACCATTGTTATGGAAATGACCCTTAATCATAAGGATTTTGAAGGCACTCTATCACAATGTGCACACAGGGACAGAGTTAACCCCGATATCAATAAAGTAGATCAAGAATCCCAAAAGTGGTATTCAAGTGCACGTATCTTAGTAAAGAAACTTCTTCAAGTAGGCTATTGATGGCGCATTATGAAAGAAGCATCTACATCGACACCACCATGTGGTTCAACATGAGCTTAAAATCTTTAAAAAAATAAAAATAAAAATACAAAAATAAAAAAATAAAAATAAATAAAAAAGGATTGAAAACAGTAAAGATAAAATTCATCCTCCAGTGAAAACCACTACGGTGGCGCTTTGGATAGGTACCATGATGAAAACCTGGCAAACAGGCGTCATGTGTAGAATCGAGCATCTACATGCACTAGTTCAGGTGAAAGTATCTTATCCCATCCATAATAAATCCAACATTCCATCCATCTCATCCATAATAAATCCATTTCATCCATGAAACATTTATCCAATCCATCTGCATCCATAGTCCAAATTATCTTGATCTTGGTAAAAGTTTGGTGTACAATTTACACTTGCTTATGGTAAACATCTTGACATGGGTCATTTTCATTGATCCTATCCTATCCGACATTATCTGAGCCATGAATCATTCCTTCATTCAAACAACTTATCTTATCACAAAATAATCCTTGGCATCCTTTGCGTACTTACCATATCCATCCATCCATACACCTATACAGGCATCTATCCATGACATTCCATACATTGCTAGACACTGGGGGTAGATATGTACATCTTGCTTTGGAAATAAATCTTGATCTATATCCTCAAACTTATGTGGTGATTTGAACATTGGAAAACGTAAAATAAAATTGGTCCACCACTTGTGAGCAAGAATCCAAATCACTAGCCCATGGCATATTTTGGCAAGAAGACATTCCTTATTAGTCTTCATCTTTCATCGAACATCAATCCAAGTAATCACTATCAGTTGCATCTAAGTTGCACTTCAAACGTCACATCAAATCATCCAAACATATTTTGTTCCAAACCAAGTGTCATCAATCCTGATCAATCGAATCCAATCAATCCATCATCTTGGGATATCCTTCCTGCTCATTGTGTTGCTTAACACTATCCCTGCATTGTTGTGCATCCTCAACAATGTTATCATCATCAATCCTAATCAATCAATCCTTGCATTGTTGTGCATCCTCAACAATGTTATCATCATCAATCCTGATCAATCAAATCCTTGCATTGTTGTGTATCCTCAACAATGTTATCATCATCATCAATCCATCAATTCAATCAGTCAAACTTAGCTTGGTTTTCAACAAAATCCCAAAACAAAGCACTGATATCATTAGACATGTCCATATCCAAATCATCAAAATCATGCAAAAATCCAAAAACACTCAAAAAGTTAGAAAAACAAATCAAAAACATGGAATCGAACTACATCATCTCTGAGCTTAAACGTAGGCAAGGCTAATCTTTGATCAGAGACACACAAAAAATCCAAAAACATTCAAAAAACATCAAAATCCAAAAACATTCAAAAACACAAAATCCAAAACATTCATAAAATCTCAGAAAACCCCAAAACATTCAAAAATCAAAAATCAAAATATTTGTAAAATCTTGAAAATACCAAAACAACCTCAAAACATTCCAAAAACGTCAAAAACATCCAAATATTCAAAAAAATCCATCTATCTCATTTCGCTTTCATTCAAAATAATCAATCATCCATAATAAACTGATCATCACCTTCATCCTTTTGCAAAACAAACAGGATTAATCACAACAATTAGCAAAAGCAAACTTCAAACACAATCAAAATCAAAGCAACAAACCTTTAAACGCAAAATCAAACTATTGATCAATCAAAAACATGCCAACCAACTTTATATCAACAACCTATCAATCAACTTATCAAACCATCATCATCCTATACAATGTATGTCCTAGGATATATCGTTCTGACAATGGGCATCATTTTGGATATCACTTGGATTCTTATCCTATCAAAACAAATCCCTTTACAAGAGATATGAAGAAAATTGACTTATTTGCGTACTTAATCTTTTCTTTTGATTTATCTTACTGCTCTCATTCCAATGACCTCTCGATGATGTCTACTCAAAACAATTTAGAGAGAAAGGAATGGGACAACGATCATTATCTTTTGTCTGTTGTGCTTGTTGGATGTTCTTGTAAAATAACTTGGTGAATACTTGCTTTGTTAGGTACGTCCTAGCAAGGTTTTCGTATGTCAAGTGTGAACAAGAATACTCCTATCTGTTTGTCGAGTCAAAGTCCATCGCACTAGGTGCAACGCCATCCTGGTTCTTTATACCTTGATGCATCGTACTTACGTGTGTTATCAAAAATAAGGTAAGTAGCCCTTTTAAAATCCCAATCCTTGATAAGCGAATCATCATCATCATCTCTAATAAAGTCTCATCAGATCATGGAATTATTGGATCCTCTTGTCATCATCTCATTTATTATTTCTTCTCTCTGTGCTAACATAACATCACCAATGCATCCATCATGCATCCATCCTGCATCCACAAACTGTCAACATACCACATATCATTCATATCATACATAATAGGAAACACCGATCATTTCACACACATTACATTTGCATCGTCATCATAATATAGATCTTTTAGTCTAAGCATCTCATAAAAATCATACATTTGCATAAAACATCTACTACATAATCATATAGGCATTATCGCATCATCCATCTCATCCATCATCACATCATATGATCATTTAAGTTGTTTAGGATAATAAAGATTGGTTAGTCTAAGCATCTTGAAACCATCTTGAACCTCTTTATCGTGAGATCGACCCTCAAATTGAATCTTTTCGTTCGATCTCTCGAGGGGGCAATGTACTAGTGTACTTCTTTCCGTTGGGGCATCCAAAAAAATTAGAATTTTTTTGAATTTTTGATCACGACAAGTTTATTCTTTGAACCAACGCAACAAGTACATTGCTTCAAAGAGGGGAAAAATGTAGACACGTGAAACTAAAATCATGCATTTGATCAAATTCACATTCATTCATTCATCAGGTAAATCAGGTTCATTTAATTCAATCTCAAAGGTCATTAATTTAAATTAAATAAATTAACTTTATTTAATTTAAGCCTATCATTATCATTTTAATTAAATAAATCAAACCTTTATTTAATTAAATCTAAAATCACCTTTCATCTCCCTTTGATTTAATTTAAATCCAAATATTTAAGTCAAATGGGTCAAAACCAACTAATCTTCACCTAAACTAATCTAATCATCCATCACATCCTCTAGTTTTTCCCACTTGCACAAATAAATCAATTTATTGATTTATTAAAATCCTCATTTTCCATCAACTTGGCATAAAAATGGAATATTCCTTCAAATTTGAATTCAAAAACAAGTTGACATGTACATTCAACAAAGCATTTATGAACTCTTACATGGCTCTTACATGTCTCTTGCAAAGGTCAAACTCAACATTTAACTCTCAAATTCAAATTTGAATCTCCCCCTCTTTGGCACATTGACCAAAATGTGTTCATTCCTCAACCTATCACAAGTTGACAAGTGGCCTCTTCTCATTGGTGGATCTTTAGTCCCACATCCTCCATGTTTGGCATCCTTCTATCATTCTATTCTATATAAATAGAGAGCTTCTCTATTGTGTCAATCATCCACAATCCTCATGCAAAGTTACTCTATTCAATTGAGAGCTAATTTTGTCCATTGCATCCTCATCATTGGCATTATCAAGGGTTGGGAAAGGGCTTCTTTCCACATCAAAGAAGCACCAATCCACTATGGGATATATATCCATTATACTTTTTATGTTCTTAATTAGTTGTTATTTAAATTGTGAGATATGATGGATTATTTCATAGGAGCACTATGGTATTTGCATAGTTTGAACTAACATGCTAATGTGTTTTGAAGTTTAAGCTATTTTGTAGATTTGTGGTGCCAAATGTGCAAAGCCCAATCCTAATACTTACAAAACAATGAGAACAAACACATTAAGTTAGAGATTGCAAGTAAGAACAAGGATTCCCCATGAAATCCATTCAACAAAACTCAAATTAGGAAAAAATAATGAAAAACACAATGTAATAACAAAATAAAGATTGAATCCTAATTAAGCAAGCGAACTCTTGATCCTATGGGGGAATTGGTGCCAATTTGATGTGAAAATTGGCCTTTTCCCAATTCCTATGATGCAAGACTGATATGTTGAAGATATATGTTGATGAGTGATCCACTTTGTTGATGAAGGATGAATGCTTTCAAGCTAAAAACCTGCATAACCTAGCTATGATTCAATGATATTTGATGGAAATGGCTAAATATTTTAGCATTATAACTTTGCATAATTTGTAGATGATCAAATGAGGATATGTGCTCTTTATTTATAGAATTCTAAGATGGATAAATGTCCAAATTTGAGCAATGTGGGACTAACATTCATCCAGTGGCAAGATGCCACTTGTCAATCTATAAGTGGATGGAGGATGTGCAAGTTTTGAGGATTGTGCCAATAAATGCTTATTTTTGAATTTCAAATTTGTTGAAATGACTTGCAAGAGGGAAGGGAAAATGCAATAAATGCCACTTGGCTCAAGGCAAAGGACATGTAAGATGGAGTTATTGCCTTGTTGGATGTACATGTCCACTTGGAATTTTTGAATTCAAACTTGGAGAATATTCCAAAAGATGCCTTGTGAGGAAAATAGAGATTTAATAAATGAATTAAATCTATTTTCATGTGCAACTTGTAAAATCTAGAGGATGGGACATGACAAGAGATTAAATTAATCAAGGGTTAATTAATTTAATGAGAGATTAGATGATGTGACCTATTTGACTCAAATTTATGGATTTATTTAAATCAAATAAGAGAGGAATATGATAAGAGAATAATTAAATAAGGATTTTGATTTATTTAATTAAAAGAGATGGTGTTAGATTAAATCAAATAAGGTTTTAATTTATTTAATTTAATAGATAGACTTAAGAGATTTAATTAAATAAAATTGACTATTTAATTAAATAGGGATAATTAGATCGGATTGATTGATTTAATTAACAAAAGAGAGAGACTTAATTAAATAACTGGTTTATTTAATTAAGGGAGGAATATTGATGAATTTAATCAGATAAGGAGATTTGATTAAATGGTCAGACCGAGGGATGATTCAGGATGAAACAATGTTAGTAGTCGGGATCAGGTACACAATGTCAATCAGTATATTTTATGTGTCTACAATTATTGTTAATAATGTGGATGCCTTAGGAATGAAAGTAACATCTTGCAACAAGAAAGACTGTTAACCCACAACAACTGGTTTTCTATCCCACAACATAAGGATTGTGGATGGTTGTAGGGGAGAGGTCAAAAAAGCCAAAGCGCAACACTTCCAAAAGAGAATGGAGGTTATCACTCAATAACCAATTGTGAGTCACTGTTGAAAAATGAGGTGTTTTCTTAGCTTAATACTCTGCAAAACTTTAATATTGCTGGTCTAAGTAAGCTCTTTATTTGTTACATATATTCTTTGTGGGTGATTATCTTGATTAATTCATTTTACTATTGTAGAATGTAGACACAAGTTGATAGAAGAACTAGACAGGATATTAGAAAGATTACACAAGATGTATCGTGGAGAAACCCTTTCGGAAAAAAAATCCACCAAGAATTATTCTATTATTCAATCTCTGAATTACAATAGCTCCAATTCTTTCTTGAGAATGCTTCTTCTATCTTTACCAATCTTCTTCACACCTGCAATAATAATTATAAAAACTCTCTTCAACTTGAATGAGATATAGATTCAATATGCAACCTTGTAATCTCCAAATGGTGATAATTACAATGCACAAGCTCAAGCCCTTGAAAAGGTATGCCATATTGCTTCAAGTTGAGTTCTATCATGAATACCAAAGCTTAGAACATGTGCTTTAACCATTTGGGCATCCCAAACTAAAGCTACAACTCATCTTTCACTTCGGTGATAATTACAAAGCTCTTCATCAAAGATGGTGCCCAAAAGATGGTCCCATTTAACAGAGCCTTCAGAAATATCTTATCATGCATTGGAGTTAATTCCAAGAAAGCATCTTGGGCGCGCAAGTTGGCTCCAAGTGATTTCTAGTTGACTGAAACATTTACTCAACACCATTCCCAAAGAATGGTCACCCCTTGTTAACTAGAGGTAGTCCCTGTTATCTGTCATACAACTCAATGTTATTAGCCATGCATTCCAAGTTAACTGAGGTTAACTAACATACAACTAAAACTAACTGAAGACAACTGAACCATAAGTGAACTGAACTGAACTGAACTAAACTGATTCTGAACTGAACTGAACTGAACTGAACTGAATTGATCTGAACTGAACTTAACTGAACTTCAAGCATGCAAACATCAAATCCTAACTCTTAGGATCTTTTCATGCATTCAGAAGTGTTAACTGTTACTCCATATAGTTAACTGAACACAAGGTGAGTGTCACCTTACCATGTGTGCACCCACATGCTCCTATTATTTAGGAATAACTACAAATGTCAATTTCATGATTTATTTCATCCAAATAATTAATCTCATCCTAATCTTAGTGTTGTTGAACACATTCCAAGAATCTAGGAGATACATGAAATAATTAATGTTTAGGATTTGCAATTAAATGGCATCCTATTTCCAACATTCTCCCACTTGACATTATACATTGCAATTATTCTAAACAAGGAATAATAAAAAATTACAAGACTCAAGGCCAATGGCCTTCTTGCACCAACTAATCAAACCATGCTAACTTCAAATGCAACCTGCATAATCATGAAGCTTCCAAGAAAATGATTAAAACCAAGAGAACTTATTTGTATGATTTCATAAGATAATCTTTAACATTAATTAAAGTGTTAACTTTCTCAATTAATACCTTCCCATTATCAACCAAACCATTACCTTTCCCAAGCCTCTGTATCCAAACCACCTCTTTAGAGGCATGCTAAACCACCAAGTGTGTTGAATTCACATTCAACCAAGGTGTAGGCTCCTTGGTCTTTTCTATTGAAAAAACTCTTCTTACAAGTAACCATTCCAACAAATGTCTCTTACCATAAGAGAACTCTAGCCTCACCTATTTCTCCAACTATCCATGAGGACCTGTATCTAACCAATCCATGCCAAACTCCAAATGCAACACAACACTTTCATGAAGTAATCAAGCAAATGATTAATGTACCCAATACTTAAGAGAAACACACAAGATCAATGTCAAAGCTCCAAACTTGAACATAAACATGACATCCATGATCTAACCATCTCCTCTTATGAGATCACATGCATCATAACATACTTATACATCCTAGTCTCAAGAGAACCATGTAATATGCCAAAAATCTAATCTAGAATTAGGAGTTAAACCATGACATAATAGCAACCACTCTAAACCAAGAACAAACCATATCCCCAATCACATGAAGATAACCTTACCAATTATGCATCCAAGTCACTGCCAACAACTCCCACTGAACCGTGGTACCAAGTTACACATGGCATCGTGACTATCATCCTCTCCATGAAGATTACTCTGAAACATGAAGCAAAGAGTTATCACAAACAATATTAGCTAAAATAACCAATGCATCATTACTATTATCCGAGGACTCCTGTGTAGAAGAATCATAACTCTCTTTCTTGTTCTTACAATCCTTCTTCACATGTCCTGGTTTCCCACAGTTCCAACACTTTACCTTACTCCGTCCTTTTGACTTACCCTTCCCTTCCTTGTTTCTCTTGGCTTCTTGATTTAGGTTGCTCCTAGCATATGACTCCTAGAAAGGAGTGGTTCTCTAAGTATACTACATATGATGGAGGAGATTTCTTCTTTGCAAGTCCTGGAATATGTAAAACATCATTAAGGGTATTAATGTACCCAATACTTAAGAGAAACACACAAGATCAATGTCAAAGCTCCAACCTTGAACATAAACATGACATCCATGATCTAACCATCTCCTCTTAGGAGATCACATGCATCATAACATACTTATACATCCTAGTCTCAAGAGAACCATGTAATATTCCAAAACTCTAATCTAGAATCAAGAGTTAAACCATGACATAATAGCAACCACTCTAAACCAAGAACAAACCATATCCCCAATCACATGAAGATAACCTTACCAATGATGCATCCAAGTCACTGCCAACAACTCCCACTGAACTATGGTACTGAGTACACATGGCATCGTGACTATCATCCTCTCCATGAAGATTACTCTAAAACATGAAGCAAAGAGTTATCACAAACAATATTAGCTGAAATAACCAATGCATCATTACTATTATCCGAGGACTCCTCTGTAGAAGAATCAAACTCTCTTTCTTGTTCTTACAATCCTTCTTCACATGTCCTGGTTTCTCATAGTTCCAACACTTTACCTTACTCCGTCCTTCTGACTTACCCTTCCCTTCCTTGTTTCCCTTAGGCTCTTTTTTCTTAGGCCTACCTTTTACAAACAAGGCATCTTGGATTTCCTCCTTATACTTCCTCCTCATCTCCTCTGATAGGAGAGTAGGAATAATGTTGTCCATCTTTGGATCTGCACCATTTCCACTAATTGCAACAAGTAGATTTTCCCAAGAATCTGGTAAAGAACAAAGTAATAAAATGCACTTATCCTCATCCTCTAGCTTTACATCTACAAATGCTAACTATCTGAGAATTAAATTGAAAGCATTCAAATTTTGTGCAACGGATTCACCATCTTTCATTTTCAATGAATATAATTGCCTTTTCAGATACAACTTATTGGTGAGACTCTTAGTTTGATAAATATCCCCTATTCTTTTCCATAATTTATATGCACTGGTTTCCACTGAAACATTTAAAAGAACAACATCAACAAGACACAATCTAATTGTTCCTCTTGACTTTTTATCTAACTTAGCCCAATCTTCATCTGACATAGTTGTAGGTGTCTTTGTCTTATTATTAACCGCTAACCACTGATCTCTTTCTTCAAGAAGATCTTCCATTTTTAATTTCCACATTTCATAGTTAGAACCATTGAACCTTTCAATATCTAACCTTGAATTCATTGTAACAAAACTTAATTCCAAAATCAGCAAATAACAAAAATAATAAAAGCTCCCACTAAGCCAAAAAACCTCCAATCTTTTAAGAGAAAGGCATCCTACCCAACCTCAGCTCTGATACCAAATGTTTATTAAAAATGGTCCTAAGACCTTTTTCACCTATATGGCCCAATCTATGGTGCCATAGCATACATGTATTTTCAGCTTCAGTTACATTTGATAACATATTTACATTGGAGGTATTCAACTTAAACAAAGTCCCAATCCGAGATCCTTTAGCAACCACCATATTCCCTTTCACCAATCTGTAACCACCTTTGTCAAATGTCACATGCATTCTAGAATCATTAAACTTAGAGACCGAAAGTAGATTCCTTGCAAGTCCTAGAATATGTAAAACATCATTAAGGGTATTAATACTACCATCACTGAAACACAATTTTACCTCTCCTTTGCCAACAGTCACCATGTTATACTTTTTCTCACTAAATAAGACCACTATGAGGAGAAGGAGATTGATTCTACATGAGATTAGTTTATGGAATGATTGTTCCTAGGAACACGTCTCTGTCATGATAGTTAATCATTAGGCATAGAGTTCTAAATTAGTTCTCCATTCCTACTTCATAGTTATTATTTTCTATTATTGGAATAAGTCCTCTTCCTATCTTTGAGGAAGAGTGGACAACTAATTTATGAGTCTATTTTTAGTCCTAGAGGAATAAAACTCCTCACAGACCTTATATAATGGTGTAATGGTGTGAATTTGCACCTGTAGGAAAATTTCACTTTTACATTACCCCCTACCTTAGAGAATTAAATTCGATGATGGAATCCCTACACCCGCCACCTTTCCCTATCCACTTGGCATCTCATGTGTTGGTGGAGGAATTTATACCTAGGATACTAGCACAACGTGCAAACATCCACACGACATGCTTATGTCCTAACATGATTCCTGCATCTAGAATTTGTAGAGGTGTTACACTCCTCCATTGGACGTGAAGTGAAATTCCCCATGTTCCCTTGATTGACTTCAAATGGGATTTTTGCCTCCCCTTTTCGTCAAAATTTCTAACTCTTCATTCCATTCAACTTCTTCACACTTCTTGACTCTCTTATCAACTCATTAGCTTAAAACAATCACTTTCAAGCATCACCACCACCCTTGAAGCTGCAAGCTGCTACATTCTTGGCTCCCTCTCTTCATTGTTACGACATCGTTGGATTTGGGAAGCTTGCAAGCTCACTCCTTCCTCCATTTTCCTTGAGAGAACATGGTTGAGAAGGTGACATCCACCATCTTCATTCACTTTTGCATTATCATATTTGTATTGTAGCATATTGTTGTTTGTGCATTGCTTGGTATCTCCATTTCTATACTCTCTTTAACATATTTCTATACACTCATTGCTATTTAGCTATTTATGAAGGTGGAAACACCAAAGTGAGGGACCGACTGAGGAAATCCTCTAAAAAAAACCCCAATAATTTTCTATTCTTCTGTGTGTAGGTACTTCTCAATTGGAGCTATTCAAAGAATCAAGTTGCATGAAGTTTGGTATCACTTTCTTATCCTTCTTCATCAATTCAAAGATAGACCAGTTAAACTATTCTTCTTCTTGTATTATGTTTTCATACTTTCTTTACATTTTGTTATAACACAAAATCTATCAATCAGCCTGTTATCTTGTCTCCTGATGTTTTTATTTGTTCCTCACACTCTTTATTCATACGAATTCTAACACCCCACTGAGAATCTCGCATGTCATGTTGGAGTCTGTGTCCTAGACTTTCATCCTCAGGTAGTGAGCTTTCTAAGTCATAGATCAAGATCTAGGAATCACCTCATTTGGCCCCCTGAAACATTCGGGTTAGAAGGACAATAGCAACCATATTTATCTTCCTTTTCAACCTCATCCACTTAACCTTTCCAGATCACTTAACAAGCTTGAGGTAGATCAAGGTAGCTTGTTTCTTAGGACCCTCCCATGACCTAGGGTCTCAGAGCACCCAACCCCTCTCATCTACATTTTGATGAACCTAACATGAACTATTTTGGTTCCATTTTGTAGTGTTGAAGGAACCTTTTCTTGCATTCTAGGTGTGTTGTAGGTTTGTGTGTTGCAGGGCGCATGGCCTTACAACCCAACCTATGACCCCTAGAAACATAGTCAGAAGGAGCCCTAGACATTGTGAGGCGAAATATAGATAGGTCACCATCTAATTGCTAAACCTTTGGGGTATGCTGAGGAAGTCCTTTTAAAGTACATAAACATGGCCTCTTTTATGTATCTCCCCATTCCTCCTGCATAACCTACAAATGGATCACCCGCTATAAATCTTACATCATAGGACCTACCTATGAACATGATTAGAGAGCCCTCTTCTTTATACATTCCTACTCACATCAATGGGAACATCGTGACTAGTGTTATAGTTGATCCCAAGTGTCGTGTGAATGTTATAATAGAGGAGACTCTGCTAATAAATTTCTTGTATAAGGATGGGTATTATGAATCAAAGAGCACAATACATACACAAAAAAAAATCTTAGTCCCTCCAATTGGTTCCATCAATCTCTCAGTCCTAGTAGGACCCAGGACTATAAATAATCAAGCTTTTGATGTCATCCTAGAGTTGGACTTGTTTAGAGTGAAACTAGGCATCTCGTGGCTATTTTCCATGAACATAGTCACTTCAGTAATTCATGTATTTGAAGTTTTCTCATGAGGGATCTATGCATGTTGTGCACAACACTAGATATAAACCTTTGGAGTCACGTGGGGGCTACTCAATAGATCACTTTTGGCCTGCCTTGGTCAGTCTGCTTCCTCTGAGGATGGACTTATTCTATCGCACCTATGTCAAATATAAGAATGGGGGCATAACACCGAAGGTGACCTACCCTATCTCCCCTTACACCATTTCAATCAAAGGTTCTATGATCGCGTAGTAGCAGGCTACCTCCTCCTCCTCTCAAAGGGGGAGGGGGAAGTTTGCTCGTGCCCAAGAACCTTCCTCTTCTTCTACTATCTCATATGCTTCTACCTCTCATCTTGCTATGGCACCTTCAGCCTCTTCTCCCATGCCTCGCATGGGGAGTCCGATGGTGCTCACGTGGTGGAAGGCCAAGTATCAAGTATTTGAGCTCCCCCTCTTATCCACGGTGTCGAGGCCTATTTTCTATGGTAAGGGGAAGGGACCTCATGGAGTTGCCCCTATGTCTTGGCCTCTGCAGCCTCCTACTACTCTTGCCCCTTGAGCGGTGAATGGTAAGATGCCCACTGCCGAGGCACCTGATTCTGCTTCTCTACTTGTTGCAGCTTTCACTCTTGTGCTTCCTACTCCTACTCCTGTCCAAGAGGTTGCCCTTCCACTAGAAACAGTTGTGGAGGACACGCCTATGGTGGAATAGGAGCCTCTTGTTCCTTCTCAAGAATCAAGTTCTAGTTTTCAAAGCTAACAAAATTGTCTTGTGTGTGAGTATAAGGGTTGAAGGAAAGCTCTGGCAGTTGAGCAAGCTACCTCATAGAAGGTAGAAGAGGAGCTTGCAGCTCTTTTTTCAACATCTCCTATTGTGCCTCCCTCTTCTATTCCTTTCGCTTTAGTTCTCGGCACCTTAGTTTTGCTTTTGGCTCCTCTTGTGAATGTTGGTGACCCTCACCCCAAAAGAGTGTAGGTGTTCATCACCCCCTTAGTGGAGCCCCCTCTTTTGATGTCCCTTCCGAACATCCCTCCCTTTTCTTGGCCCGTGGACATGTCAAACACCATGATGGTGTTCATTGCAACCTTGTCCTCTTCCTCCTCACCTTTTGCTTCCTCTATGGGGATTTTATATCCTTTGATGAAGTGTAAGTTGGAGGACGACCTTGCTTCCAATGGAGGTCAAAAACACCTTGAATAGATTGCTATTGTGGATAGGGAATTTATTGAATCTTTCTCAATAACTAGTGAATGCTCATTACAATTTGAATATATGTCAAGTGGAAATTTATATGATGCATAAATAAGTTAATAATATAGTAGCTTATGTAAGTGATACTCTAGCACACTCAAGGATAAAGAATATTTATATTAATGGTTGGTTATGCTATTTGAATTGACTAATACATAAAGTACTAAATATATGTCAAGTGGAAATTTATATGATGCATAAATAAGTTAATAATATAGTAGCTTATGTAAGTGATACTCTAGCACACTCAAGGATAAAGAATATTTATATTAATGGTTGGTTATGCTATTTGAATTGACTAATACATAAAGTACTAAATGGAGTGTTGAAGCCATACTAAGGCCTACAGAGTGGAAGTAAAACAAATGGATTTACTTTGAAACATGTTTATGGTATGCAATGCACCCAAATGAAATAAAAGGAAAAATTAATTACAATTTGATTGAAAGAGGTGCTAGATTTCATGCATATTATTATTTAATCCTTCCAATTACCAAAATAAAATTCAACAAACCCTAACCAAAATGTATGGAGGAAAAGTATCTATATAAAGAAGTTTGACACTTTAATATGTATGTAGTCAACAAGGGGAAAAAGCAATTTGACATACTTTGAATATTTAACAAGACTATTATCAATTCCAAGAAATTTATTGATTCAGATACACTCTAATTCCATTAAAAAGTTGTAAATGCAATGATACCATATTCAAAATGAAAGACAAGTAGTTAAACTATATATTATAATGAGTAGGAGTCTATTTGTTCATTTAGTTATTACTAATTAAAATGAGATTCAATGTGGGCATGAATCTTTCAAGGTGCAAGCACAAGTAGAAATAACTTCAACACATGGTTATAAACATGCACCACTCATCATCATGCCTATTGCATCCTTCTTTACTAGGAGTTCATTATTTTACTCTATTCTTGTAAATAGAGAGGAAATAATGAATTTATTTTTAGTTTCATATTGCTCTTAATATATATTTATAGGAGTGTTGGTGTAATATTACATCTTATTAATAAATTTATTTAGGATATTAGAAATATTTAAATATTCTCACCTAGGTAGTTAATAATGACATTTTCTAATTTTGAATTTATGTACATAAGTGTCACAAGTTCCTTATCAATCATTGATGAATGATATTTAGAATCTACTTCTATTCAATTAGAGTCATCTCTGTCTTAGTCATGTCGAGTCAACTTATCCATTGATTGGAAATTAACATCTTGATATCTTAGTTATATTGAAATATGTAATTTCAAATGCAAATGAATAGATATTGAGGGTTCATTTACTTTAATGTGATTTGTTTATTTTCATTTTAAAATGATTTATTTGTTGTAATTATGCAATATAATTGTAGATTTGATTTTGCAATGATGTTTATAAGAAAATATAATAGTAATGTTTATGATGTCTTGGATGAATTATGTCCATAATTCAATCCATTTAGAATGTTGTATCTTTTGCACGCGGTTTCATCCACCAATATTTTTTATCCCTTCTATTCAATTTGGATGTACTTGTATCTAAGAAAAATGGGTGTTAAAAGAACCTCGTGGGAATTTGTTGTGAGAAGATTGAATCATGGAACATTTTGTGATATTATAAGGATTTTTAAATTTGTAAAAGATTGAATACATACAAGATAATCACAAAAAACACCTAAGATGAGGTAGTATAAATATCGATGCAAATACAAGATTAATGAATCTACTCAATAATATGTTTGATTTTTTTTTTACGATGATTATTCAATATTACTAATTTCCTAGAGATTGTCTTTAAAAACAAGATCCTATATTTTTTGGCACCCAAGATGACATGCAACAATCAATATTCAAAATTAATATCTTTGGAATTTATTGTTGCATGTCACCATGCCTGCAAAAAAGGTACAAATAAAGATCCTAGGATCATGCTCTATAATGTTCATCTAGATTAAAAATACCCTATCCACGTCCCTTCACATTCTTCACTGAGTAAACCAAACTCTTCTAATTTTACATCATTAAATCCTACATCTCCAAATGTGATTAATACTATATTCATTTGGAGCTCTATAAGGGAGTTCTAAAAATAACTAGATATTTTCTTAGATTGGGGGAGAAATTCAATTCACTCCTTAGAAACCCTATGCATCATAATCTATATTTTGGTTCATACTTGTCTACATTGAAAGGGCCACACTAGTTCCAAATCCTTAACAACAATATATAACATTACATGTTTTCCTTTTTTTGGATTAAACATTATTGCATAGGAGCTAACACAATTACATCCATGACACTTTTTTTTTCTAAAATTAGACTTTGCACCACTTTAACTTCTTTACTTGATTAAATCCATGCTTATTAAAATGCAAACAATGAAGATTGTGATTTTATACTAATAATAATTTCTATAGGTGCCATTGATGATTTATCATTATATGCAAGTTTGAAGATGTAATGTTACTAAAAACATAAATAAAACAAAAAATAGCATCATACTACATATCATTGTAAATGCTTTCATATTTCTATTACTCTTCTTTTCTTCAATATGCGTGATTTATATAGATCATGTACACTTAAAAGTAGGGGGGGGGGAAATGTAGAGAGTAAAAGTTTACTCTCTTACACTCACTTTTGGTCTTCTTATAAATTCAGTTGCCTACTACTTAATTTTACATGTTCTACATATAAGATGACCATATCCCTACTTTTACCACTCTTAATGCCAATATCCTAGGCATACAAGTGGATTAGTCTAGATTTTTAAGGTTTTCTCCCTTTCATATTAGACTACAAACATGGCTTTTTCATGTAAAAAAATTCACATGAAAAGTTTCATCCCATCCTAGATTTTCAAGTTTCTACTACCAAAGCTAATAATTCTAAAATTTGATTGTTGAATGTCATCTTGTGTACCAAAACAACACAAAATGAGCACCTAAGATCTCGTTATTAAAGACAATCCCTAGGAGATTAGTGATCATGGGTAATCATAGCAAAGGCCCCCTCAAACATATTGTCAAGTAGATTCATTAAGCTTATATTTGTATCAAGAAATACTAACTCCTCATAAGTATTCTTTGTCATTGTCTTATATATCTTTAATCTTTTACAAATGAAAAATACCTATAATATCACAAAAGTTCCATAATTCAATCTGCTCACAAAAATCCCCACAAGATGCGTTTAACACCCATTTATCTTAGATAAAAGTATACCCAAGAAGAATATGAGGGTTCAACAATACCACATATAGAAAATGAAACCTTACCAAATGGTCAAGATTCTTCTCATGTATCAAAAGATCAATGGTATCCAATGGTTCCAAAAGGAATCTTTGGGAAAATATTGAAAATTGAAAGGGAAAAAATACTCTACAAGTGGGGGAAGCGGATGGCGTAACCCATGTTAGGGTTTCACACATGGTTGTGAGGGAGGATCAACCCTCCACATTGGAATCCATTTCATGGTACGAGCCACTCTATGACTTGATTTTCATTTCATCTTGCATTATATTTGGGGTTTTCATTGGTGCAGAGGGTGGGATTTCCTCTACCCTTGCTCATGGGATTTCGCTTGTGGGGTGTTTGACTAATCATGGAGGGTAATATGGAGCCCCCCAATTGTTCGGCTAAAGAGTTGAACCCATAATATGATGGTAGTACACAGACAAAATATTTCAGAGACATAGTGGCTGGTGAGGAAGTGTCCTTGCTTCTTGGTGCCAAGTTCATTATGCAAGCTTGTGAGGATGGAGAATATGGGGGAAGTAGAGAGCAAGGTAAGTATCCCCCCACTTCCTCTAAATTGGATATCTTAGTTCCAAACCATGAATTAAACAAGGAAATTTGTGAAGAAGATAATAGATAAAAAAATGTGGCAATTTTTTTTTGGTAGCTGTGGACCTTAATAAGGTAACAGCTAGGAAGTATATGGATGAATGGCTTGCTAGTGTTTGGGGTAAGAAATTAGGGATTCATTTCTCTTATTGTAGAATAATTCAGAAAAGCTTATTTTTTATTTTCTTAAAAACCATGAAATGCAAGAATTTTTAATTAAAAATAGTTTTGGAGCATTGGGAAAAATGTTTTTCGGGATCTAGCTTGGTCGCCAGAGGCCCTAAATGATGAAATCCTAGCTCTTTTGAACCCTAGGTGGATGGTTATTAAAAATGTACCCCCTGAGTATGAAAATTTATTTCTCTCTTGATTGAACCATATAGAAGGGTTATCAGAATAGATGATGCAAAATCCTCCCTTCCGCATGTGCATGCTAGGGCTCTTGTATCCTTGATCCTCGGAGTGGACACTCCGGATTGGCTATTGTTAAAACTTGGCAATGACAATGTTAAATGTGCCATAGAGATGCTAGGGGGTTTAAACATGTTTTATCTTTGTAGGAAGAGGGGAATTTGAGGAGGAACTTCCCTATGATAACCAAGAAAAAATTATTTTCTAAGCCTTTGGTTGGTCATAAGGGAAGCATCCCACCCTAAGGAAGGAATTCCAATGCACAAATGCTAGGTGACAATGACACTATGGAAGTCAGAATTAATAGGTTTGGTGGATCCCTAAATGTGAAAAAATATATGGAAACCCTAGAAAATAATGTGAATTTTGAAGCCCTAAATGAGAATATGAATTCAAAAACCCTAAGTAGTAATAAGAATATGGATACAATAGATGGTAGTGCAATTATGGATGCCCTAACTAGAAATAAAGATTTAGAAACCCTAAGTAGAAGGATGAGTACGAAAACCGTGAATGGAAGCATGAATATGGAATGCTTAAATGACTATTTAAATATAGAAACTGATTGTATGGACAATGTACAAGAAATCCAAGATCTTGTTCAAGGGTCAGAATCTCTGGTCCAACCCAAAGGGGAAACAATATTGCCTGCTAGTATTTCACAAGTAATATTCAAAAGTAGCTAGATAACTAAACAAAAGAATTGGAAACTCATGCTTCAGACCCATTGTCTAGAGATAATGACAAAGGTAATAAGATTGACCACTCAAATGAGGTCATAATTAAGCATCACACCTCCATTATTAAGGGGGGAAAAAGGAATGTACAACAACTGGATATGGACAAAATAAGACAATATATGAAGGAAAATGAAAAACCAAGAAATATTTTAACATGGAAAAAGAACCTAAAGAAGAGGTGGTTTATATAAAAAGACTAAGAACCAAAGAAAATGCATATGGTAACAATGAAGAAAATTCAAGCAAGGCTTTTCCAAAAGAGATCTACACTCAGGGTAATAAAACAAGCTTACCAACCACTGTTAAACAAATGGTGAATACATTTGAAGCAAGAATGCAATCCATCTATATTCAACAGGATACCATCAATGGACTGGTTCCGAGCCATCTTGGAATTAGGGAAGGAAATAAAGGTTTTTGATGGTTTTGAATCTCATAGTAACTAATGCACCAATGATATCTTGATGGATATGGGTGTATTGAATTACAAAAGATGTGAATGACAAAAAGAATAATTTTTAGCCAAGAGGCTTGTGAAGGGAATATAGAAGTTTCCCCATATTCAAACCAGGGGTCTAATAACATAAAGGAATGTGATAAAATTTCTCTTATAAATTTATTGAACTCAAGTGAGTCTAGTCTTCATAGAGACCTTGATTTTTCAAGGGTTATAGGGGATTCAATTGCTAAGGAGGCCAATGTTGGGGGGTAGATCATAAAATAGGGAAACTTCAAAGAATAAGGAGGGCACAAAAAAGGGAAATGAATCTATAATTCCTATAGGGATAGGGCACCTTAAACTGATGTCAAAACAAAAGAGGAAAAAGAATAGTGTGGCCATCCTAAGCCCTACCACCAAAATGATGGAAATAGATTCAAGGATGCCTAAATGTTTTGATAACTTCAACATTGAAGAGGACTCATCTGCTATCCTAGATTCCAAATGACCCTCAACTGTATCTCTTGGAATGTAAGGGGATTGTAATCCCCAGACAAGAAGAAAATTGTAAGGAGGTTCCTAAACCAGTTTAGGAGTAAATATGTGGTACTCATTCAAGAAGTTAAATCAATAGGGTTTTCTCCTAAAACAAATATTAATTTTATATGGAGGGAGGTAGTACATTATGTCACCTAACATGAAAAAGGATGAGGGGGAAGCTATCCTCATCTCCAAGGAATGGAAACAATTTGTCTCTAGTTTTAGAGTTTCTCCATGCAACAAGGTTGCCTAGTTTACCTTAAAAAAGGATGATAATGCATTTGGAATCTATCCAATTTATGCACCCAATGAGTACAGAGAAAAAAAAGAGCTATGGAAGTGGTTATGTGACCTAGAATTTATTCCATGGATTCTAGGAGGAGACTTCAACATGATTGAAAGACATGAAGACAAATATGGAGGAATCGATATGGAGTGGAAGTGGAATGAGAAATACTTTTGGATGAGGATGGAATCCAAGTTAAACCTTGCTAACCCTATTGAGGGTCAAAACAAGGACTTTCCCATCATCTGGTACACCTAGTGTAATGCCCTAGAAGGGTAATAGGAGAATTTACTATCGCTTAGACAAATTTTACTTAAACAAAGACCACTTCATCACATACTCTCTTAGAGATGGCTACAAGATTGAAGTGCACCACTATACTTTATCGAATTGACATCCTATCAAAACAAGGATTATCCTCAAAAATGAAAATGGAAAAGAAAAGAAAAAATGGGGAGGGTTTCTCCTCAACACAAAGCTACTTAAAGATGAAAATTGTGTTGCTGCTATGAGGACTCTCAAGAATATCAACATTTGGATGCACAAAGGCTTGAGTGCAATTGAGAGATGAGATCTCAACACCAAGGGCTAGAAAAATTTATTCCAAACAATTGGAAAGAAGAGAGATATGGATAGGAGGAAAGAAGATGGTCTCCTTCAGGAAAATTTGCTCCATGCAGAAACTTGCGTCCAAGAAGATCCTAGAAATGAGGTATTGGGCAGTAATCTCCTGGGTATCAAAAACTCTCTAAGAAGGTTGCAACCTAACATAATTCAAGGGATAAGGATAAGGGCTAAAATCAGTTGGCTAAATAATGGGGGCTAACATAATTTTGGACTACTCTACACCAAAGACAATGACAACGCGACTTGGTAAAGGTTTAATTGGTGTTATTGCAAGTGTTTGCTTGCATTCTTCTCACTTGCTTCTCAAGCACATAAGACCAACCTTTATCAGTTGCCCATGACCTCCCATCAGCAAGTACCTACCACTCTTCAGAACCAATGTGAACCCTCCATGCACTTGCTTATTGGCCTCTCAATACTTTGTTAAAGACATCATTGCCCTTCACTTTCAATTGTTAGGCTGCTTCAATTTCAATCAACCTGCTTTTCCAATATCCAAGTTGGAGGCTCTGTCTACCATCACGGTTATGTATATTTTCCTCAGTTTGCAAACATAAATTAGATTTTGAATCGGTGTAGCTGAGTTATTTATTGTTTGAATTATGTGCCTCAAATTCATTGGTTAGACCCCATCTTGGTCGTCGCAAGTTCAGATCATTCCAAGTTAAGCATTCTGCCTTTTACCGTTGTCCCACTGGTGTTCACAATGCTTTGTTAATGACTTGTGTAGTAGTGCGGTTCTATCGTTGTACCATGCCAAGCCTTTGGCATGCTTGTAGTAATGTGGTGTTACTGCCACCCCATGCACAACACACAACAAAGTTGGCGGTATGGCAGTACCGATGATCTGTAGGGATGGACTAAGGGTGTTGGCAGTAATGCAGTATTTATACCACCTTACCACGATAGGGTTTGGAGCCACTTATAGTTATTTAGTAGGAATTTGGTGTGTTGAATGTTGTAACCTGCTAGCCCGCAATGCATTGGTGAAACCCTTGGCAGGAGAGCAGGATTGATGGAGACTAGTTGATGGAGAATGTTGATCAAATGACTTGGCAACCAATGTGGACATTAGAGAGACTTGGTAGCTTCGATGAGAGACTGGATTGAGTCCCATTGATAGTTCAAAGGGTATTGGAAATTAAACCGTATGTGACCGATTGCCTATGGAATTCGAATCAAATGGTTTTGAATAGAAAACATAGAACGAATGTGAATAGGAATTGTAACATTCTAGAATGCAGTGAGTACTATGTTGTTTGAATTGAGAGTGAGGTGGATCAAAGAAATGTAATGATGTTGAAGTTGATGCTGTGAATTAACATTTGAAAGAATAAGTCTATAACTCTATATGTAAGCATCTTTTACTATAATACAAAGTGACTTTTCTTAGTGTGTGGGTTTTTCTCCTGTAAGGGTTTTCCCATGTAAATATGGTGTTCAATTCTATGCGATTGTGTTAAATTTTTCCACTCTATTATTCTGGTTAATGTGCATCTTTAATGATTTGTAATTGGAAATTGAATGTGTTTTCTACATTTCTCTTCTAAGAATTGGCATTAGGAAGGTGATTCTGCACTTAGCTTTCCTTAAAAGTGGTATTAGAGCCTAGCCAGTTGTGTTATCCTTGTGGGTGAGTTGGGTTTTTTGTGCTAATTCTATAGTGGGAGTCTTGTAGAGGAAACTGGTAGTCTAGATTGTAGTTTGAGATGGAAAACACATCAAGAAGAGTAGAAATTGAAAAGTTCAATGGTGGAAATTTTGAGTTGTGGAAACTCAAAATGGAAGACATGTTGGTGGATAGAGATCTCTAGATTGCTATGTCTGAAACTAAACCATTAGGCATGAAGCAAGAAGATTGGGACCTCACTGACAGAAAAGCCAGCGGGCTGATTAGACTCTGTTCTCCTGAACGTCTATGAGGAGAAGACTGTAGTTTTCTTGTGGAAGAAACTTGGAGACATTTATCAGGGGAAGTTTTTGGTGAATAAGTTGTTCCTGAGGAAAAAGTTATATTCCTTGAAGATGGAGGAAGGTGCATCTGTTGCAAACCATCTGAATTCATTTAACATTATTGTTGCTTAGTTGGTGTTTGTAGGTGTAAAGATTGATGATGAGGATCATTGTATGCTTTTTTTGTGTTATTTTCCTAACACGTGGGATCATCTGGTGATGGCTATTGGAAGTACAACAACCACTTTCAAGATGGAAAATGTGGTTGCTTCATTGTTGTCAAAAGAAATGCAGAGGAAATCTTCTGAGATGGACAAGGAGGCTCTTATTGTTCGAGGTAGGTTAGAGAAAAAAGGAAAGAAGAAAGAAAAGAAGTCTAGATCTAAGTTAGAGGGGAGATCAAAGTCTCCTGGTAAAAAGTCCAAGGTGAAATGCTAGAATTATGGGAAAACTAGACATATCCAAAAGGATTGCAAAGAGGAGAAAAAAGAACAACTCTTCGAATAACAATTCTTCTCAGAGTGATGTAGATGCCTTCATTGTTGCCTTGGCAACCTAAACATCAGATGATGTTTGGATGATTGAATCAGGTGCATATTTTCACATGACATCTCACATAGATTGGTTCACGAAGTACGAAAGCTATGATAGTGGATAGGGGTATCTAGCAAGTGACTCATCTCTTGAAATTGTTGGTTGTGGAAGAGTTAGAATTCAATTTCTTGACAGAAGAATCAAAGGAATTGATGGCGTAATGCACATACTAGGTTTGGCTCGTAATTTTATTTTTGTAAGTAAGCTAAATGATGTTGGTGTACAAGTTTCCTTCTCAAATGGTTCCTGTAAAATGACAAGAGGCTCTATGGTGCTGGCCAAGGGTGCACACATTAGCACTCTATACAAGTTGGACGCACATGTTGTTCAATGTAACAATGTCTCTGCAAATTCAAGCAAAGCTAATCATGTAGGGAAGGAGAACGTTGTTCCTCTGGGTGAAAATTCCTTGGAGGTGAAACTACCAACAGAGAAAACCATGTTGTGGAATCATAGACTCAAATACATAGGTGAAAAAGGCTTGAATTCCTGGAAAAATAAAAACATGGTTGAAGGGCTCGATGATTGTAACCTTGAGTTTGATTTCTATACACATTGCATATATGGAAAGCAACACCGCGTTTCATTTTACTCAAGTCCTCATAAATATTCTGGTAGACTAGATTATGTTCACTCTGATGTATTTAGTCCAATGAATGTTCCTTTGTTATTGAAGTCTAAATATCATGAACTTCTTTTATAGATGATTATTCAAGAAAGAAAATTGTGTATTTTATAAAAAGTCAATCGAAAGTGTTCAATCGGTTTAAGGAGTTTAAAACCTTGGTAGAAAATCATACTGGTAGAAAAATTAAATGTATGAGGACGGATAATGGCGGTGAATTTTGTTTTGCAAAATTTGAAAGGTATTGCAAATACCATGGGATTAAAAGGCATAAAATACACCTTACACTCCATAGCAAAATGTAGTTGCTGAAAGGTTGAATAAAACACTGATGGAAAGGACAAGAAATATGTTGATCAGTGTTGGTCAGGAGCAGAAGTTCTGGGTTGAGGTAGTGGCTACAACATGATACTTGGTAAATCGATCTCCCTCTTTGGTGCTCATGGATAAAATTCCTATGGAAGCATGGTCATGTAAGAAGCCCTCTCTATGACATATTCAAGTCTTTGGTTGTGAGGTGTATGCATATGTGCCTAGTGAGAAAATATCTAAGTTGGAAAACAAGGCTATAAAATGTATCTTCATTGGCTATGGAATTGGCGTGAAAGGATACAAGCTCTGGAATCTAGTTACTAAGAAGGTAGTATACAACAGAAGTGTAATCTTTTGTAAGATGAAACCTTCTACAGTGGATCTACAGTCATAGATGAA
>VDFB02000015.1:423128225-423141667 GCA_007258455.2 Sequoia sempervirens
ATGGCATACTCTCAATAGCCATCACCGTGTGAGATCCCAAGAACTGTAAAGAACATAACAACAACATACAAATGATCCTCCTCATCAATCTTCACACCCACATATGCTAACTGAGCAATCAGTATGTTGAAAGCATTCAAATGATCAGCAGCAGATCCTCCTTCCTATATTCTCAAAGTGTATAGCTTCTTCCTCAAGAATAATTTATCACCAAGGACTTTCCCTCATAAATAGCTACTACCTTTTCCAAGGAAGATGCGCTCTTTTTCTTCATGAACATTAGGAAGAACAAAGTCTATTAAAGCGAGCCTTATCACCTTTGATTTTCTATCGCAAGGTCCCAATCCTCTTCCTTCATGCCTATAGGCTTCGTTCCAGACACAACAATCCAAAGATCACGATCAACCAACAGATCTTCCATTTTAAGTTTCCACAACTCAAAATTGCTGCCATTGAATTTCTCAATTTCAATCTTTCTTGACGTGCTTGCCATCTTAACATATAATTCGAATTACCAAACTTCTACAAGACTCCCACTGAACAAAATTGACACAAAAAACCCAATGTATCCATAACGATAACACAAATGGCCAGGCTCTGATACCAATTGTAAGGAAAGCTATGGTGGGGAAATAATTCTCCTAACGTCAAAAACTCAGGGAAGAATGCAAAGATACTTTTAAATTTTCAATTACAGTCCAATTAAGATACACTTGAAAGAAATCACAAAAGCAGAGAAATGAACATACACAGATGAACACCAGATTTACGTGGGAAATCCCCTTAAGGGAGAAAAACCCCTTTGTATTACAGTAATGAAATTACATATAGAGTACGGGCTTCACTCTCTGATGCCAATTTACAACAACATAAATCCTTGATCAACCTTGTACAAAACATTCAAGATACAATGCTCTCAGAATTAAATTCACATTGATCACTCATCAAACTATTCATCCCACTGATACCAAACCGATCATCATCTTCAATTCCTAAGTATATCCATGTCGCTCTTGTCTGTCGAACTTCCTCACAGAATGGCCACAACAGTCTAACTTCCAACAGTTCCCATTCGGCTTCTCTGATTGGTCAAAGACACACCACATAGGATAGTCTTCCAATCGGTAAACAACGTTCAACCTGTGTTCACATGTCGGTGAGACACTAACCGTGTCTCCTCGATGCCACAAGACCCGATTGTAGTTATGGCCAAGAGTCCTCACCATCAGCAAGACGTTATACCAAGTTCACAAACTATCGCTCAAACTTCCCCTTGTTGCCAAGACATCATACCGATATCCATCACATGTAGCGCTATCGCCAAGACAATCGCTAGTTGGCGAGAGGTCATACCGAAGTTCCAAAGTCACATAGACATCAGCATTCCCATCGGCGAGACTATCGCTATTCACCAAGAGATCATACTGAGCCCTTCAAGTCATACCAAAAAGAACACTCGTCGACAAAACTTAGGCTATCACTAAGAGGTCACACTGATGTTCATACCCATTGGCGAGAGAACCAACTATCAGCAAGAGTTCTTACCGAGGCTTCCATGTTACCCTGAGACCACCTTTCGCCATGAGTCATACTGACAACAACCAAATCATTGGCAAGACAAACACCCATCGCCAAGAGCTCTTACCGAGTGTTCAAGTCTCTCCCTGATGACTCCAAGTATAACGATGTTGGCGAGACATCTCACATCGCTAAGACTTCATACCAAAAGCAAACCTTTCGGAAAAGAGTCTCCCTGATAACATCAGTCACCATGATTCTCCCTGACATCCGCTAGGAATCAAACCGTCGACCAGACCAACCCACTCAGCAGAGGGTTACACCGAACACCACAAGTCACAGTGATAGCTTCAGTCGGCATGACAACAACAAGGTCTCAATGACCTGAACATTTCACAAGGTTGCACAACTGCTAGTCAGCCAGATAGTAAGGGTGTCACACCGACTTTTCTCTTTCAGAGGTTTCAGCCTATGAGATTGAGGCACACTATTCCAACAATGAGAGGTATCGAGGTAGATCCAACAAAATTAAAAGAAATCCTCGAGATGGAGGCACCAAAAACATTAAAGCAATTGAGAGGTCTCCAAGGTAGACTCCAATCCATTCGAAGATTCATAGCACAATTGGCGGACAAACATAACCCATATTCTCACCTACTCAACAAGGGAGTAGCGTAAAAATGGGATACCAAGTGTGAAGAGGCATTCAACAAAATCAAAGAATATCTACTGACACCACCGGTCTTAATGCCACCAATCCCAAGAAAACCATTGATTCTATACGTATCAGCAACAACAACAGCCCTTGGAGCTCTCTTAGCTCTGCATGATGAAAATGGAATGAAAAGGGGTATCTATTACATTAGCAGAACAATGGTTGGGCATGAGCTAAACTATTAATTCTTCAAGAAAGCATGTCTCGCAATAGTGTTTGCATCACAGAAATTCAGACATTACATGTTGGCACACAAAATAAAACTCATCACCAAAATCGATCCTCTCATGTACTTATTATCAAAGGCAATGCTCATAGGAAGAATGGAAAAATGGGTGATGATACTATCAGAATATGACATTGAATATGTGGAGCAGAAAGCAATCAAAGGCCAAGTCATCGCAGATCAACTTGCAGAAGCACCAATCTATTCAGAGAACCCTCTCGTCTCAGAGTTTCCAGAGGAATCTATTTTCAATCTCAACGTAGTTGACCATTGGAAACTGTACTTCAATGGCTTATACACGCAACATGGATTAGGAGCTAGTGTCTTCTGCATCACCCCACAAGGGGATTGCATACCAAGGTCCTACAAACTGGAATTTCCCTGCACCAACAACATAGCAGAATATGAGGCTTTAACCATAGGTCTCAGAATAGTAATGCAGTGGAACATTATGGCTCTCAAAGTATACGGAGACTCTCAATTGATAATACATCAAGTGAATGATGAATACCAAACCAAGGATGACAAGCTCACTCCATACAAGAAATTGGTGGAGACTCTCAAAGAATCCTTCATTGAAATAACATTTGAGTAGATTCCTAGAACCAACAACAGAGTAGCAGACGCCATGGCAACAATTGGATCCTTGCTTCACATCCCCCACAACGTTCCAAAATATGAATTATTGATTAAGCAGCTTCTCGTACCCACATTCGAGGTACCAGAATCAGAATATGTGTGTGAAATCGTTGGTCCTGGCAATCCTTGGTATCACGACATTTACACATACCTTCATATAGGAGTCATACCCACCGACTTACCCTCAAACCTAAAATGAACCTTTTTCAAAAAGGCATCCATATTTGTCATCCTAGGAGATACCCTATATCATAGGAGCATAGAAGGAACCCTACTGCATTGCTTAAATGTTGAGGAGGCATTAACCGCTCTAACTGAAGTACATAACAATATATGTGGTTTGCACTTGAGTGGAATGACCATATCCAAGAAACTGTCGAGGATGGTGTATTATTGGCCCACAATGGAAAGAGAAGCACATGATCATGCCAGAAAGTGTCTACAATGTCAACAGCATGGGGGCCTCATCCATGCTCCAGCTCAAGAGCTTCATCCTATCATCACACCATGGCCCTTTTCGCAATGGGGACTTGATCTCGTTGGAAAAATCACACCCACTTCATCTAACGGCCACAAATTCATCATAACTGCAACAGAGTACTTTATTAAGTGGGTGGAAGCTATACCCATGACGTACGTAACTAGGAAGTAGATTTAAAAGTTCATCCTGAACTATCTCATTTTCCAATATGGTGTTCCACAAGCCATTATCTCAGATAATGGGACACCATTTAAGAATCAGGAGGTTCGTGATTTATGTGAAAAATTCAAAATCCAACATCGCTTCTCCACCCCATACTATCCCTAAGGAAATGGCCAAGCAGAAGCTACAAAAAAAACCATTCTGAAAATCCTCAAGAAAACAGTCAATGACACAGGTCATGACTTGCATCTACAACTTAATCCTGCCCTCTGGGCCTATCAAACCAGTATCCACACACCCACTGGCACCACCCCCTTCTCCCTAGTCTACGGATCAGAATCAGTAATCCCCATTGAGATCGAGATCCCATCACTCAGGATATCACTGCAAAACCTCATCACTGATGAAGACTGTCAAGTGTCAAGATTGAATGAGCTGGAGCTACTGGATGAGTGATGAATAGATGCTTTGAATCATTTTCAAGTCTATCAGAATAGACTCAATGGAGCCACAATAAGAAAATCAAGGATTCAAGTCGAGAACCTGCATTAAAAGAGAATCATAAGAATGTCCCAAATCCAAGCAGTAAAGGCAATTTTGAACCCAATTGGTTAGGACCATTCATTATCATAGCAAGTTACAAGTCAAGGGCATATTAGTTATCAACACTCAAAGGGGAACCTCTGCAAGAGCCCATGAATAGCTCTCACCTCAAAAAGTTTTATGCCTAAATCTTCCAAGGTATAGAACCAAAAAATCCAAAAACAAATAGAAAATGGCCTAAAAAAATGGTTACTTCGGCAAAAACCTGACAAACAGGCATCTTGGTGACAACAAAAAAATCAAAAATAAAAATAAAAAATCAGAAAGGATTGAAAATAGGTAAAGAGAAAAAAAAACGTCTCTAGTGAAAACCACTTCGGTGGCACTTTGGGAAAGTAATTTGGTGAAAACCTCGAAAACAAGCACTGCAAAATAAGCACTTTCCATCCACTGTGATCTTTACGGTTTGTTCTACATCATCCATCCATTGCACTTCCATCATCCATCGCATTCGGATCTGCATCCACACCATATCTTGGTCCTATTTTCGTATCATGATCCTTCCTAGTACTACTCGGCCCATCCTCAAGGCCTTCGCTTTGTCTCATTATTGAGATTATTGTATCACGTTAGTATGTTCTCATTGAGAGGATTTGTAGCACTTAAAATCTCAAATCAAAAAATCCAAAAACATTCAAAAATCATTAAAGCAAAAATGGGTAGTCGCCTTGTCAAACTACGCCATCTCCCGAGCTTGAACGTAGGGCAAGGTTGATCTTTGATCATCCCCGAGACATTTAGGGTCAGTCCTATAGGAGTCTCAATACATTAAACTGACATCTCATCATGTATATCATCATCTGTAAATCGGTCAACTTGTCAGTCAAACTACGTGGCCTCTGCGTCGATAACGTAGGCAAGGCTAATTTTTTGATCAACCCTCAAGGCCCCTAGGAGAGGTCTTTAGGTTATTCTCTTGGTCAAAATCTTAGAAAATCCCAAAACATTCAGAAAATCAAAAAATCAAAACATTTGCAAAATCTCAAAAACACCAAAAACAACCTCAAAACATCTCAAAAACATAAAAAAACATCCAAATATTTGAAAAAAATCCATCTATCTCATCTCGCTTACACCCGCAATAACATCACTCATAATAAACGATCATCATCCTCAATCTTCAGTAAGACAATCAGAAACAAGTCTAGCAGGTTCAAAGTGAAAACTCAAATCGTCAAGTCTTAGGTCTAAGTCAGTATGTAAACAAGTGGATCAACTCTTTGTATTGGTAACTCATCATCTAATTGGTCCCATATCAATCATTTGAAAGAACGCTTTGGATAAACGAAATGATGTGCCACCATCCACTAACATGTCCTAGGATGAATCCTTCCTACAATGGGCATTATCTTTTGGCAATAGTTTCGGCTCTTATCTTTTAAAACACATCCTCTTTTGGTTAGTGGTATTGAAGAGCATCGGCTTGTTTGTTTACTTTATCTTTTGACTTATCTTATTGTGCTCATTCCAAGGACCTCTCGATGATATCCAAATGGAGGATTTAGAGAAATAGGAATGGGGCAACAATCATTATCTTTTTGTCTGCTATGCTTGTTGGACATTCTTGTAATATAACCTTGGTGAATACTTGCTTTGTTAGGTATGTATGGAGGAGGTCTTGGACAACTTGTTGACTATTGCATTGATAGGTTTACCTTTCTGCGTTTTGGTTCGAGGTGTTTGAAACTTCTAAAGTGCATCCTAGCAAGGTTTTTGTATGTTAGGTGTGAACAAGGATACTCCTATCTGCTTGTCAAGTCAAAGTCCATCACACTAGGTGCAACGCCATCCTGGTTTTCTATACCTTGATGCATCGTACCATGTGTGTTATCAAACATAAGAAAATTGGCCCTTTGAAAATCTTAATTCCTCGGCAAGAGATCATCATCATCATCATTTGCATTTTTATCATCTTGTGTCTTGTTGAAATGATTTCTTCTCTTCTTGCTCACCGCACTAACAAAGTACTATGACAGTTGATCATCGCCATCACCATCATCATCATCATTGATCTTGCATCCGCAAATCATTAGCATATTGCATAAACATATCATATAGGAAACATATGCATTGCATTTCCATCATCACATAAATATGGCATTATAAGCAGTCTTCATAAATAAGCACATTCATTTTATTACATTGCATCCATTTTTACATTGCATTGCATCCATTGCATGGCATCACATTGCATTTATCACATAAATTATCGCATAACATTCATTTGCATAAACATTTCATAACCATTTCACCATTATCACATAATGCATAATCATACACAATAGGTATATAAGCATTATAAATAATTCATTTGCATACATACTTGCATAACATCATAACATCACCTCACACATTACATTCATATTACATTACACATCATCATACCACTTTTCATTAACATATCATTGCATCATATTAAATGCATCACATTCATTACATTATCATTTAATATGTTTAGGATAATAATATTTGTTATTCTAAGCATCTTAAAAAACCATCTCATTGGCATCATATCACAACCATCACATTTACAGTGCATTATATCGTCCACTAATCATCCATGTCATCTCATAAATAGCATCATAAATCATTCATTGCATAAACCATTACACACATTATAAGCATAAATAGGAACATACAAAATTCATTATATGCAAAGCGTAAATCCATCCATAATCCATTCATATATAAGCATAATTCACATAACATTTCACGCATATACCATATCATTTTGCATATTACAATCCATATCACATATCACATCACCATTTGCATCAACATAAATAGATCATCATATAGACAACATCATGGCACATCACATAAATACATTTGCATATCATAGGTTAACATAATATAGATATGTTAGTCATAATCATTGCATAATATCATCAGAAATAAATGCATTAGATAACATCATTGCACAACATATAGAAATAAAATCATCCATACATGCATAAATAAATGGTACACATCGCATCACATCAAAATCATCATCAACTCATATATATATATATATATATATATATATATATATATATATATATCATCAAATAACTATCATAGTACAAGAATAATCGGATCACTGTACATATATGTCAATCAGTACAAAAGGCCCATCGGGCTATCAAAAAGGAGCCCATAAGGCACAAAAAAAATATCGTATCATCTCGATAGAGGTTTGTCCCCATGTATGTTGCCCTCGCCCCTGTCACCATGACCCTCTGCTAGTCTGTAGCTAGTCTCCTACGAGTACTCTGGGACTCGTCCTCCTCTGGGTATGGACTCATGATAGTGCCTCTGATAATACTCAGCCTCTCGGATGGCATCCCTGTAAGACTGAACGGACACTGTACCTTGGGAAGAGGAGGTTACCATGCTCTCTAGTTGTCTCCTACCTAGCTCTGATGCTGTCTGTAACTCTGCAGCCTGTCTTTGCTGAATGGCCTGATCTCTCTTAGCCCTCATCTACTCTCTCTCAGCTCGAGCCCGATCTCTCTCAACTGTCACGGCCTAGACCTGAGCCTGTAGCTGCGCAATCAACGCATCCTGAGGATCCACCTACCCTACTGGCTATGCTCGTGGTTGTACCTGAGGTTGATCCTCAACCTGTGGTGGTACACCTGGTGGCACCTACTGCTAATCTGACATCGGTACATCTCCCTACCCTAGTTGAACTGGAGCACAACCAGCTGGTCATGTCATGCATCAGCCCTCCGTCCTCGTCCTCCCCCTCTACCTCTCACTCTCTGCTAATCTGGGACTGCTCCTAGAATAGTCAATTGAAGCAGAGGCTGGAACCAATCCCTGTAAGCCTGTTTCATGCCTGGATCTACAAGCTCCTGATCGTAGGCCCATGGCTGAGCCACTAACTGCCTAAAACTATCAACTGCCTCCGAGGCAGGAATATACTACCCCCATGAAACCTGTGTCATGGTGCGGGCGAAGACGGCTACATAGTCATCATCAGGGCGATCCTGGGGCTCACCGAACTGATGTTGCACGTGCCTGGGCAAGTACCTCTCGATCATCGTGTGCTCTTTTTCCTTGCATGAACCGGTCATGGCGAGCAAAGAACAGCTACTCTTCATCGTCAGCCCATCCGGGCCGACCAAGGTACGGTTGCCATGTGAACACCTGCATCTCGTCGAAGACCCTCCTCCAGTAGGGGATCCCGTGCTCACCTGTGTGTGTGAAGGACACACCACCTCTGTAGCGCCACACGAGGGGATCATCTGGAAACACTGAAACTGAAACAATGCGTGGACGTAGCACAGCAATGTGCTCCCATGCCCAAACATGAAGAAGGGTCACCCCTGCCCTGAGTGCTCTGTTGTCCATGTACACATACTCATGCAGATCTCTGTAGAAAGAAGCTAGAAGCACGGTCCCCCAAGAAAAATGGACCGGCCTGTCTCAAACCATCCACTCCCAACAATATCCCCAGTCAAGAATGAAGTATCAGCCTCGTCTGTCAGGGGTAACAAGACCCGAAATGACCACTACAACAACTAAGCATAAGGGAGGTGCCAGGATCCTATATCGCTTGAGCTCAATCTACCCCTCGCAAAAAATGATGTCCTCTATGGCAAGCATCGCGCCCCTCGTCCATGTCAAAAATCACTCGCCAACCATGAATCAGCAATCTCAAAATATACCAAACGTCCTCTAAGGTGACGGTGGCCTCACCAGTGGGAAGATGAAACGAAGAGGTCTCGCTATGCCATCTCTCGGCTAGTGCTGACAGCATCCCTAAGTGAGTGTGAATGGGCACTGCGTAGGCGATATACCATAACCTCGCGACCTGGAGTCGATCCTGATCCCTGTCGCTCAGGTCCAACAAATAGCCGAACAAGTCCCGTGACCTATGCTCTCGAGAGTAGAGCTCCCTCGTCGCGTCCTGCACAAGGGAAGGTCACCATGTTAAAAAATTGAAAAATTCTTCGCCGGGCGTTCGAAAAACCTCTCCAGTGGTGCAATCTATGAAGGCGTCGTAGTTTGATTTCTAATCAAACTCCGACACTAGGGCATAAAAGACCAAAATGGCACCACCGCGGTGCACTTTTCCTTCCAGCGACGCACTTTGAGCAAATGCAGGACCGCCACGTCGCAGTTTCCAAACCACCTCACCACTCCCAAGCTCAGCGTCACAGTTTGGAGTCTATTTTCAAACTCCAAACTGCACCGCCGCGGTGCTATTTGACACCAAGCAACGCAGTTTGATTTCTAAGTGGTGCTATATAGCGCCGCTACAAAAAGATCGACTTTAAAAGCATTAAATGAAGGCAAAAAATGAAAAACAAAGCTCAAGTAAGGGTCACTTACCGGTGCCCCGATGCCAGGTGGTCACTAGTACATTCAAACTCGATCAAAAATGTGCAAGGGAAGCTGTCATTGAGCCATATCATCAGGAGGTCAGAGCTCAAATCTCAAGGTTGCTAATGGAAGTGTATGAAAATGACTTGAAAGTGACCCCTCGGGGCCCTTTTAATCTTGAAAATTAGGGTTTTTTCACCCTGATTGGCTGTCCTGCTAGGGTTTTGGACCCTTGAACCTGTTTTACATCATTTTATTGTGTTTAGACACGTTTTTAGCCCCTTGGAGCCTTTTCGGACCTATCAGGCACCTTGTCCTCTTTTTTCACGAGATCACCCAAAAATTGAATTTTCGTCCAATCTCTCGAGGGGGCATTATATTGGCATGTTTTCTCTTGCCAGGCAGCAGTGGGGCAAGGATTTTAAATAACAATTTTTTTTTTCTTTGATCGAGATCGTTTATTCTTTGAACTAACGCAACAAGTGCATTGCTTCAAAGAGGGGCAAAATGTAGACACGTAAAATATACTGATTGACATTGTGCACCTGATCCCGACTACTAACATCATTTTATCCTGAATCATCCCTCGGTCTGACCATTTAATCAAATCTCCTTATCTGATTAAATTCATCAATATTCCTCCCTTAATTAAATAAACCAATTATTTAATTAAGTCTCTCTCTTTTGTTAATTAAATCAATCAATCCAATCTAATTATCCCTATTTAATTAAATAGTCAATTTTATTTAATTAAATCTCTTAAGTCTATCTATTAAATTAAATAAATTAAAACCTTATTTGATTTAATCTAACACCATCTCTTTTAATTAAATAAATCAAAATCCTTATTTAATTATTCTCTTATCATATTCCTCTCTTATTTGATTTAAAATAAATCCATAAATTCTGAGTCAAATAGGTCACATCATCGGACCTCTCATTAAATTAATTAACTCCTTGATTAATTTAATCTCGGGTCATGTCCCATCCTTCTTAGATTTTGCAGTTGTATATGAAAGGGCCAGATTTAATTCATTTATTAAATCCCTATTTTCCCTCACATGGCATCTTTTGGAATATTCTCTCAATTTGAATTCAAAAATTCCAAGTCAACATGTACATCCAACAAGGCAATAAATTCATCTTACATGTCTTTTGCCTTGAGCCAAGTGGCATTTATTGCATTTTCCATTCCTCTTGCAAGTCATTTCAACAAATTTGAACAAAAAAATAAGCATTTATTGGCACAATCCTCAAAATTTCTTGCAATACCCTCCATATCCACTCATAGATTGACAAGTGGTATCTTGCCACGATGAATGTAAAGAACTCCACATTGCTCAAATTTGGACATTCATCCATCTTGGAATTTCTCCTATAATAAAGAGCACACATATCCTCATTTGGATCATCCACAAATTATGCAAAGTTATTATGCTAAAATATTTAGCCATTTTGTCAAATATCATTGAATCATAGCTAGGTTATGCAGGTTTTTAGCTTGGAAGCATTCATCCTTCATCAACAAAGTGGATCACTCATCAACATATCTTCAACATATCAATCTTGCATCATAGGAATTGGGAAAAGGGCCAATTTTCACATCAAATTGGCACCAATTCCCCCATGGGATCAAGAGTTTGCTTGCTTAATTAGGATTCAATCTTTATTTTGTTATTCCATTGTTTTTTTCATTGTTTTTTCCTAATTTGAGTTTTGTTGAATGGATTTCATGGGGAATCCTTGTTCTTACTTGCAATCTCTAACTTAATGTGTTTGTTCTCATTGTTTTGTAGGTATTAGGATTGGGGTTCGCACAATAATAATTAAACATAGAATCATACTAAATCCCATAGACATTCATGCATTCATACACGCATATCCAACATAACATATTTCTATTTCCACTTACTTAAGTCTGCTTTAAAGTGTATGAAAGGCATATAAAAGATATATAAAGTCTTTGTACATTTTTTTGTGAAATTTAGCAGATGAAAGCATAAAAGCATAAAATAATAAAGGAAACTAGTCATTAATTGAGCCCATCGATAATGGTGATTTTTTCCAATGTGGATTTGTGATGTTATATTGGTGAGTTTTCCCAATGTGGATTTTTGATGTGACATTGGTGAGTTTTCCCAATGATGGTTTTGTGATATGCCATTTATGTTTGTGTCCAATGTGGACTTGTATTTGATCCTACCTATGATTGATCCAACTTATGGTATTGGATGTTTTTTATATATAATGTGTATCTTGAGTGTATACTTCAATTATGGCATGTGTGTAATAAATCTCCTAATGTATTTGGCATGAGTTTTTTGCTTGTGGTCCATGTGACTATCTCCTAGCATGGTGGGAGTGAATATTTTTTATTCAATGAGGTTGGTTTATATGGAAACCACCATTGGAAATCAGAGAATCATGGTGGAGTCAAAGACGACTTCATGTGGTAGAAAGTATTTCATGCTCTCTTTCATTTGGTTCATTTGATGTAGATTGTATATGTAAAGGATATTTAAGTCATATTTGATGTAACTGTAATAATGTGATGATTTTGACCTCTCTTTGAGATGGGTTATAATCCATTGGATAACGGATAGTGAAACAAATCTTAGTTACATGACTTGGTGTTGAAGCTGAGCATGATTGCATTATGGATTCTTATGCTTATACAATGTAATGGTAAAATGACCATAGGAATATTTTATTTGGGTTTAAAATGAACATAAGAATATTTCATTTGGGATTAAAATGAATGTAGGAATATTTTCTTTGTCTTTAAAATGAATGTAAGTGTCTTGGAGTAGTCTTGGATAGCGTTGTGGACCCATCGTGTATTTTTCCTACTCCTAAGAGCCTATTCTTAAAGCACTATGTCATTTAGGGATCTCTATAAGTCTCTTGTTAGGCCTTGTAAAATACCAAATGTATTGTATCTTTTAATTTAAGTGCCTCTTTCTTAGGGTGTGAGATAGGGGTTTTAATGAGGTATTAACACTCCCCCCTACCTTCTCCTTCATTTGCAAGAGGTAGGTGTCCAATGATCAAGGAAATTGAACTTTTTGTTTGACCTCGAGTCATTTTTTGGTGTTTTTGAGTTTAGAGGGTGTTGTAGACCTATTTTGGTAGTTCCTTGGTGCTTGGAGGGTTTAGGGGGTCATACTCTAGTTTGAGAAAGCTCATTTCCTAGGACACTAGCACCCCTACAAGGACACCAACAATTAGAATGTGTGTCAAGGACATAGGCACTTAAAATGTACTTAGGTGGCCTAAAAGGAAATAACCAACCCTATTGGACACCATTGTTGGGTGCTAGTGTCCCAATTGGGCACTAGTGTCCCAGAATGTGTTGTTTTTTCCTTTTTGTTGGTAGCAGGTGCTTTAGAGCCACTTATGGGGATACTTTATGAATGAAATTTTTTCTCCATGGTCTCGAGAGACTAGGGATGTTTTGAGCATGTCTTTGTGTGTTTTTGTTAAGAATTTGTGGCATCTCCTTGCCTTGAGAAGCACGTGTTTGTTTTGATGTGACACAACATCAGTAGTGGCGAGTTTGTACCTCCCAGTTAGGCAACCTCCTTTGAAGGTTGACCTTAGTGTTTATAATTTTTAACTGTGTCTAGATGTGGATTGTTGATTGATTATTCCCACATCCTATCTTGGTGTGGTATTATGAGAGAGCATGATCATGGGTGGATTGTAGGTTGATTATTACCACATCTTATCTTGGTGTGGTCTTATGAGAGAGTGTGATCATTGGTTTGTATTCGATCATCATGTAG
>VDFB02000015.1:423141767-423309547 GCA_007258455.2 Sequoia sempervirens
AATGGGTATTTAAAAGAAGATTGGTCTGGATGGTAGTGTGGAAAAATATAAGGCGAGGTTAGTTGCGAAGGGTTATTCCCAGGTAGACGAAATTGATTATGGGGATATTTTTTCTCCTGTAGCTAAGCTGACATCTATCAGATTCCTTTTGTCACTTGCAGCAGTGTATGACTTAGAGGTTGAACAGATGGGTGTGAAGACAACATTTCTTCATGGTGATCTCGAAGAAGAAATTTATATGTCCCAGCCTGAGCACTTTGTGGAAAAAAGTAAGGAAAAACTGGTTTGCAAGTTGAATAAATCTTTGTATGGATTAAAGCAATCTCCTAGAATGTGGTACCAGAAGTTTGACACTTTTGTTCTGTCATTGGGATTTGTAAGATCAAAATATGATCATTGTGTGTATTACAAAGCTGAAAGTGATCAAGTTCTTATTATTGCTCTCTATGTTGATGATATGTTGTTCATAGGAAATAGTAAGTTAATGATTTCTGATCTTAAGTCTTAGCTATCTACAAAGTTTGAAATGAAAGATCTTGGTGCAACAAGGTATATTCTGGGAATGGAAATAACTAGGGACAGGAAGAGTAGAAAGCTTTGGCTTGGTCAAAGTAAGTATGTTAAGACTGTTCTAGAGAGATTTTGTATGAATGATTGCAAGTAGCTAGTTGTTCCAGTCTTGTAGGGAACGAAGCTATCTGTTGAAGACTGTCCAAAATCTCCTACTGAGATGGAGGACATGACCAGTGTACCTTATGCTAGTGCAGTTGGCAGTCTAATATATGCAACGGTCTGTACAAGGCCAGACATTTCCCAGGCAGTGGGAGTACTTAGTCAGTTTATGGCTAATCCTTGAAGGACACATTGGGATGCTGTGAAGAGAGTGTTTAGATATCTAATGGGCACTTCAGAATATGCTTTGTTTTACCATGGTAACTTGGTTGAATCACAGAGGACTCTCAACATTTGAGGCTATGTGGATTCTGATTGGGCAGGGGATATTGACAACAAAAGATCCACCAGTGAATATATTTTCATGTTGAATGGTGGTGCAGTGAGTTGGATGAGTAAGCGGCAGGCTGTAGTCGCTTTGTCCACTACAGAGGCAGAATACATGGCAGCAACACACGCCTGTAAAGAAGCAATCTAGTTAAGACATTTGTGTTCTAACATTGGTTTTGATGCAGGGAAAATAACAATTTATTGTGACAGTTAGAGTGCTATTTGTTTGGCAAAGAATCCTACTTTCCATGCCAAGATGAAACATATAGATGTACAGTATCATTTTGTATGAGATATGGTGGAGGATGGAAAGGTCTGTTTAGAAAAAGTGGATACTCTAGAGAATGTTGCAGATGCATTGACGAAGCCAGTGAGCACAAACAAGTTCAGGTGGTGTGCCAATTCGATGGGCCTCACTGCCCATGAATTTTAGTAGTTTTGTTGTGCTTTGGAGGTGTCTGTGTGATCTTCGTCAAGTGGGAGTTTGCTGGAATAGTGTGCCTCAATCTCACAGGCTAAAACCTCTGAAAGAGAAAAGTTGGTGTGACACCCTTACTATCTGGCCGACTAGTAGTTGTGCAACCTTGTGAAATGTTCAGGTCACCGAGACCTTATTGTTGTCTTGCCGACTGAAACTATCGCTGTGACTTATGGTGTTCAGTTTAACCCTCTGCTGAGTGGGTTGGTCTGGTTGACTGTTTGATTCCTAGCAGATGTCAGGGAGACTCATGGTGAATGATGTTATCAAGGAGACTCTTTGCCAAAAGGTTTTCTTTTGGTATGAAGTCTTAGCGATGTGAGATGTCTCACTGACAACATTACACTTGGAGTCATCGGGGAGAGACTTGAACACTCGGTAAGAGCTCTTGGCGATGGGTGTTTGTCTCACCGATGCTTTGGCTGTTGTCAGTATGACTCATGGTGAAAGGTGGTCTCGGGGTAACATGGAAGCCTCGGTAAGAACTCTTGTCGACAGTTGGTTATCTCGCCGATGGGTATGAACATCGGTGTGACCTCTTAGCGATAGCCTAAGTCTTGCCGACGAGTGTTCTTTTCAGTATGACTTGAAGGGCTCGGTATGATCTCTTGGTGTATAGCGATAGTCTCATCGATGGGAATGTTGATGTCTATGTGACTTTGGAACTTTGGTATGACCTCTCGCTGACTAGCAATTGTCTTGGCAATAGCGCTACATGTGATGGATATCGGTATGATGTATTGGCGACAAGGGGAAGTCCGAGCGACAATTTGTGAACTCGGTATAACATCTTGCCGATGGTGAGGACTCTTGGTGATAACTACAATCGGGTCCTGTGGTATCGGGGAGACACGGTTAGTGTCTCACTGACATGCGAACACAAGTTGCACGTTGTTGACTGATTGGAAGACTATCCTACGTGGTGTGTCTTCAACCAATCAGAGAAGCCGAATGGGAACTGTTGGAAGTTAGACTGTTGTGGCCATTCTATGAGGAAGTTCGACAGACAGGAGCGACATGGATATACTTAGGAATTGAAGATGATGATTGGTTCGGTATTAGTGGGATGAACAGTTTGATGAGTGATCAGTGTGAATTTAATTCTGAGAGCATTATATCTTGAATGTTATGTACATGGTTGATCAAGGATTTATGATGTTGTAAATTGGCATCAGAGAGTGAAGCCCGTACTCTATATATAATTTCATTACTGTAATACAAAGGGGTTTTTCTTCGTGTGGTGGGTTTTTCTCCCGTAAGGGTTTTCCCACGTAAATTTGGTGTTCATCTATGTATGTTCATTTCTTTGTTTCTGCAATTTCTTTCAAGTGCATCTTAATTGGACTGTAATTGAAAATTTAAAAGTATCTCTGCATTCTTCCCTGAGTTTTTGACGTTAGGAGAGTTGTTTCCGCACCATAGCTTTCCTTACACTCATTGGCACTATATATCCTAGCAATTTTGTCGATTGTATGCCGAAGACACACTTGTTTGGGTTTAATCTGACCTTGTACTCTTCCATCTTGTCAAAAATGGCACTAAGGGTTGCTATGTGATCTTTTCTCTTTCTTGATTTGGCTAAAATGTCATCAACATAGTCTTCGACTGTCTTATGGATCATGTCATGGAGTATCAATGTCATGGCCCTTTGATATGTTTCTCTTGCATTCTTTAAGCTGAATGGCATCATGTTCCAACAGTAAGTCCCCCATGGGCAAGTGAAAGTTGTTTTATTTTGGTCCTCTTTAGCTATCATAATCTGATTGTACCCTGAGAATCTGTCCATTAGTGACAACATTTCATGTCCAGCTATCATGTCTACTATCATATCAATGTTTGGAAGCGGGAAGTCATCTTTTGGACATGCCTTATTCAAGTCTCTGAAGTCTATGCAGATTCTGATGTTTCCATCGGGTTTTGAAACAGGTACCAAGTTTGACACCCATTCTGGATAATCTATCGTCGGATGAATCCTACATCTAATAGCTTTTTTAGCTCCATTTTGACTAATAAGGCGATTTGAGGGTGCATTTTTCGAAGCTTTTGTTTAACAGCTTTGCTTCTGGATATACTGCTAAGTGGTGAACCACAGTCTTTGGATCATCAAATGATCAAATGAGGATATGAGCTCTTTATTTATAGAATGCCAAGATGGATGAATGTCCAAATTTGAGCAATGTGGGACTAACATTCATCCAATGGCAAGATGCCACTTGTCAATCTATGAGTGGAGGGAGGATGTGCAAGTTTGAGGATTGTGCCAATAAATGCTTATTTTTGAATTTCAAATTTGTTGAAATGACTTGCAAGAGGGAAGGGAAAATGCAATAAATGCCACTTGGCTCAAGGCAAAGGACATGTAAGATGGAGTTATTGCCTTGTTGTATGTACATGTCCACTTGGAATTTTTGAATTCAAACTTGGAGAATATTCCAAAAGATGCCTTGTGAGGAAAATAGAGATTTAATAAATGAATTAAATCTATTTTCATGTGCAACTTGCAAAATCTAGAGGATGGGACATGACAAGAGATTAAATTAATCAAGGGTTAATTAATTTAATGAGAGATTGATGATGTGACCTATTTGACTCAAATTTATGGATTTATTTAAATCAAAAAAGAGGAATATGATAAGAGAATAATTAAATAAGGATTTTGATTTATTTAATTAAAAGAGATGGTGTTAGATTAAATCAAATAAGGTTTTAATTTATTTAATTTAATAGATAGACTTAAGAGATTTAATTAAATAAAATTGACTATTTAATTAAATAGGGATAATTAGATTGGATTGATTGATTTAATTAACAAAAGAGAGAGACTTAATTAAATAACTGGTTTATTTAATTAAGGGAGGAATATTGATGAATTTAATAAGATAAGGAGATTTGATTAAATGGTCAGATCGAGGGATGATTCATGATGAAACAATGTTAGTAGTCGGGATCAGGTGCACAATGTCAATCGGTATATTTTATGTGTCTACATTTTTCCCCTCATTGAAGCAATGCACTTGTTGCGTTGGTTCAAAGAATAAACAATCTCGATCAAAGACAAAAAAAATCGTTATTTAAAATCCTTTCCCCACTACTGCCTGGAGAGAGAAAACATGCCAATATAATGCGCCCTCGAGAGATTGGACAGAAATTCAATTTTTGGGTGATCTCGTGAAAAAAGAGGACAAGGTGCCCGATAGGTCCGAAAAGGCTCCAGGGGGCTAAAAATGTGTCTAAACGCAATAAAATGATGTAAAACAGGTTCAAGGGTCCAAAACCCTAGTAGGACAGCCAATCAGGGTGAAAAAACCCTAATTTTCAAGCTTAAAAGGGGCCTGAGGGGTCACTTTCAAGTCATTTTCATACAATTCCATTAGCAACCTTGAGATTTGAGATCTGACCTCTTGACGATATGGTGCAACGACAACTTCCCTTGCACATTTATGATTGAGTTCGGACATACCAACGACCACCTGGCATCGGGGCACCGATAAGTGACCCTTGAGCTTCATTTTTTATTTCTAGCCTTCATTTAATGCTTTTAACACCTACGACATTCGTTAACACATCTATTTTGTTAACACATTAAACGTTTGTTAATAAATACATCTATTGTTTCTAAGTTCAACTTGGGTTCTAAGGCAGTAATAGTATTTTTCTAGGCTCTACTGAGTACTCTATCACATGACACCATTGTTGTTAAAAATAATCAGAGGTTGAAAGAAAAATGGAGATGGATGTGTGAAATCAAATGACATTGCTATAATTGTTTTGAGGAGGCATTAGAAAGAGCTCATATAACTTCTTGGGGGTTTTCATAGAAATCTGACTTTCTTTTTTTATACTCTCATCATTATATGTTTTCTTGTAGGGACATTACATGACAGGGATAACCTTTTCCTTTTTTTGGCATTGCTGCATTGATTCCTTATCATAAATCTGACTTGTAATTGTTTTGTAATTTTTGAAGGTTGGCATCGAGAGACAATGGTGGTTTTTCTCTCACATTGGAATCAAAGAACACAAGTAGATTGGAGTTGAAGATTTAAGCTTTAAATTTAAAGTTGACAAAGCATTTTTAAATGCTTTAAAGAGCTTCTATTCTATGCTTTAGTTTTCTATTTTAAATCAACTCACATCCTTTTGGGCTCTAAAAAGAACACTTCATTTTTTTTTACAAAAGGGATTAAAATGAATCTTAGGACAAACTCACTAGATTTTGTTTGAGGGTAACAAGTAAACAAAACAAATTTCATATCTCATTTTGGTGCTTTAAAATGAACCAAAATCATTGCTTTGTGGACTTAAAAAGAACATGTGCAACTTTGTTTTTGTGATTGCTTACTTAAACTAACATCATTAAAAAGGACGTATGCGCTTCTCTCACGATTTACAACGATCTTGAGAATCAAAAGGCCTTTTTTGTGATCTTAGGTTGAGATAAAGTGATCACCTCCACACTTCATTTTGGGTTTAAAATTGAACAAAACATTGTGCGAGTGTGAGTAGAGCATTATTGCATACATTCTCTCTCTTTGTGTTGCAAAAAAAGATTGATTGAGTTACAGATATTGTCTTTACTCGCTTTTGTTTATCTTAGAGGGCCTGCCTTAGGGAAAAATTACTCACCCAAGGGAACGAATCAACTGGTAACACTCTAAAGCCAAGACTATTTCCAACTGGGATATAAATGTGGGTATTGGAGTAAACGCCAGTATCACGCGGTTGGCTCCAACGAGATGGATTTGAAAAGGGACTCTCGCCGTATGGGTCAGTCTCCACAAACGGAAAGTCCGAACTAAAACCCTTGTTTGTAGTAACCAACCAGTCCATCCAATGAGTTTATCAAAGTGGTGCAATCAAACTTAGATTCCAAAAAGTTACTTGCCATGTCTGATCTTGGTTAAAATATAGAGGTTAAGATTTCATTCTTAACATACCTTTATGTTTTTTCCTTGGTTGCATGTAAAATCATCTCTTCTACTACGAAGGGCATGAGGCAAGCCCACCAAGAAAAACATACCAATTGAGCTAGGATGTTATATTGCTTGTGAGTCAAAACACTTTGCTTGTTCGAAAACATTTGGAGACAAACACTTAATATCATCATCAAAATTTCAAACCCCTTAGTTAGAGCAAATACCTTTGACAAAACCCAAGAACTATTGCTTACCCTGGGGATTATTTCCTTAGAGGTTTCTAAGTAATTGGGTTTACATCTTAATTTGCTCTTACAAAGTTCAACATTAGGTAACCCTTGTCCTGATTTCTTGGAACTTCCACATAGCACTTTGTGGGATGAAAAGAAGTTGTGACATTGGACATTCAGTTTGAAACATAATCAAGTGTTTTTTTTTGGTAAAAAGAAGTCATTAAAGTAAAGATAACAAATTGGACCCCACACATGTGCTTTTTTATCTTTTTATCGTCTTTTGAGCAAACATTGGTCTTTTGATTTTGAATTACTCTTAGAGAAAGGCATGTTCTTCACTATCTTGGTCTTGTAAACAAGTCCTTCCTAGGTTCATTTAGGATCAAATCAGACACTTCATCTATCTCAATTATTTATCATCCCATTCCCCAAACAACTTTAGAGCTTTGGAAACATCATTATAGACTTGGGTAAATCATCAAAATCAAAATCACCTTGTTTAGTTAGGTGTATGGGAATGTATCCTTTCTCATACATTTAATTGAATTATCAATCCTTTGAACAAGTTCATCCTAATATCACATCCAACATCTTAGGGTTTACAAGTTCATTATCCAAATCAAACCAATCAAAATCAATCCATAAGTCTAGCATTAATCCAAAATTTCTAAACGTTCAAACACCCATATCATTCCCCCCTTTCATTATTCAACTCATCATTGGTCCTAAACACCTTAGGGGTCACTTTTGCAACAAGGGCAAAACACAAGAGGAACACAGAATATAAAATTGATCCATACATCATGAGTAATCCAAGTCAACCAAACTATCAAAGCCTTACAATGCCAATTGATTTTCAAAACTCACATTTATACAATCCATACATGGGATCATTATCTCCTACAAACCTCAATGGTACAACAAATGTGAGTATGCCTAGTCAAAATTTTGGAACACCTTTCCCGATGGTAGATTTAAATCCAAGTCCAAACCTACAAATCTATCAACCAAACACTCAATGCATGAACCTTCAAACGAACAACATCATCCCGTCAAATCCCTACATGCCAAATGTGAATGTACCAAGTACAACTTTACAAAACGTGAACATTTTGAATCCAAACTTGGTAAACTTTGGGATGGATATGTTTACAAATCATACGAATGTTGTTCAAAGTCCAAACAAGCTATTAACGACTCCAAGTCAAGGTAACATCATGCAAAATCAAAGTTACCTAAATCAAGGCAATGTGATTCCCAACATCAACAATGTTCAATTTCAACCTATCATGCCAAATCTAAACATCATCCCGTATCAAAATATTGTCCAAAATCAATCGATCCAAGGCAATCCATAAAGCACCAATCAAATCATTGCATCAAATCCTCCAAATATACCATTGGTATTGCAACAACAGATGGTATCTAATCAAACAACAATGTCAATCTCGACAAATCAAAACACGGTCTCCCAATGACGGTATTGCCTCAGTCATTCCAACCATCACTATCACTTCAATCATTCCAACCACCACTCTCACACCCATCACATCTCAACCCCTCACTACCATGATCGCTCCAAGCGTATCTCAACCACTTGTCACTACATCCAACACAATTCTAAATCCGTCACCACTACCACCTAAACCAAATGCAGCAAGACAATATAACATTGCGCTAAAAGCTCACCAGGCCTACCAAAAGGCCATCCAACAATATCTAGCCACACAACAAGCAACACAAGCTCAACAAGTGCAACAAGCCTTTCAAGCTTCCCAACAAGCACAAGCACAAACACAAAAAATGATAACTATTGGGGACAATGATTAGGATTCAACCAATGACCATGTTGAAAATGTCTCTACATCACCTAATGAGTTAAAGGGCATATCTCAAGAATTCATTCCAAAGCATGATCAACATATTTCACCAAAGTCTAGCAATGGTCCTTTCCAAGACATATTGACATCCTTCGACCTCATGGTTGTAGATATTGAAGGAATCTTCAACTCAACATTTGATCCAAGTTCACTAAAAAAAGAAGAGGATATTGAACCGATTCCCATGCCTAATGAACAGATCCAAGAATCCTTTATAAGCAATCCATCCTTTGAAATTGGCCCATTTCAAGAACTTGATCCAAAGCATGTCGAAAGCAATTCCAAAATCATTCAAGATCAAGAATTTGTATCTCTAGGATACTACAATGATCTAATGGACACTCTCCTATATATACAAGATGTCAGAAAAGATGATCATATCCACATAGCACATAATCCTCCATCTACCCATGAGATGCTTTCTTTGGATGGACACATAGATGATCTTCATTCAGAACATGATTCCTTTACTCCTGACATTATTACACAAAAAGATAAAGTTATTGATTCCTACAGCTAGACAGAGTTGTCAACATCAGGATCAGACATATCCAAAATCTAGACTAAAGACATCATGTATGAAGATATCCAACATTATCCACTCAAGGAAGCATGTCAGATAGAACAAGATATTCTAGAGTTAGTAGAGCAACAAATTGAACTAACGTCATCTACAGTGGCTATCTATCAGAGAACGCTTATTGAACAAGACATATCAGAACATGAAGAATCAAAGAACAAAGGTACTACTTCCACAATACTAGGGGCAACTATGTCTCAAGAAAACGTCAACATAGGGAGCATGAAGAGTCCTTATGATGAAACTAGTGCCAATACTACAACCAACCACGTCATGAATCTTCATCCACCCATCACCCCATCTACGAATTGGGACCAACATCAAAATAAATATTTGAATCAAAGCACAAAGAATGTTATCAAAGAAAAAGAAGCTAAGAAGCATATAAGATAAATCAAATACAAGTGGATACCAGATAATACAAAGAAAGATTATCCCTATCAAACTCCATTAGTCAAAGAAATATGGGGAAAAATAAAAAAGGGAAAAGTATCCATCAAAGATGTCTAAAAAAGCAAAAGCAGGCTTCTCAAGCAATGTACAAAGTGTATCAAGCAGTTGGTCCTAATTCCACGCACACTTCCTTATCCACCCATCATTGCTCATCTTCCCAAGTTTGCAGAGTCAAAGGTTCCAAACTGTCAACCAATCCATCTCTTATCCCTAAACACACTCCGTCCACACCTCCACACATGATATCCAATTATCAAATTGACCATTGTTATGGAAATGACCCTTAATCATAAGGATTTTGAAGGCACTCTATCACAATGTGCACACAGGGACAGAGTTAACCCCGATATCAATAAAGTAGATCAAGAATCCCAAAAGTGGTATTCAAGTGCACGTATCTTAGTAAAGAAACTTCTTCAAGTAGGCTATTGATGGCGCATTATGAAAGAAGCATCTACATCGACACCACCATGTGGTTCAACATGAGCTTAAAATCTTTAAAAAAATAAAAATAAAAATACAAAAATAAAAAAATAAAAATAAATAAAAAAGGATTGAAAACAGTAAAGATAAAATTCATCCTCCAGTGAAAACCACTACGGTGGCGCTTTGGATAGGTACCATGATGAAAACCTGGCAAACAGGCGTCATGTGTAGAATCGAGCATCTACATGCACTAGTTCAGGTGAAAGTATCTTATCCCATCCATAATAAATCCAACATTCCATCCATCTCATCCATAATAAATCCATTTCATCCATGAAACATTTATCCAATCCATCTGCATCCATAGTCCAAATTATCTTGATCTTGGTAAAAGTTTGGTGTACAATTTACACTTGCTTATGGTAAACATCTTGACATGGGTCATTTTCATTGATCCTATCCTATCCGACATTATCTGAGCCATGAATCATTCCTTCATTCAAACAACTTATCTTATCACAAAATAATCCTTGGCATCCTTTGCGTACTTACCATATCCATCCATCCATACACCTATACAGGCATCTATCCATGACATTCCATACATTGCTAGACACTGGGGGTAGATATGTACATCTTGCTTTGGAAATAAATCTTGATCTATATCCTCAAACTTATGTGGTGATTTGAACATTGGAAAACGTAAAATAAAATTGGTCCACCACTTGTGAGCAAGAATCCAAATCACTAGCCCATGGCATATTTTGGCAAGAAGACATTCCTTATTAGTCTTCATCTTTCATCGAACATCAATCCAAGTAATCACTATCAGTTGCATCTAAGTTGCACTTCAAACGTCACATCAAATCATCCAAACATATTTTGTTCCAAACCAAGTGTCATCAATCCTGATCAATCGAATCCAATCAATCCATCATCTTGGGATATCCTTCCTGCTCATTGTGTTGCTTAACACTATCCCTGCATTGTTGTGCATCCTCAACAATGTTATCATCATCAATCCTAATCAATCAATCCTTGCATTGTTGTGCATCCTCAACAATGTTATCATCATCAATCCTGATCAATCAAATCCTTGCATTGTTGTGTATCCTCAACAATGTTATCATCATCATCAATCCATCAATTCAATCAGTCAAACTTAGCTTGGTTTTCAACAAAATCCCAAAACAAAGCACTGATATCATTAGACATGTCCATATCCAAATCATCAAAATCATGCAAAAAATCCAAAAACACTCAAAAAGTTAGAAAAACAAATCAAAAACATGGAATCCGAACTACGTCATCTCTGAGCTTAAACGTAGGCAAGGCTAATCTTTGATCAGCCCCCGAGACACAAAAATCCAAAAACATTCAAAAAACATCAAAATCCAAAAACATTCAAAAAACACAAAATCCAAAAACATTCATAAAATCTCAGAAAACCCCAAAACATTCAAAAAATCAAAAATCAAAATATTTGTAAAATCTTGAAAATACCAAAAACAGCCTCAAAACATTCCAAAAACGTCAAAAACATCCAAATATTCAAAAAAATCCATCTATCTCATTTCGCTTTCATTCAAAATAATCAATCATCCATAATAAACTGATCATCACCTTCATCCTTTTGCAAAACAAACAGGATTAATCACAACAATTAGCAAAAGCAAACTTCAAACACAATCAAAATCAAAGCAACAAACCTTTAAACGCAAAATCAAACTATTGATCAATCAAAAACATGCCAACCAACTTTATATCAACAACCTATCAATCAACTTATCAAACCATCATCATCCTATACAATGTATGTCCTAGGATATATCGTTCTGACAATGGGCATCATTTTGGATATCACTTGGATTCTTATCCTATCAAAACAAATCCCTTTACAAGAGATATGAAGAAAATTGACTTATTTGCGTACTTAATCTTTTCTTTTGATTTATCTTACTGCTCTCATTCCAATGACCTCTCGATGATGTCTACTCAAAACAATTTAGAGAGAAAGGAATGGGACAACGATCATTATCTTTTGTCTGTTGTGCTTGTTGGATGTTCTTGTAAAATAACTTGGTGAATACTTGCTTTGTTAGGTACGTCCTAGCAAGGTTTTCGTATGTCAAGTGTGAACAAGAATACTCCTATCTGTTTGTCGAGTCAAAGTCCATCGCACTAGGTGCAACGCCATCCTGGTTCTTTATACCTTGATGCATCGTACTTACGTGTGTTATCAAAAATAAGGTAAGTAGCCCTTTTAAAATCCCAATCCTTGATAAGCGAATCATCATCATCATCTCTAATAAAGTCTCATCAGATCATGGAATTATTGGATCCTCTTGTCATCATCTCATTTATTATTTCTTCTCTCTGTGCTAACATAACATCACCAATGCATCCATCATGCATCCATCCTGCATCCACAAACTGTCAACATACCACATATCATTCATATCATACATAATAGGAAACACCGATCATTTCACACACATTACATTTGCATCGTCATCATAATATAGATCTTTTAGTCTAAGCATCTCATAAAAATCATACATTTGCATAAAACATCTACTACATAATCATATAGGCATTATCGCATCATCCATCTCATCCATCATCACATCATATGATCATTTAAGTTGTTTAGGATAATAAAGATTGGTTAGTCTAAGCATCTTGAAACCATCTTGAACCTCTTTATCGTGAGATCGACCCTCAAATTGAATCTTTTCGTTCGATCTCTCGAGGGGGCAATGTACTAGTGTACTTCTTTCCGTTGGGGCATCCAAAAAAATTAGAATTTTTTTGAATTTTTGATCACGACAAGTTTATTCTTTGAACCAACGCAACAAGTACATTGCTTCAAAGAGGGGAAAAATGTAGACACGTGAAACTAAAATCATGCATTTGATCAAATTCACATTCATTCATTCATCAGGTAAATCAGGTTCATTTAATTCAATCTCAAAGGTCATTAATTTAAATTAAATAAATTAACTTTATTTAATTTAAGCCTATCATTATCATTTTAATTAAATAAATCAAACCTTTATTTAATTAAATCTAAAATCACCTTTCATCTCCCTTTGATTTAATTTAAATCCAAATATTTAAGTCAAATGGGTCAAAACCAACTAATCTTCACCTAAACTAATCTAATCATCCATCACATCCTCTAGTTTTTCCCACTTGCACAAATAAATCAATTTATTGATTTATTAAAATCCTCATTTTCCATCAACTTGGCATAAAAATGGAATATTCCTTCAAATTTGAATTCAAAAACAAGTTGACATGTACATTCAACAAAGCATTTATGAACTCTTACATGGCTCTTACATGTCTCTTGCAAAGGTCAAACTCAACATTTAACTCTCAAATTCAAATTTGAATCTCCCCCTCTTTGGCACATTGACCAAAATGTGTTCATTCCTCAACCTATCACAAGTTGACAAGTGGCCTCTTCTCATTGGTGGATCTTTAGTCCCACATCCTCCATGTTTGGCATCCTTCTATCATTCTATTCTATATAAATAGAGAGCTTCTCTATTGTGTCAATCATCCACAATCCTCATGCAAAGTTACTCTATTCAATTGAGAGCTAATTTTGTCCATTGCATCCTCATCATTGGCATTATCAAGGGTTGGGAAAGGGCTTCTTTCCACATCAAAGAAGCACCAATCCACTATGGGATATATATCCATTATACTTTTTATGTTCTTAATTAGTTGTTATTTAAATTGTGAGATATGATGGATTATTTCATAGGAGCACTATGGTATTTGCATAGTTTGAACTAACATGCTAATGTGTTTTGAAGTTTAAGCTATTTTGTAGATTTGTGGTGCCAAATGTGCAAAGCCCAATCCTAATACTTACAAAACAATGAGAACAAACACATTAAGTTAGAGATTGCAAGTAAGAACAAGGATTCCCCATGAAATCCATTCAACAAAACTCAAATTAGGAAAAAATAATGAAAAACACAATGTAATAAAAAATAATTGAAAAACACAATTTGATGTGAAAATTGGCCTTTTCCCAATAACAAGACTGATATGTTGAAGATGTTGATGAGTGATCCACTTTGTTGATGAAGGATGAATGCTTTTAAAAAGCATAACCTAGCTATGATTCAATGATATTTGATGGAAATGGCTAAATATTTTGCCTGCATAATTTGTAGATGATCAAATGAGGATAGATGGATGAATGTCCAAATTTGAGCAATGTGGGACTAACATTCATCCAGTGGCAAGATGCCACTTGTCAATCTATAAGTGGATGGAGGATGTGCAAGATTTGAGGATTGTGCCAATAAATGCTTATTTTTGAATTTCAAATTTGTTGAAATGACTTGCAAGAGGGAAGGGAAAATGCAATAAATGCCACTTGGCTCAAGGCAAAGGACATGTAAGATGGAGTTATTGCCTTGTTGGATGTACATGTCCACTTGGAATTTTTGAATTCAAACTTGGAGAATATTCCAAAAGATGCCTTGTGAGGAAAATAGAGATTTAATAAATGAATTAAATCTATTTTCATGTGCAACTTGTAAAATCTAGAGGATGGGACATGACAAGAGATTAAATTAATCAAGGGTTAATTAATTTAATGAGAGATTAGATGATGTGACCTATTTGACTCAAATTTATGGATTTATTTAAATCAAATAAGAGAGGAATATGATAAGAGAATAATTAAATAAGGATTTTGATTTATTTAATTAAAGAGATGGTGTTAGATTAAATCAAATAAGGTTTTAATTTATTTAATTTAATAGATAGACTTAAGAGATTTAATTAAATAAAATTGACTATTTAATTAAATAGGGATAATTAGATCGGATTGATTGATTTAATTAACAAAAGAGAGAGACTTAATTAAATAACTGGTTTATTTAATTAAGGGAGGAATATTGATGAATTTAATCAGATAAGGAGATTTGATTAAATGGTCAGACCGAGGGATGATTCAGGATGAAACAATGTTAGTAGTCGGGATCAGGTACACAATGTCAATCAGTATATTTTATGTGTCTACAATTATTGTTAATAATGTGGATGCCTTAGGAATGAAAGTAACATCTTGCAACAAGAAAGACTGTTAACCCACAACAACTGGTTTTCTATCCCACAACATAAGGATTGTGGATGGTTGCAGGGGAGAGGTCAAAAAAGCCAAAGCGCAACACTTCCAAAAGAGAATGGAGGTTATCACTCAATAACCAATTGTGAGTCACTGTTGAAAAATGAGGTGTTTTCTTAGCTTAATACTCTGCAAAACTTTAATATTGCTGGTCTAAGTAAGCTCTTTATTTGTTACATATATTCTTTGTGGGTGATTATCTTGATTAATTCATTTTACTATTGTAGAATGTAGACACAAGTTGATAGAAGAACTAGACAGGATATTAGAAAGATTACACAAGATGTATCGTGGAGAAACCCTTTCGGAAAAAAAATCCACCAAGAATTATTCTATTATTCAATCTCTGAATTACAATAGCTCCAATTCTTTCTTGAGAATGCTTCTTCTATCTTTACCAATCTTCTTCACACCTGCAATAATAATTATAAAAACTCTCTTCAACTTGAATGAGATATAGATTCAATATGCAACCTTGTAATCTCCAAATGGTGATAATTACAATGCACAAGCTCAAGCCCTTGAAAAGGTATGCCATATTGCTTCAAGTTGAGTTCTATCATGAATACCAAAGCTTAGAACATGTGCTTTAACCATTTGGGCATCCCAAACTAAAGCTACAACTCATCTTTCACTTCGGTGATAATTACAAAGCTCTTCATCAAAGATGGTGCCCAAAAGAGGGTCCCATTTAACAGAGCCTTCAGAAATATCTTATCATGCATTGGAGTTAATTCCAAGAAAGCATCTTGGGCGCGCAAGTTGGCTCCAAGTGATTTCTAGTTAACTGAAACATTTACTCAACACCATTCCCAAAGAATGGTCACCCCTTGTTAACTAGAGGTAGTCCCTGTTATCTGTCATACAACTCAATGTTATTAGCCATGCATTCCAAGTTAACTGAGGTTAACTAACATACAACTAAAACTAACTGAAGACAACTGAACCATAAGTGAACTGAACTGAACTGAACTAAACTGATTCTGAACTGAACTGAACTGAACTGAACTGAATTGATCTGAACTGAACTTAACTGAACTTCAAGCATGCAAACATCAAATCCTAACTCTTAGGATCTTTTCATGCATTCAGAAGTGTTAACTGTTACTCCATATAGTTAACTGAACACAAGGTGAGTGTCACCTTACCATGTGTGCACCCACATGCTCCTATTATTTAGGAATAACTACAAATGTCAATTTCATGATTTATTTCATCCAAATAATTAATCTCATCCTAATCTTAGTGTTGTTGAACACATTCCAAGAATCTAGGAGATACATGAAATAATTAATGTTTAGGATTTGCAATTAAATGGCATCCTATTTCCAACATTCTCCCACTTGACATTATACATTGCAATTATTCTAAACAAGGAATAATAAAAAAAGTACAAGACTCAAGGCCAATGGCCTTCTTGCACCAACTAATCAAACCATGCTAACTTCAAATGCAACCTGCATAATCATGAAGCTTCCAAGAAAATGATTAAAACCAAGAGAACTTATTTGTATGATTTCATAAGATAATCTTTAACATTAATTAAAGTGTTAACTTTCTCAATTAATACCTTCCCATTATCAACCAAACCATTACCTTTCCCAAGCCTCTGTATCCAAACCACCTCTTTAGAGGCATGCTAAACCACCAAGTGTGTTGAATTCACATTCAACCAAGGTGTAGGCTCCTTGGTATTTTCTATTGAAAAAACTCTTCTTACAAGTAACCATTCCAGCAAATGTCTCTTACCATAAGAGAACTCTAGCCTCACCTATTTCTCCAACTATCCATGAGGACCTGTATCTAACCAATCCATGCCAAACTCCAAATGCAACACAACACTTTCATGAAGTAATCAAGCAAATGATTAATGTACCCAATACTTAAGAGAAACACACAAGATCAATGTCAAAGCTCCAAACTTGAACATAAACATGACATCCATGATCTAACCATCTCCTCTTATGAGATCACATGCATCATAACATACTTATACATCCTAGTCTCAAGAGAACCATGTAATATGCCAAAAATCTAATCTAGAATTAGGAGTTAAACCATGACATAATAGCAACCACTCTAAACCAAGAACAAACCATATCCCCAATCACATGAAGATAACCTTACCAATTATGCATCCAAGTCACTGCCAACAACTCCCACTGAACCGTGGTACCAAGTTACACATGGCATCGTGACTATCATCCTCTCCATGAAGATTACTCTGAAACATGAAGCAAAGAGTTATCACAAACAATATTAGCTAAAATAACCAATGCATCATTACTATTATCCGAGGACTCCTGTGTAGAAGAATCATAACTCTCTTTCTTGTTCTTACAATCCTTCTTCACATGTCCTGGTTTCCCACAGTTCCAACACTTTACCTTACTCCGTCCTTTTGACTTACCCTTCCCTTCCTTGTTTCTCTTGGCTTCTTGATTTAGGTTGCTCCTAGCATATGACTCCTAGAAAGGAGTGGTTCTCTAAGTATACTACATATGATGGAGGAGATTTCTTCTTTGCAAGTCCTGGAATATGTAAAACATCATTAAGGGTATTAATGTACCCAATACTTAAGAGAAACACACAAGATCAATGTCAAAGCTCCAACCTTGAACATAAACATGACATCCATGATCTAACCATCTCCTCTTAGGAGATCACATGCATCATAACATACTTATACATCCTAGTCTCAAGAGAACCATGTAATATTCCAAAACTCTAATCTAGAATCAAGAGTTAAACCATGACATAATAGCAACCACTCTAAACCAAGAACAAACCATATCCCCAATCACATGAAGATAACCTTACCAATGATGCATCCAAGTCACTGCCAACAACTCCCACTGAACTATGGTACTGAGTACACATGGCATCGTGACTATCATCCTCTCCATGAAGATTACTCTAAAACATGAAGCAAAGAGTTATCACAAACAATATTATCTGAAATAACCAATGCATCATTACTATTATCCGAGGACTCCTCTGTAGAAGAATCAGAACTCTCTTTCTTGTTCTTACAATCCTTCTTCACATGTCCTGGTTTCTCATAGTTCCAACACTTTACCTTACTCCGTCCTTCTGACTTACCCTTCCCTTCCTTGTTTCCCTTAGGCTCTTTTTTCTTAGGCCTACCTTTTACAAACAAGGCATCTTGGATTTCCTCCTTATACTTCCTCCTCATCTCCTCTGATAGGAGAGTAGGAATAATGTTGTCCATCTTTGGATCTGCACCATTTCCACTAATTGCAACAAGTAGATTTTCCCAAGAATCTGGTAAAGAACAAAATAATAAAATGCACTTATCCTCATCCTCTAGCTTTACATCTACAAATGCTAACTATCTGAGAATTAAATTGAAAGCATTCAAATTTTGTGCAACGGATTCACCATCTTTCATTTTCAATGAATATAATCGCCTTTTCAGATACAACTTATTGGTGAGACTCTTAGTTTGATAAATATCCCCTATTCTTTTCCATAATTTATATGCACTGGTTTCCACTGAAACATTTAAAAGAACAACATCAACAAGACACAATCTAATTGTTCCTCTTGACTTTTTATCTAACTTAGCCCAATCTTCATCTGACATAGTTGTAGGTGTCTTTGTCTTATTATTAACCGCTAACCACTGATCTCTTTCTTCAAGAAGATCTTCCATTTTTAATTTCCACATTCCATAGTTAGAACCATTGAACCTTTCAATATCTAACCTTGAATTCATTGTAACAAAACTTAATTCCAAAATCAGCAAATAACAAAAATAATAAAAGCTCCCACTAAGCCAAAAAACCTCCAATCTTTTAAGAGAAAGGCATCCCAATACTTTATCCAACCTCAGCTCTGATACCAAATGTTTATTAAAAATGGTCCTAAGACCTTTTTCACCTATATGGCCCAATCTATGGTGCCATAGCATACATGTATTTTCAGCTTCAGTTACATTTGATAAAATATTTACATTGGAGGTATTCAACTTAAACAAAGTCCCAATCCGAGATCCTTTAGCAACCACCATATTCCCTTTCACCAATCCGCAACCACCTTTGTCAAATGTCACATGCATTCTAGAATCATTAAACTTAGAGACCGAAAGTAGATTCCTTGTGGTGCAGGAGCACCTAGGCTGACCTCCATTTTGGTTTGCATAATTTTGGCTTGTACTGACTTTAGCCAAGTCAGGAATGCTTGTGTGTTTAGATTGGACCTTAGAAGGTCTTGATGGTGTGGATGAGTTAGTCATTAGGACTAAACCATCTTAGTTAATCATTGTTAGTTAATGTTGTTAAATTTTGGCTTTATTAAGCTTTGGATAGCCTATGTGGCAATATGGGGCAGTAAATGTGTGCTAATCATGTCCTTGTTGTTACAAGATGCCAAAGGATAGTTATGGAGGTGTTTGATTCAGAATTAAGGAGTTGGAGATCCTAAAATGAAGGGTGGTGGCGAAGTTGCAAGGATTTTGCAAAATTGCATGCAACCTAACTGTTGCTTTCCCTTGAAATCAGGGAAAATGCCGATCAACTGCCCTTGAACTGTGGAAATGGCATCAAAATGGATGTAAAGGCTCGTAGATAGTTTAGTTTTTTGGTATGGTAATGAAATTTTGGTGAAAGAATAAAAATAACAGTTAGTATTTTCTGTAGTTTCTGTGTTTATTGAAAACCCCGTGTGTTTTCAGGACAGTGAGATATATGATATATATGCATTTACTTGGCGTTGGATCGGGGTTTATTTAATATATTCTAGCATCTTTCCTTTTGAAAATAGTTCATTGAATCAGAATATAGGCATTATAGCTAAGCTTTGCAGTGCAGGGAATTGGAAAGACTGTATTTTCTGTGTTTCACCGAGTTCTTGAGAAATAGTCGTGCAAAAGCCACTGTATATACAATTTTCTCACTATTTTTGTGTTTACTGGATGTTATAGAATGTATTTTCCCCTGTAGACAATAAGCTTTGAGTTAATTTAGTGTTTTGTGATCATTGCTTAAGGTTGTAGGGACTTTTCTTGGTTTGAACAGTCTAGTTTAATTTCTGATGGCTCTCCCATAATCTCTGTCCACGGGGTTCCCCTGAAAATAGTTGAATATGGGAGAGGAGCCAACCTATTGTACATATTTAGAGTTAGGAGTGTCAAAGAGTCAAGCAATGAGTTTTAATCCCAAACCCTAGGCGAGCTAGGACTGCCCGGTTAGGGAATTGGGAGTGAAAATTAATGAACCAAGGCAGGGGAGGGGACCATTGTATGGAATCCGTACAGTTTCAGGTGGGGTGAGATAATATTCTCACTATCCAAAAAGATTGAGGTCCCCAACAATCCATTATAGGCAAGTTTGAAAGAGGAAACCAGTGAAACCCTAGATTTTAGGATAATAAGCCCTCCTCTCCAAAGGTATGGGAATCAACTATACGAAACAATTAGTAGCCTGAAACCAAGTGCAAGATTTAAAACCCTGAAAAGGGTGTCTGAAAGTGTATTTGGTTGGATAGGTTGTGTGACAAATTTGTGAGAAAAGGGCAGAAAAGGGACTAGTAAGGGCTACAAGGATTAGCCCCTTCAAAAGGCAAATTCATGAAATCGGGTAGATTGAAAGTTGAACACCAAGCAAGATGGTTCCATTTGGATATGGAAAGTATAAAATCAATGTCTCAAGCTCCCCTATAGGCAGTTCTAACAAATTGATGAAGTTGGCATCTAGACTCTTCTAGGTGTAGTGACAAAGATTGCAAGTGCAAGAAGGTGTTGAGTCCTCTGAGGTTAAAGCACAAGGTGGAGACTCTTTAAACAGAGTTATAGCAGGGTTCGGTTGGTGAACCAGATCAGGAAAGAGTCTAGAAGATTGTTAGGTTCATGGTGAAGGTAGGGTAATTTCTTCTTGTTGATTAGGTGCAAGCAAACCTTGGAGGTTACCATACACCACCTTGCAAGTCCTAGAATATGTAAAACATCATTAAGGGTATTAATACTACCATCACTGAAACACAATTTTACCTCTCCTTTGCCAACAGTCACCATGTTATACTTTTTCTCACTAAATAAGACCACTATGAGGAGAAGGAGATTGATTCTACATGAGATTAGTTTATGGAATGATTGTTCCTAGGAACACGTCTCTGTCATGATAGTTAATCATTAGGCATAGAGTTCTAAATTAGTTCTCCATTCCTACTTCATAGTTATTATTTTCTATTATTGGAATAAGTCCTCTTCCTATCTTTGAGGAAGAGTGGACAACTAATTTATGAGTCTATTTTTAGTCCTAGAGGAATAAAACTCCTCACAGACCTTATATAATGGTGTAATGGTGTGAATTTGCACCTGTAGGAAAATTTCACTTTTACATTACCCCCTACCTTAGAGAATTAAATTCGATGATGGAATCCCTACACCCGCCACCTTTCCCTATCCACTTGGCATCTCATGTGTTGGTGGAGGAATTTATACCTAGGATACTAGCACAACGTGCAAACATCCACACGACATGCTTATGTCCTAACATGATTCCTGCATCTAGAATTTGTAGAGGTGTTACACTCCTCCATTGGACGTGAAGTGAAATTCCCCATGTTCCCTTGATTGACTTCAAATGGGATTTTTGCCTCCCCTTTTCGTCAAATTTTCTAACTCTTCATTCCATTCAACTTCTTCACACTTCTTGACTCTCTTATCAACTCATTAGCTTAAAACAATCACTTTCAAGCATCACCACCACCCTTGAAGCTGCAAGCTGCTACATTCTTGGCTCCCTCTCTTCATTGTTACGACATCGTTGGATTTGGGAAGCTTGCAAGCTCACTCCTTCCTCCATTTTCCTTGAGAGAACATGGTTGAGAAGGTGACATCCACCATCTTCATTCACTTTTGCATTATCATATTTGTATTGTAGCATATTGTTGTTTGTGCATTGCTTGGTATCTCCATTTCTATACTCTCTTTAACATATTTCTATACACTCATTGCTATTTAGCTATTTATGAAGGTGGAAACACCAAAGTGAGGGACCGACTGAGGAAATCCTCTAAAAAAAACCCCAATAATTTTCTATTCTTCTGTGTGTAGGTACTTCTCAATTGGAGCTATTCAAAGAATCAAGTTGCATGAAGTTTGGTATCACTTTCTTATCCTTCTTCATCAATTCAAAGATAGACCAGTTAAACTATTCTTCTTCTTGTATTATGTTTTCATACTTTCTTTACATTTTATTATAACACAAAATCTATCAATCAGCCTGTTATCTTGTCTCCTGATGTTTTTATTTGTTCCTCACACTCTTTATTCATACGAATTCTAACACCCCACTGAGAATCTCGCATGTCATGTTGGAGTCTGTGTCCTAGACTTTCATCCTCAGGTAGTGAGCTTTCTAAGTCATAGATCAAGATCTAGGAATCACCTCATTTGGCCCCCTGAAACATTCAGGTTAGAAGGACAATAGCAACCATATTTATCTTCCTTTTCAACCTCATCCACTTAACCTTTCCAGATCACTTAACAAGCTTGAGGTAGATCAAGGTAGCTTGTTTCTTAGGACCCTCCCATGACCTAGGGTCTCAGAGCACCCAACCCCTCTCATCTACATTTTGATGAACCTAACATGAACTATTTTGGTTCCATTTTTTAGTGTTGAAGGAACCTTTTCTTGCATTCTAGGTGTGTTGTAGGTTTGTGTGTTGTAGGGTGCATGGCCTTACAACCCAACCTATGACCCCTAGAAACATAGTCAGAAGGATCCCTAGACATTGTGAGGCGAAATATAGATAGGTCACCATCTAATTGCTAAACCTTTGGGGTATGCTGAGGAAGTCCTTTTAAAGTACATAAACATGGCCTCTTTTATGTATCTCCCTATTCCTCCTACATAACCTACAAATGGATCACCCGCTATAAATCTTACATCATAGGACCTACCTATGAACACGATTAGAGAGCCCTCTTCTTTATACATTCCTACTCACATCAATGGGAACATCGTGATTGGTGTTATAGTTGATCCCAAGTGTCGTGTGAATGTTATAATAGAGGAGACTCTGCTGATAAATTTCTTGTAAAAGGATGGGTATTATGAATCAAAGAGCACAATACATACACAAAAAAAAATCTTAGTCCCTCCAATTGGTTCCATCAATCTCTCAGTCCTAGTAGGACCCAGGACTATAAATGATCAAGCTTTTGATGTCATCCTAGAGTTGGACTTGTTTAGAGTGAAACTAGGCATCTCGTGGCTATTTTCCATGAACATAGTCACTTTAGTAATTCATGTATTTGAAGTTTTCTCATGAGGGATCTATGCATGTTGTGCACAACACTAGATATAAACCTTTGGAGTCATGTGGGGGCTACTCAATAGATCACTTTTGGCCTGCCTTGGTCGGTCTGCTTCCTCTGAGGATGGACTTATTCTATCGCACCTATGTCAAATATAAGAATGGGGGCATAACACCGAAGGTGACCTACCCTATCTCCCCTTACACCATTTCAATCAAAGGTTCTATGATCGCGTAGTAGCAGGCTACCTCCTCCTCCTCTCAAAGGGGGAGGGGGAAGTTTTCTCGTGCCCAAGAACCTTCCTCTTCTTCTACTATCTCATATGCTTCTACCTCTCATCTTGCTATGGCACCTTCAACCTCTTCTCCCATGCCTCGCATGGGGAGTCCGATGGTGCTCACGTGGTGGAAGGCCAAGTATCAAGTATTTGAGCTCCCCCTCTTATCCACGGTGTCGAGGCCTATTTTCTATGGTAAGGGGAAGGGACCTCATGGAGTTGCCCCTATGTCTTGGCCTCTGCAGCCTCCTACTACTCTTGCCCCTTGAGCAGTGAATGGTAAGATGCCCACTGCCGAGGCACCTGATTTTGCTTCTCTACTTGTTGCAGCTTTCACTCTTGTGCTTCCTACTCCTACTCCTGTCCAAGAGGTTGCCCTTCCACTAGAAACAGTTGTGGAGGACACGCCTATGGTGGAATAGGAGCCTCTTGTTCCTTCTCAAGAATCAAGTTCTAGTTTTCAAAGCTAACAAAATTGTCTTGTGTGTGAGTATAAGCATCAAAGGAAAGCTCTGGCAGTTGAGAAAGCTACCTCATAGAAGGTAGAAGAGGAGCTTGTAGCTCTTTTTTCAACATCTCCTATTGTGCCTCCCTCTTCTATTCCTTCCGCTTTAGTTCTTGGCACCTTAGTTTTTCTTTTGGCTCCTCTTGTGAATGTTGGTGACCCTCACCCCAAAAGAGTGTAGGTGTTCATCACCCCCTCAGTGGAGCCCCCTCTTTTGATGTCCCTTCTGAACATCCCTCGGCTCGTGGACATGTCAAACACCATGATGGTGTTCATTGCAACCTTGTCCTCTTCCTCCTCACCTTTTTCTTCCTCTATGGGGATTTTATATCCTTTGATGAAGTGTAAGTTGGAGGACGACCTTGCTTCCAATGGAGGTCAAAAACACCTTGAATAGATTGCTATTGTGGATAGGGAATTTATTGAATCTTTCTCAATAACTAGTGAATGCTCATTACAATTTGAATATATGTCAAGTGGAAATTTATATGATGCATAAATAAGTTAATAATATAGTAGCTTATGTAAGTGATACTCTAGCACACTCAAGGATAAAGAATATTTATATTAATGGTTGGTTATGCTATTTGAATTGACTAATACATAAAGTACTAAATGGAGTGTTGAAGCCATACTAAGGCCTATAGAGTGGAAGTAAAACAAATGGATTTACTTTGAAACATGTTTATGGTATGCAATGCACCCAAATGAAATAAAAGGAAAAATTAATTACAATTTGATTGAAAGAGGTGCTAGATTTCATGCATATTATTATTTAATCCTTCCAATTACCAAAATAAAATTCAACAAACCCTAACCAAAATGTATGGAGGAAAAGTATCTATCTAAAGAAGTTTGACACTTTAATATGTATGTAGTCAACAAGGGGAAAAAACAATTTGACATACTTTGAATATTTAACAAGACTATTATCAATTCCAAGAAATTTATTGATTCAGATACACTCTAATTCCATTAAAAAGTTGTAAATGCAATGATACCATATTCAAAATGAAAGACAAGTAGTTAAACTATATATTATAATGAGTAGGAGTCTATTTGTTCATTTAGTTATTACTAATTAAAATGAGATTCAATGTGGGCATGAATCTTTCAAGGTGCAAGCACAAGTAGAAATAACTTCAACACATGGTTATAAACATGCACCACTCATCATCATGCCTATTGCATCCTTCTTTACTAGGAGTTCATTATTTTACTCTATTCTTGTAAATAGAGAGGAAATAATGAATTTATTTTTAGTTTCATATTGCTCTTAATATATATTTATAGGAGTGTTGGTGTAATATTACATCTTATTAATAAATTTATTTAGGATATTAGAAATATTTAAATATTCTCACCTAGGTAGTTAATAATGACATTTTCTAATTTTGAATTTATGTACATAAGTGTCACAAGTTCCTTATCAATCATTGATGAATGATATTTAGAATCTACTTCTATTCAATTAGAGTCATCTCTGTCTTAGTCATGTCGAGTCAACTTATCCATTGATTGGAAATTAACATCTTGATATCTTAGTTATATTGAAATATGTAATTTCAAATGCAAATGAATAGATATTGAGGGTTCATTTACTTTAATGTGATTTGTTTATTTTCATTTTAAAATGATTTATTTGTTGTAATTATGCAATATAATTGTAGATTTGATTTTGCAATGATGTTTATAAGAAAATATAATAGTAATGTTTATGATGTCTTGGATGAATTATGTCCATAATTCAATCCATTTAGAATGTTGTATCTTTTGCACGCGGTTTCATCCACCAATATTTTTTATCCCTTCTATTCAATTTGGATGTACTTGTATCTAAGAAAAATGGGTGTTAAAAGAACCTCGTGGGAATTTGTTGTGAGAAGATTGAATCATGGAACATTTTGTGATATTATAAGGATTTTTAAATTTGTAAAAGATTGAATACATACAAGATAATCACAAAAAACACCTAAGATGAGGTAGTATAAATATCGATGCAAATACAAGATTAATGAATCTACTCAATAATATGTTTGATTTTTTTTTTACGATGATTATTCAATATTACTAATTTCCTAGAGATTGTCTTTAAAAACAAGATCCTATATTTTTTGGCACCCAAGATGACATGCAGCAATCAATATTCAAAATTAATATCTTTGGAATTTATTGTTGCATGTCACCATGGCTGCAAAAAAGTTACAAATAAAGATCCTAGGATCATGCTCTATAATGTTCATCTAGATTAAAAATACCCTATCCACGTCCCTTCACATTCTTCACTGAGTAAACCAAACTCTTCTAATTTTACATCATTAAATCCTACATCTCCAAATGTGATTAATACTATATTCATTTGGAGCTCTATAAGGGAGTTCTAAAAATAACTAGATATTTTCTTAGATTGGGGGAGAAATTCAATTCACTCCTTAGAAACTCTATGCATCATAATCTATATTTTGGTTCATACTTGTCTACATTGAAAGGGCCACACTAGTTCCAAATCCTTAACAACAATATATAACATTACATGTTTTCCTTTTATTGGATTAAACATTATTGCATAGGAGCTAACACAATTACATCCATGACACTTTTTTTTTCTAAAATTAGACTTTGCACCACTTTAACTTCTTTACTTGATTAAATCCATGCTTATTAAAATGCAAACAATGAAGATCGTGATTTTATACTAATAATAATTTCTATAGGTGCCATTGATGATTTATCATTATATGCAAGTTTGAAGATGTAATGTTACTAAAAACATAAATAAAACAAAAAATAGCATCATACTACATATCATTGTAAATGCTTTCATATTTCTATTACTCTTCTTTTCTTCAATATGCGTGATTTATATAGATCATGTACACTTAAAAGTAGGGGGGGGAAATGTAGAGAGTAAAAGTTTACTCTCTTACACTCACTTTTGGTCTTCTTATAAATTCAGTTGCCTACTACTTAATTTTACATGTTCTACATATAAGATGACCATATCCCTACTTTTACCACTCTTAATGCCAATATCCTAGGCATACAAGTGGATTAGTCTAGATTTTTAAGGTTTTCTCCCTTTCATATTAGACTACAAACATGGCTTTTTCATGTAAAAAAATTCACATGAAAAGTTTCATCCCATCCTAGATTTTCAAGTTTCTACTACCAAAGCTAATAATTCTAAAATTTGATTGTTGAATGTCATCTTGTGTACCAAAACAACACAAAATGAGCACCTAAGATCTCGTTATTAAAGACAATCCCTAGGAGATTAGTGATCATGGGTAATCATAGCAAAGGCCCCCTCAAACATATTGTCAAGTAGATTCATTAAGCTTATATTTGTATCAAGAAATACTAACTCCTCATAAGTATTCTTTGTCATTGTCTTATATATCTTTAATCTTTTACAAATGAAAAATACCTATAATATCACAAAAGTTCCATAATTCAATCTGCTCACAAAAATCCCCACAAGATGCGTTTAACACCCATTTATCTTAGATAAAAGTATACCCAAGAAGAATATGAGGGTTCAACAATACCACATATAGAAAATGAAACCTTACCAAATGGTCAAGATTCTTCTCATGTATCAAAAGATCAATGGTATCCAATGGTTCCAAAAGGAATCTTTGGGAAAATATTGAAAATTGAAAGGGAAAAAATACTCTACAAGTGGGGGAAGCGGATGGCGTAACCCATGTTAGGGTTTCACACATGGTTGTGAGGGAGGATCAACCCTCCACATTGGAATCCATTTCATGGTACGAGCCACTCTATGACTTGATTTTCATTTCATCTTGCATTATATTTGGGGTTTTCATTGGTGCAGAGGGTGGGATTTCCTCTACCCTTGCTCATGGGATTTCGCTTGTGGGGTGTTTGACTAATCATGGAGGGTAATATGGAGCCCCCCAATTGTTCGGCTAAAGAGTTGAACCCATAATATGATGGTAGTACACAGACAAAATATTTCAGAGACATAGTGGCTGGTGAGGAAGTGTCCTTGCTTCTTGGTGCCAAGTTCATTATGCAAGCTTGTGAGGATGGAGAATATGGGGGAAGTAGAGAGCAAGGTAAGTATCCCCCCACTTCCTCTAAATTGGATATCTTAGTTCCAAACCATGAATTAAACAAGGAAATTTGTGAAGAAGATAATAGATAAAAAAATGTGGCAATTTTTTTTTGGTAGCTGTGGACCTTAATAAGGTAACAGCTAGGAAGTATATGGATGAATGGCTTGCTAGTGTTTGGGGTAAGAAATTAGGGATTCATTTCTCTTATTGTAGAATAATTCAGAAAGGCTTATTTTTTATTTTCTTAAAAACCATGAAATGCAAGAATTTTTAATTAAAAATAGTTTTGGAGCATTGGGAAAAATGTTTTTCGGGATCTAGCTTGGTCGCCAGAGGCCCTAAATGATGAAATCCTAGCTCTTTTGAACCCTAGGTGGATGGTTATTAAAAATGTACCCCCTGAGTATGAAAATTTATTTCTCTTGATTGAACCATATAGAAGGGTTATCAGAATAGATGATGCAAAATCCTCCCTTCCGCATGTGCATACTAGGGCTCTTGTATCCTTGATCCTCGGAGTGGACATTCCAGATTGGCTATTGTTAAAACTTGGCAATGACAATATTAAATGTGCGATAGAGATGCTAGGGGGTTTAAACATGTTTTATATTTGTAGGAAGAGGGGAATTTGAGGAGGAACTTCCCTATGATAACCAAGAAAAAAATATTTTCTAAGCCTTTGGCTGGTCATAAGGGAAGCATCCCACCCTAAGGAAGGAATTCCAATGCACAAATGCTAGGTGACAATGACACTATGGAAGTCAGAATTAATAGGTTTGGTGGATCCCTAAATGTGAAAAAATATATGGAAACCCTAGAAAATAATGTGAATTTTGAAGCCCTAAATGAGAATATGAATTCAAATTCCCTAAGTAGTAATAAGAATATGGATACAATAGATGGTAGTGCAATTATGGATGCCCTAACTAGAAATAAAGATTTAGAAACCCTAAGTAGAAGGATGAGTACGAAAACCGTGAATGGAAGCATGAATATGGAATGCTTAAATGACTATTTAAATATAGAAACCGATTGTATGGACAATGTACAAGAATCCAAGATCTTGTTCAAGGGTCAGAATCTCTGGTCCAACCCAAAGGGGAAACAATATTGCCTGCTAGTATTTCACAAGTAATATTCAAAAGTAGCTAGATAACTAAACAAAAGAATTGGAAACTCATGCTTCAGACCCATTGTCTAGAGATAATGACAAAGGTAATAAGATTGACCACTCAAATGAGGTCATAATTAAGCATCACACCTCCATTATTAAGGGGGGAAAAAGGAATGTACAACAACTGGATATGGACAAAATAAGACAATATATGAAGGAAAATGAAAAAACAAGAAATATTTTAACATGGAAAAAGAACCTAAAGAAGAGGTGGTTTATATAAAAAGACTAAGAACCAAAGAAAATGCATATGGTAACAATGAAGAAAATTCAAGCAAGGCTTTTCCAAAAGAGATCTACACTCAGGGTAATAAACCAAGCTTACCAACCACTGTTAAACAAATGGTGAATACATTTGAAGCAAGAATGCAATCCATCTATATTCAACAGGATACCATCGATGGACTGGTTCCGAGCCATCTTGGAATTAGGGAAGGAAATAAAGGTTTTTGATGGTTTTGAATCTCATAGTAACTAATGCACCAATGATATCTTGATGGATATGGGTGTATTGAATTACAAAAGATGTGAATGACAAAAAGAATAATTTTTAGCCAAGAGGCTTGTGAAGGGAATATAGAAGTTTCCCCATATTCAAACCAGGGGTCTAATAACATAAAGGAATGTGATAAAATTTCTCTTATAAATTTATTGAACTCAAGTGAGTCTAGTCTTCATAGAGACCTTGATTTTTCAAGGGTTATAGGGGATTCAATTGCTAAGGAGGCCAATGTTGGGGGGTAGATCATAAAATAGGGAAACTTCAAAGAATAAGGAGGGCACAAAAAAGGGAAATGAATCTATAATTCCTATAGGGATAGGGCACCTTAAACTGATGTCAAAACAAAAGAGGAAAAAGAATAGTGTGGCCATCCTAAGCCCTACCACCAAAATGATGGAAATAGATTCAAGGATGCCTAAATGTTTTGATAACTTCAACATTGAAGAGGACTCATCTGCTATCCTAGATTCCAAATGACCCTCAACTGTATCTCTTGGAATGTAAGGGGATTGTAATCCCCAGACAAGAAGAAAATTGTAAGGAGGTTCCTAAACCAGTTTAGGAGTAAATATGTGGTACTCATTCAAGAAGTTAAATCAATAGGGTTTTCTCCTAAAACAAATATTAATTTTATATGGAGGGAGGTAGTACATTATGTCACCTAACATGAAAAAGGATGAGGGGGAAGCTATCCTCATCTCCAAGTAATGGAAACAATTTGTCTCTAGTTTTAGAGTTTCTCCATGCAACAAGGTTGCCTAGTTTACCTTAAAAAAGGATGATAATGCATTTGGAATCTATCCAATTTATGCACCCAATGAGTACAGAGAAAAAAAAGAGCTATGGAAGTGGTTATGTGACCTAGAATTTATTCCATTGATTCTAGGAGGAGACTTCAACATGATTGAAAGACATGAAGACAAATATGGAGGAATCGATATGGAGTGGAAGTGGAATGAGAAATACTTTTGGATGAGGATGGAATCCAAGTTAAACCTTGCTAACCCTATTGAGGGTCAAAACAAGGACATTCCCATCATCTGGTACACCTAGTGTAATGCCCTAGAAGGGTAATAGGAGAATTTACTATCGCTTAGACAAATTTTACTTAAACAAAGACCACTTCATCACATACTCTCTTAGAGATGGCTACAAGATTGAAGTGCACCACTATACTTTATCGAATTGACATCCTATCAAAACAAGGATTATCCTCAAAAATGAAAATGGAAAAGAAAAGTAAAAATGGGGAGGGTTTCTCCTCAACACAAAGCTACTTAAAGATGAAAATTGTGTTGCTGCTATGAGGAATCTCAAGAATATCAACATTTGGATGTACAAAGGCTTGAGTGCAATTGAGAGATGAGATCTCAACACCAAGGGCTAGAAAAGTTTATTCCAAACAATTGGAAAGAAGAGAGATATGGATAGGAGGAAAGAAGATGGTCTCCTTCAGGAAAATTTGCTCCATGCAGAAACTTGCGTCCAAGAAGATCCTAGAAATGAGGTATTGGGCAGTAATCTCCTGGGTATCAAAAACTCTCTAAGAAGGTTGCAACCTAACATAATTCAAGGGATAAGGATAAGGGCTAAAATCAGTTGGCTAAATAATGGGGGCTAACATAATTTTGGACTACTCTACACCAAAGACAATGACAACGCGACTTGGTAAAGGTTTCATTGGTGTTATTGCAAGTGTTTGCTTGCATTCTTCTCACTTGCTTCTCAAGCACATAAGACCAACCTTTATCAGTTGCCCACGATCTCCCATCAGCAAGTGCCTACCACTCTTCAGAACCAATGTGAACCCTCCATGCACCTGCTTATTGGCCTCTCAATACTTTGTTAAAGACATCATTGCCCTTCACTTTCAATTGTTAGGCTGCTTCAATTTCAATCAACCTGCTTTTCCAATATCCAAGTTGGAGGCTTTGTCTACCATCACGGTTATGTATATTTTCCTCAGTTTGCAAACATAAACTAGATTTTGAATCAGTGTAGCTGAGTTATTTATTGTTTGAATTATGTGCCTCAAATTTATTGGTTAGACCCCATCTTGGTCGTCGCAAGTTCAGATCATTCCAAGTTAAGCATTCTGCCTTTTACCGTTGTCCCACTGGTGTTCACAATGCTTTGTTAATGACTTGTGTAGTAGTGCGGTTCTATCGTTGTACCATGCCAAGCCTTTGGCATGCTTGTAGTAATGTGGTGTTACTGCCACCCCATGCACAACACACAACAAAGTTGGCGGTATGGCAGTACCGATGATCTGTAGGGATGGACTAAGGGTGTTGGCAGTAATGCAGTATTTATACCACCTTACCATGATAGGGTTTGGAGCCACTTACAGTTATTTAGTAGGAATTTGGTGTGTTGAATGTTGTAACCTGCTAGCCCGCAATGCATTGGTGAAACCCTTGGCAGGAGAGCAGGATTGATGGAGACTAGTTGATGGAGAATGTTGATCGAATGACTTGGCAACCAATGTGGACATTAGAGAGACTTGGTAGTTTCGATGAGAGACTGGATTGAGTCCCATCGATAGTTCAAAGGGTATTGGAAATTAAACCGTATGTGACCGATTGCCTATGGAATTCGAATCAAATGGTTTTGAATGGAAAACATAGAACGAATGTGAAATGGAATTGTAACATTCTAGAATGTAGTGAGTACTGTGTTGTTTGACTTGAGAGTGAGGTGGATCAAAGAAATGTAATGATGCTGAAGTTGATGCTGTGAATTAACATTTGAAAGAATAAGTCTATAACTTTATATGTAAGCATCTTTTACTATAATACAAAGTGACTTTTCTTAGTGTGTGGGTTTTTCTCCTGTAAGGGTTTTCCCATGTAAATATGGTGTTCAATTCTATGCGATTGTGTTAAATTTTTCCACTCTATTATTCTGGTTAATGTGCATCTTTAATGATTTGTAATTGGAAATTGAATGTGTTTTCTACATTTCTCTTCTAAGAATTGGCATTAGGAAGGTGATTCTGCACTTAGCTTTCCTTAAAAGTGGTATTAGAGCCTAGCCAGTTGTGTTATCCTTGTGGGTGAGTTGGGTTTTTTGTGCTAATTCTATAGTGGGAGTCTTGTAGAGGAAATTGGTAGTCTAGATTGTAGTTTGAGATGGAAAACACATCAACAAGAGTAGAAATTGAAAAGTTCAATGGTGGAAATTTTGAGTTGTGGAAACTCAAAATGGAAGACATGTTGGTGGATAGAGATCTCTAGATTGCTATGTCTGAAACTAAACCATTAGGCATGAAGCAAGAAGATTGGGACCTCACTGACAGAAAAGCCAGCGGGCTGATTAGACTCTGTTCTCCTGAACGTCTATGAGGAGAAGACTGTAGTTTTCTTGTGGAAGAAACTTGGAGACATTTATCAGGGGAAGTTTTTGGTGAATAAGTTGTTCCTGAGGAAAAATTTATATTCCTTGAAGATGGAGGAAGGTGCATCTGTTGCAAACCATCTGAATTCATTTAACATTATTGTTGCTTAGTTGGTGTTTGTAGGTGTAAAGATTGATGATGAGGATCGTTGTATGCTTTTTTTGTGTTATTTTCCTAACACGTGGGACCATCTGGTAATGGCTATTGGAAGTACAACAACCACTTTCAAGATGGAAAATGTGGTTGCTTCATTGTTGTCAAAAGAAATGCGGAGGAAATCTTCTGAGATGGACAAGGAGGCTCTTATTGTTCGAGGTAGGTTAGAGAAAAAAGGAAAGAAGAAAGAAAAGAAGTCTAGATCTAAGTTAGAGGGGAGATCAAAGTCTCCTGGTAAAAAGTCCAAGGTGAAATGCTAGAATTATGGGAAAACTAGACATATCCAAAAGGATTGCAAAGAGGAGAAAAAATAACAACTCTTCGAATAACGATTCTTCTCAGAGTGATGTAGATGCCTTCATTGTTTCCTTGGCGACCTAAACATCAGATGATGTTTGGATGATTGACTCAGGTGCATATTTTCACATGACATCTCACATAGATTGGTTCACGAAGTATGAAAGCTATGATAGTGGAAAGGGGTGTCTAGCAAGTGACTCATCTCTTGAAATTGTTGGTTGTGGAAGAGTTAGAATTCAATTTCTTGACAGAAGAATCAAAGGAATTGATGGCGTAATGCACATACTAGGTTTGGCTTGTAATTTTATTTTTGTAAGTAAGCTAAATGATGTTGGTGTACAAGTTTCCTTCTCAAATGGTGCCTATAAAATGACAAGAGGCTCTATGGTGCTGGCCAAGGGTGCACACATTAGCACTCTATACAAGTTGGACGCACATGTTGTTCAATGTAACAATGTCTCTGCAAATTCAAGCAAAGCTAATCATGTAGGGAAGGAGAACGTTGTTCCTCTGGGTGAAAATTCCTTGGAGGTGAAACTACCAACAGAGAAAACCATGCTGTGGCATCATAGACTCAAATACATAGGTGAAAAAGGCTTGAATTCCTGGAAAAATAAAAACATGGTTGAAGGGCTCGATGATTGTAACCTTGAGTTTGATTTCTATACACATTGCATATATGGAAAGCAACACCGTGTTTCATTTTACTCAAGTCCTCATAAATATTCTGGTAGACTAGATTATGTTCACTCTGATGTATTTAGTCCAATGAATGTTCCTTTGTTATTGAAGTCTAAATATCATGAACTTTTATAGATGATTATTCAAGAAAGGAAATTGTGTATTTTATAAAAAGTAAATCGAAAGTGTTCAATCGGTTTAAGGAGTTTAAAACCTTGGTAGAAAATCAGACTGGTAGAAAAATTAAATGTATGAGGACGGATAATGGCGGTGAATTTTGTTTTGCAAAATTTGAAAGGTATTGCAAATACCATGGGATTAAAAGGCATAAAATACACCTTACACTCCATAGAAAAATGTAGTTGCTGAAAGGTTGAATAAAACACTGATGGAAAGGACAAGAAATATGTTGATCAGTGTTGGTCAGGAGCAGAAGTTCTGGGTTGAGGTAGTGGCTACAACATGATACTTGGTAAATCGATCTCCCTCTTTGGTGCTCATGGATAAAATGCCTATGGAAGCATGGTCATGTAAGAAGCCCTCTCTGTGACATATTCAAGTCTTTGGTTGTGAGGTGTATGCATATGTGCCTAGTGAGAAAAGATCTAAGTTGGAAAACAAGGCTGTAAAATGTATCTTCATTGGCTATGGAATTGGCGTGAAAGGATACAAGCTCTGGAATCTAGTTACTAAGAAGGTAGTATACAACAGAAGTGTAATCTTTTGTAAGATGAAACCTTCTACAGTGGATCTACAGTCAGAGATGAAAGAAGATAAGAAGGACGTAGTTGAAATCCCTTTTACTCTAGAGAAGGAAGAACTACAAACTCCAAGTGTACCTGAATGTGAGGAGAGCTCTAGTAGCTCTGAGAATTCTAAACAAGAAGAACCTCAACCTTAGCTTGTGAGGAGGTCTACACGAGAGAGATGGCAACCTGAAAGGTATGGATATTCCATGTTAGTTGTGCCTATTCTTTGATTACTAACACTGATGAGCCTAGGATTGTGAAAGAGGTATTAGATATGCCTAATTCAGATTCCTGGTTGGAAGCCATGAATGAAGAAATGACATTATTGAAAAAGAATGAAACTTGGGATTTAGTACCTTTTCCTGAAGGTCAAAATCATGTTGGTTGTAAATGGGTATTTAAAAAGAAAATTGGTCTGGATGGTAGTGTGGAGAAGTATAAAGCTAAGTTGGCTATGAAAGGTTATTCCCAAGTAGAGGGAATTGATTTTGGAGAAATATTTTCTCCTGTAGCAAAGCTGAAATCTATCAGATTTTTATTGTCACTTGCAGTTGCATATGACTTAGAGATTGAGCAGATGGATGTGAAGACAAAATTTCTTCATTAAGATTTGGAAGAAGAAATGTACATGTCCTAGACAGAGAACTTCGTTGAAAAAGGTAAAGAAAGTCTAGTTTACAAGTTGAAAAAATCTCGGTATGGTTTAAAACAATCGCCTAGAATGTGGTACCAAAAGTTTAATAGTTATGTGTTGTCTTTGGGATTTGTGATATCAAAGTATGATCTTTGTGTGTATTTTAAAATGTATAATAGTCGTTTACTTGTTATTTCCCTGTACGTGGTTGATATGTTATTCTTTTGGAATAGTAAGGGTATGATTTATGATTTAAAATTTTAGTTGTCAACATAGTTTGAAATGAAAGATTTAAGTGTAGCTAGGTATATTCTGGGGATGTAAATTAGGAGAGATACAGGAAATAGAAAACTTTGGCTCAACCAGAGCAAGTAGATTAATGTTGTCCTTGAGAGATTTAGTATGATAGATTGCAAGCAGTTAGTTGTTCCAGTGTTGCGAGGAATGAAACTCTTTGTTGAAGATTGTCCAAAATATCCTATTGATATGGAGCACATGACCAAAGTGCCTTATATGAGTGTGATTGGTAGTTTAATATACACAATGGTCTATACCAGGTGAGACATTACCCAAGCAGTGGGAGTACTTAGTTTATGGCTAATCTAGGAAGGCTACTTTGGGATGCTGTGAAATGAATTTTTAGATATTTGAAAGGTACTTCTCAGTATGATTTATGTTATCATGGAAACTTGGTTGGATCACAAAGATCTATTAGGATTCATGGATATGTGGATTCTAATTAGGCAGGGGAAATTAATAGCATAAGGTCCACTAGTGGATATATTCTCACATTATTTGGTGGTGCAGTTAGTTGGATGAGAAAGCGGCAGGCTGTAGTCACTTTATCTACTACTGAGGCAAAAACTCATGCTTGCAAGGAAGCCATCTGGCTTAGACATTTGTGTTCTGATATTGGGTTTAATGCAGGTAAAATTACTATTTTTTGTGACAATCAAAGTGCTATCTGTTTGGCAAAAAATCCTATTTTCCATGTCAGGATGAAGCATGTTAATGTTCAGTATCATTTCTTTCATGATATGGTGGAGGATGGAAAGGTTAATTTAGAAAAGGTGGACACTTTGGAGAATGTTACTGATGCATTGATGAAGCCTGTGAGCACATATAAGTTCAGATGGTGTGCTAGTTCAATGGGCCTGGGGGCCTATGATTTACAGTGATCTCAAGCATTGCAAAGGGTCTAGTGAATTGTTTGTCAAGTGGGAGCATGTTGGAATTATGTGCCTCAAATTCACAGGTTAGACCCTAGCTTGGTTGTTGCAAGTTTAGATCATTTCAAGTTAAGCATTCTGCCTTTTACCGCCGTCTCACTGGTGTTCACAATGCCTTGTTAATGACTTGTGCGGTAGTGTGGTTTTACCACTGTCCCGCACCAAGCCTTTGGCATGCTTGCAGTAATGTGGATTTACTGCCACCCCACACACAACGCACAACCGAACTGGCAGTATGGCAGTACCACTGACTTGCAGGGATGGACTAAGGGTGTTGGTAGTAGTGCGGTATTCATATTGCCTTGCTGCGACAGGGTTTGGAGCCACTTGCGGTTATGTGGTGGGTGTTTGGTGTGTAGAATGTTGTAACTTGCTAGCTCGTGATGCATTGGTGAAACCCCTGGTAGGAGAGTGGGATTGATGGAGACTAGTTGACGAAGAATGTTGACCGGATGACTTGGCAACCAATGTGGACATTAGAGAGACTTGGTAGTTTCGATGAGAGACTCAATTGAGTCCCATTGACAGTTCGAAGGATATTGGTAGTTAAACGGTTTGTGACTGATTGCCTATGGAAATCGAATCAAACGGTTTTGAATGAAAAATGTAGAACGAATGTGAATATGCATTGTAACTTTCTGGAATGCAGTGACAACTGTGTTGATCCATTAGAGAGCGAGGTGGATCAAAGAAATATAATGTTGTTGAAGTTGATGCTATGAATTAACATTTGAAAGCACAAGTCTGTAACTCTGTATGTAAACATCATTTACTGTAATACAAAGTGACTTTGCTTGATGTGTGGGTTTTTCTCCCGTAAGGGTTTTCCCATGTAAATTTGGTGTTCAATTATGTGTGATTGTATTAAATTTGTCTACTCTGTTATTCTGGTTAATGTGCATCTTTAATGAACTATAATTGGAAATTGAATGTATTTTCCATATTTCTCTTGATTCCGCACTTAGCTTTCCTTACATTTACTAAAGCAGTGCGACTTGAAGATTTTTTGGCACAAAGATCTTTGTGGTGGAGGGCATTGAAATATTAGATATGCATGGGTATAAAGGAAGCTTCAATTTCCACGCTTTGCATAGAACAAGTAGAGAGAAAATCTGTTAAGGAGTTGCAAGCTCATCGACCTGGCCTTTTTTTCTAATTCCAAACATCCATAAATCACTGTCATGACTTCTAGAGGAGTCCAACCAAGGGACTCAAGAGTTTGTCAGGCTCCTTATTTTCTGTTCCTCACACACGACCTGCCTCATCTTAGAGGCATTGCATATTTGACCTCTGACAGTGGTGTGGCCGTTCAGACTAGTCACAGTTCCACACACAATTGGAGTTTGTTGCTCGCTTATCTACTTGGCACCAAGACTTCAACATTTGGCACTTTGATCCAGTGAAACACCTCCTTATACTTCTCAACAGCTCTCACCACGTCCTTTGACTTGGTCGCAGTTCCTTTTGCTATCATTTATTTTTTACATGTCAGTCTAATATTTACGCCGAAGGCATGTCCTATATGAACTTTCCAAGTTCATTTTGCCATTGAACAGTCCAAAACCAAGAATAGGGCTTGGTTGACATTAAAATGAATCTCAGTTGTCCATCATTTTGCTATGTTTTTCTGCTTTCTCACCACTTTTCACGCCTTTCATAGATTTTCACGCCGTCCACTTTCACGTAAATATGAGCGAGCCGCCCTAATATAGTAAATAAATCAATGGCACACAGTTTTCACCACCATCATAAATTCACTATATGTCTATATCTCTATAATTATCTTTATCTCTATCTCTATGTTTATTTCTATCTCTATATCTCTCTCTCACTCACACACACACTCCTCTATCTCTTCTATCTAGCTCTCTCTATCTCCCTCTCCCTCTCTCTATTACTTGTCCCTCTCACCTCCTTTATCTCTCAATCTTCCCCCCTCTATCTTTATCTTTCCATCTCTCCCTATCCCTCTCTATCTATATCTCATTAAATCTATCTCTCTCTCATTCACTCCATCTCTCTTACTCTATATATCCCTCTCTACCCCTCTCTATATATCACTTCCTATAACATTTTCTAAATGGCCTACCAATTGGCTTCATGTATTACACAAATGTATACAAAAAATAGACCAAAATTTTCCCTAATTTACCTTCCACAACTCTTCGGCGTACCCATTGCACACACAAGTTGCAATTGCTAGTTATTGTGGCATTTGATAGGAATTTTTCTTTTAAAAACTCACTGGTTAGATCAACTTATCATCATTTATAAATGCTTGTAAAGGGGGACTTTTTTAAGTTTTGTTATAATTTGTGAATGAAATGTAAAATTATTTTATATTGATAAACATATTATTGTGCTTATTTTGTTTCATTTGTGGAAGTTGTTTTATGTTCTCGTATCTTGACATTTTTCAACAATATATGCTAGACAACCAATTTGATATTGATTCATTTGTATCTTGCAAAATTTGTATGGTGTATCCTAGATGAAAATAAAATAAATAATAAATATGTTTCAATGTGATAATGTAAGTGCAAGTTAATGGGTCTACTCTTAGTGGAAGTTATCAAGATTGAAAAAATCCCAATGAGAATGAGTACCCATTTTGTAAAAAAGGTAATAATCTAGGATTGAGCTCTTGAACCTAAAATTATACCCATATGAAATGGGTACCTATTTTAATTTTTAAAATTGATATCTATTTGAAATAGAAATGGGCATCTGTTTTAAAATGGTATGCATTTTAAAATGAAATGGGTACTAATTTCTATTTATACCATATATCGATTCCATTTTAGAATGGGTAGGCATTTTAAAATGAGTACACTTTCATAAAAAAATAAAATTGAAACCCATGATTTTGCTTTTATTTTATGCTTGGAAAAGCAACCCTCAACCTTGAACCTACAAGTAAAAGGTCATGGAAACAACAATTTTTTTTACTAAATAGCAATAAGGCGGATGACATTTTCTTCAATTTTTTTACAAAATTAATACCCATTATAGAGTTTTTTGTAAACCATTGTACAATTGAAACTATTTTGTTTGAGGTGTTGGATTCTCAAAAAATCTATCACTAAAGTAATTAATTATGTCAATATTATTTAAATTTGGATATTAACTAACACAATAAAATATTTGATAGCATTATTACAATCAACTTCTATGATTTGAAACATTAAAAATTAAAAAAGTTTTCAAGTTCATACCCGTGATTTGGTTCAAGTATAGGCATTGATGATTTATGTCTATCAACTTTTCTATATTAAGAGTTAAAAAATTAAATGTAACAATGCTAGAGCAACACACATGGAAATAATAATAGAACATATATATAGAAAGCTAATATCATGACCAATGTTATTTCTATTTCTCTTTTTATTGTTGCTAGGATTTGACAAGGGAAGGAAGTTGTAGATTATTTAATCCAATCAAATTATAACTCCATAATTTCTTCTTGTCATAGAATTTTTTAATTAGGATCTCAATAGGTTTGATGAAAAATTATTGGAAATATTAGATGATGTTGTAAAAGTAAGCTTCTTGAATGGGTGAAGAAGACAATCATTTCCAACATAGATTGGCGAAGTAGGTGTAACAGTTGCAAAAAGGGATTACATTGGTGATGTTGGTGGTGGAGAAACAAGTTTGACCAATAATGTTGAATAAGGGTTGGCATGATGAAAATGAGCATGGAATTATGCAATCATTAAGTGAAGGTATTCTCAAAGTAGATTTTAGAATAGAGAAATTTGTATGAAAAGGAAGAAGAGATACTAGGATTAGTATTAGAAGTAGACTAATCATATTTTTCCTAGAAGGTTACAATTATAATATTGATTGTGCTCCTCTAATGCAAGATCAAAATTTCATCAAAGCATATTTCTACTAATAGTAATACACTTTTAATTTCCTTATTTGTGATTTAAGGTTTCTTATTTATAATTTAGAAAAAAATCTAGGCTTGATTGTGGCTTCTACAAGATGCTATAGAAGAATAAATTATTTGATACTATTAGTATGGTATTAGGTAACAATGGGTATTAGATACAATGGGTAATAGTTGGTTTCATGACAATCTGAAGCTCATTGTTATGCTAATTTTCTTGGAATCCAATGTTCTTGGGACATGAATTTATCAATGGTGAAAAACTTTGAGAAAAAAAATGAATAGAATCCATTTCCAACTTAATGCTATATTAATTATGATTTCATTTTCTTAAATCAACTAGAATATAGGAACAACCACATTTATCAAACACATTAATGTGTTGGTCATCAAGACTATCAAGAAGTATATAACAAATTACATGATTCACTCTAGTTAAATAATTTCAAAACATATTCTTTATATTTTAGATATTGAATATTTCACCTCACAACATAGAAAACACTACACTACCATTGAATGAACAAAAATTGGTTTCATATGCATAGTTCTTTCAAATTGGAAACTTCATACTAATTGTCACATGACTATCATTCTTTGATTTTGTAGGAGTTAATGAAAACCAAACAAGTAGAAGAAGACTAATACATTGCATATGAGCAATATGCTAAAATGGGAAGTCTTCTTGATGAAAATGAGCAATACAAAGAGTATGAACATTTCAGGTATTAGAATAGTGAAGCCTCGTAACATGAAATCATCATAAATAGGGACAACATTTTTTTCACTAAGGTGGATCATTATAGAATTTATAAAGATTATGATGTGAAAGAGCTAATTGTGAGTCCTTAGCATTCCATCCACGTTGCCTTGCATAATCTTCCAATTTCTTGTTATTATATCCTCTAGAAGGTTTGCTGCAACAAATGAACCATCTTATAATCTTTTTCAAACACTTAGTCTACCATAATAGAGTACTTATAAAAAACTATAATAATTCATGATCATAGCATTTAAGTTCTAAAGTAGATTAGATGTATTCTGCATATGTTCAACTGAACAATTAAGGAACCTTTTCTTTAATTTTAAATTTCTCTTTACTTAAATAATGCCTTTATTTCCAAGTAATTTTTGTTTTAAATTATGGAAGAATTGAACAAACAATGTTCTATTTTAAAGATATTTCTACACTAATGATGTATTGGGAAAATATTTTCTCCATAAGATCATAATCTTGTAGAGATTTGATTAAAAGAAAACACAAAGAATTTAAGTAAATGACGGCCTAATCGAAATTATAGAAATCTGATTCTTGTTAAAGTATTATTCTTTTAAGTTGCTACTTTCCACAAACATATCAATTATGATTCTTTGTAAACTAGAACATGTTATTTAGATTCATAAATCATCTTATGAGAAGTCTTTTCAAGAATTTGATTCTTTGTGAACAAGAAAATTTTCTTCAGAGTCGAGAATATTCTTACTAGAAGTCTTTTGGCGAAGCTACTACAATGCAAGAATGTCTCTCTATTGTCTATTTCACTGCAACTATAGAGGGGTTTCTTTTCTATTAATTAACCATGGCTTTGCTCACCTAGATTTGCTTTTGGATCAAACATACAGACGTATAAATAGATTGCTAATGAAATATAGATTGTTGTCCTGATGATAGATCACATGACGTCATCCAAAACGCCAATGGAAGAGTTTCTATCGCATGTTTGTCAGAAGAAAGCTTGTAAAACACTAAAATATTATTATCAGTTTTCTTGGCAGCTGGCTAGGCATTGTGCTTCCATGGGGAATATGTACGGTATATCTTGCAGGGGATTCAAATGATTTGAGTGGATTGCATGCAGCTTCATTTCCCTCTATCATGAATCAAGAAGCGAGCGATCAATGGTCAGCTAGTGAAACATCTAAAGTTGCAGAATTTGCATTAGCAGCCATGGATCAGCTAGTGAAAATAGGTCAAATGGCAGAACCTCTGTGGATAACATAGGCCACCAGAGAAACCAGCATGGTGGTCGTGAAGGGCTTCATCATAGTCGAAACTCTCATCAATTTTGTAAGTAAATGAGAATATCTGGTGTCTATTGTATCGTTGCAACATATTAACTTTCAATTACATCAAATCTTTCGCATGAGTTTGACTCTGTATATTTTTCAGTCAGAGTTTTAAATCACACTAAGAATTCCTCATCAGAAAGAGATAACTGGCTAAAAGGAATCACAACAATACATCAAATCTACCTATACAAAAAGAATTAAGAAAATTACTAGAAAATCTTGACATATCCAGAAAATTGATTAGAGGGCAGGATTTAACGGATCAACAGTCTATGTTAACTATATAAATCTTTTCTCTTTATTATATCTTTTGGTGAAATCTGCAAACAACAATAGCTTTATCAGTAATTTAAAATTTAGTAAATAGCTATTACGTGTATCTTAGTTTCTTGTGAGATTTGAAAGTAAGAGAAAATTTCAGGCATGGGAAAGTGTGCAGGATTTATGCGAGCAGTGGTTCATGTGAGGAGTGGTTCTAAGAAAATTCACCATCATGGCAAATTTATCTCGTGGAAAATTAACCACTAGCAATTCATTGTCGTGGATAATTCATCGCATATACAATTAGAAAATTTTATTTATGATAATAAAAAGAAAACATTTTTCAATATATTTTATTTTATTCTAGTAAACCAATTATACAACAATATCAGGCATCTCTATTATTGTACTATTGCAAATATACATATGACAACTATATAATCTAATAGTTGGTATTGTTAGCTATACCCCGCAAGTAATCACAAACATTGTTGGTCTGTCATACTTAGTCACTACATTTGTTAATGCGATGAATTTATCACGGCGATGAATTTTCCGATGGTGAATTGTTGGCAGTGAATTTACTTGAAGCCATGAGAAGTATATCAATTTTTGAGTTTGCTGAAGTTTGAAGATATGAAGAAGATTTCAAATATAAGCAAGAAATCTTACAATGCCATTTAGTGGTAGCTATCTACCTGCATTTTATTTTTATCTTTCGCATGAGTTTTCTACAGTCTACAACAAAACATCAAATCTACCAAGAAAATTATTAAAAAAACTTCTTCTATGTTTTATAATTGGGACATATCCAGAAAATTGTTTAGAGGGCAGGATCTAACGGGTCAACGGGTTATTTTAACCATACAAATCGTCTCTCCTTATTATATGCTTTGGTGAAATCTGCAACCTAGAATTGTTTTATCAGTAATTTAAAATTTGGTTAACAGCTATGACGTGTGTCTTAGCTTGTAGTGAGATTTCAAAGCACACAGAAAATCTCAGGTATGGGTAAGCCTAATCATTAAGCTGTATGCAGGATCTACAGGAGGAGCATATCACTTTTTGAGTTTGCTGAGATTTGAAAACATGTAGAAGATTTCAGAGATATAAGCAAGAAGTCTTACAATGACATTTAGTGGTGGTAGTTGTTTATTTGCATTTTATTTATATATATTTATTTTTTAGTTAGAGATATAAATTTTTTGACAGTTTATAATATTAATTTGATGTTTCTAAATTTGATTATGTAAGTATTTTCATTAATGTTTCAGATCATATACACTATCATTCATCATTCATCATCCATCATCTGAATGAAAGCATGATACAGTACCTCAGTTGAAAATAAAAGTGGTACAGCTGAACATAAAAGAATTACATATACTTCGTAAAACATAACATACATATAAAATTATAAGTAAGGAATAATGAAACATAATTGATAAAACTTAAAATCAGAACAAAAATAAATGAGACACGATTCTATAAAAAAATATATTTACAAAATCATTCCTCTAGTCTAATCTAGATTAATCCACTCATAAATTCAAATTCTCTGCCTCCAATGAGTCCAAACTCCTAAATCAACCAAAATAGTGCTGAAATGTAGCCTTCAACTACCTTCCTAAATCTTTGACCCACTCCAACACATGCACAACCAAAAGTGATAGCTAAGCTATTAAGTTGGACTGATTTGAAGTGGTTGAACGAAAAACACCTTATTTTAACAAAACAAACTCCTAAAATTACTCAGCAAACCAAATTGTCAGAGAGAATAATGATCTTTTACCAAAGATGCTCTACATCATTCTCCCTTTCTTTTAAAATTTTGAACCTCCTAGTTCAAAGCTAGCTTGTTTGGCAACATTCTCCTAGAATAAATATGTCAAAATAACTTAAGAACCCAACTAACATTATTATTAATTTATTGTGTGATAGGGGACTACTTGTACTTCAAGACACTACCACTTAAAACATCTAGGTAAGAGATTGATCTAGATAATAGAACTATGCTTTTGACCCAAAGAATAAGGCCACAATTTTCCCTTCAACCAAATTAAATGGCTTTGTAATTATTCACATATTTTCTTACCTTAGTCACTCTAATTATTTATCCAAGAAAGTGATGATTTTTTATTCCCTTTTAATTAATAAAATAATTCTCTACACATTTTTCTAGATACTTTTGGTTGGTTATGTTTTATAAAATCAATAAATCTCCATCACATATGAAGCTCCCAAATATCTCCATCTCTATTTCAGCTTTATCTTTAATGCAAATTTCTTCTATCATTACATTTTGGGCCTCTTCATTGTTGTCTTCAAAATATTCTCCTCTTATTTTGTAATCTTCAATGCCTTCCCCTTCTTTGGGGTAACACCATATAACAGTTTCATCCCATTAATCCTCTTTATCCTCATCTCAATCATCTACCTCTACTTTGTGAAACTCTTGAAGTATCATATTCAAGTGTGTTCCATCCACTAATACTTCTGCCAACTCTTCAATGGATTTAAACTTTTATTGTTCTAAAAGTTCCATCCTTTTTATCTATGGCTTTCCTCTTTGAGAATAGCTCTTTCTCGCAAGGTGTGTATTTATCCACACCATTATTTTTCACTTTCTCACAACTCTTCAATTCCTTTGTTGTATATTTCTTTTTCTTTTCTTTCTTGTGATTGCATATTTCATATTATTCTAATTTCCACAATAACTCCTCCAACTCATGTTGTAAGTTTTAAAATTACTTTTGTTGGTCTTATATTTTCTTGCATTTTTATTTTCCTTATTATTTCTTTTGACTTAGTCATCCTCTCTTTTATATTGTGATACTATTCCATATTTGTATGCATAGTCAAAAACCAAATACATGCCTACAAATCATAACTATTATAACTCTTCTCACAATTCATCTACTATAACTTGATCTATTTCATGCATGATAATAGTCTTCCCCCACACTAGTCCTACCTAGAAATAAGATATTCTCCTCATATAAGGAAGAATGTCACAAACCATGTCAACATGGTCATTCACTACTCAACCAACCCTACATGGAATTTTTTTTGGATATAAGCAATAAATCTTACATATTATTTGGTTGTGGTGACTATCTACCTATATTTTAGTTATATCGATTTACACTTTCTAGTTATTCCATATGTCTATATTCTCTTTAGTTAGAGACATAAAATTTATCATAGTTCATAATATTAGTCCGGAGTTTCTAGATTTTATTGTGTAAGTATTTTTTGCTTAAATTTATAGATCATATACTGCATCATTCATCATCCATCATCACAATGAAGATATGATGTACTACCTCAACTAAAAATAAAAGGATTACAATTGAAAATAGAAGGATAACATATTCTTTTCAAAACAAAAAAGAAAAACAAAATGATAAGAAGAATAATGAAGCATTTTTTACAAAAAAATAAATCTAGGAGAATACAAGAGATGTGATTCTCTTAAAAAATGAAGTATATACAAATCTCAAAGTCATTCCTCAACTCCAATCTAGACCAATGCATTTCTAAATACAACCTCCAAGCCTCATATGAGTCCAAACTCCTAAATCATTGAAAATACTCTTAAATTGTTGCCTTCAATTGCCTTCCTAAATATTTGACCCTATCCAACACATCCACAATCATAAGTAATAGTTGTGCTATTAAGTTGGATTGATTTGAAGTAGTTGAAGAAAATCACTATTTTTAACAAAATAAGCTCTTACAATTACAAAGAAACAAGCCAAATTATCAGAGAGAGTAAATCACCTTTTATGAAAGATGCTCAACATAATTCTCCCCTTCTTTTAAAATTTTTAACGACCTAGTTCAAATCTAGCTTATTTGGAAACAAATTATTCTAAAATGAAAAATGTCAAAAGAACTTAAGGACCCAATTATTATTATTTTTCTGTATGATGTAGGATTTCTTTTACCCTAAGATGCTAATGCATAAAACATCTAAGTAATATTTTGAGCTAGATATTAGAACTATCCTTTTGACCTACAAAATAAGGTCATGGTTTTCCCTTCCACGAGATTAAATACCTTTGTACTTATTCACAACTTTCCTTTCTCGACTGTCATCTACATTATGGATCATAAATTACCCTCAACCAAGTTGTCTTCTTTCCATTTTAGTTGCTTCATGAAGGCTTAATGATCCTTCTCCAATGAAAATCATCATGACTCTTTGCATCACTCATACAACCTTCTATTGAACCTACACATAAATTAAAGTTAAGGGAATATAAATTTTCCCATAGGTTCTTCCTAATCTGCATTATGGATATTAGGCATACTTTCCAATTCTTCTTTTATGTGGTCTCTTTTTCTATCTATACATGATGTTTTTAACAAGACAAATACTTTTTATCCTTGTCCTCCTTTATTAAACAACAACAATCATGGTATTTGTTTTGGGCTCCTAAAAAAATTATTATTCCTTCTTTAACATAGAAATAGAGTGCAATATTCACACATTGTTATATAGAAATAATATAATATGGAGGATATTAAATCTTCCTAGGCTAACACTCAATATTATATGAAGGTACACTTCACATGGGATCTCTCTCTCTCTCTCTCTCTATGTGTGTGTGTGTGTGTGTGTATCTACATATCTAAGATTGAGATCTACTAACTTCTTAGATTCCTTAACTTCACAAATCTCTCTCTTAAACACCTCCATGTAGCATAAAATATAATAATTCAACTATCTCATAAAAATTACTTCCTACACATTATGGGTTGTAGCCTTCCACATTTTCTCCCATTATGTGGTATATTATTCTTCTCTTTCCTCATACACATAGCACATTTATCTTCCTTTCCATTTATTTTCTCCCTATTTATAGCTCCTACTATTTCCTACTTCTCTTCCAATTATTACACCATACACTATCAATATATCCTCTTTTGTCTTCTTCTCAAGGCTTGGAAGGATTCATTGATGATGCCATGATCTACTACCCTCAACCATAAAAGACCATCACTCTCTCCTTTAATAAGTTGACTATCTGAAGACTCAGAGATAGCTATAAAATGGATTCCCTCTTATCTTTGGAGTCATTGTTGCATGTGTGCATTTAGATTCTTCGACTTACCTATGCCTAGAGAATCTATGCAAGATAGTTGAACATTGTTGAGGATGACTTGGGACACCTTTTTCAAATCAGATTCACATCACATTCACTACACTTCTATTGCCAAAGAATGATAGAGAATAGAACTTGGTGGGTAAAAATATCTAATAGGATCTTCTTGTTTCTTTGATACCAAGCTGATATAGTACTTAAACTTAAAATAAAGGGATTACAGCTAAACATGAAAGGATTACATACTATTCTCAAAACTTAATAGATAGATAAAATTTTAAGAAAGGAATAAACAATCACAAATGATAAAAGGTAAAGCTAGATGGAGAATACAAGAGACATGATACTACTAAAAATAAAATATTTACAAAGCTCAAAGTCATTCCTCTACTCCAATCTAGATTAATGCATTCCTAAATACAACCTCCAAGACTCAAATTAGTCCAAGCTCCTAAATCAACCAAAATATTAAAAAAAAATGTTTCCTTCAGCTACCTTCCTAAATCTTTGATCCATTCCAACATGTCCACAACAAGAAGTGACAGCTGTGCTATTAATCTAGACTAATTTGAAGTGGTTGAATAAATTCACTATTTTTAGCAAAAGAAACTCCTAAAATTACTGGGCAGCAAATCAAATTGTCAAAGAGAGTAAATGACCTTTTAAAGAAGATTCTCAGCATTATTCTTCCCTTCTTTTATTTTATGATCAATCATCAAGATGAAGATAGCCAAAAGACAAGAAATAATGAGGAATAGTAGACCTATTTTGAATCATACTCTCCATGATCCATCATTGAATGAAGTTAGCCAAAAGAAGAGAAATATTGAAGAATAGCAACCCTGTTTTGGATCACACTCCATGGTCCATTGTGATGATGAAGATGGCCAAAGAATAGAAATAATGAAGAATAGCTGTCAGTATTTCTCTTCTTCAACTTCCTTCTTCCTTAGGCCAATTATTCTTTTATATTTCTCTTCTTTGACTACCTCCCTCCGTTCATGGAAAAATATTTGGATGGTCAAATTCGGAAACTCCAAATTAATATTCTTTAATTTATTATTGTCTACTTTTTATGATTGTTCCACCAGTGCATCTATCTTTTTACTTTTTTCTGTCTCCTCCACAGCCGTTCCAACCATCAGCTACTACAGTGTTTTAGCCACCTATACAGTTGTTCTACTTATACTCCATATCTATGACCCCACTTGCATGTGGACTGTAGTTAATTTTCTCAATACATGACTTTTCCTCATCAGAATCTGAATTCAAAACATTCAATAACTTGAAGAAATGTCTAAGATCCTGATTGTATTATGGTAATATGCTTATTTAGTGTGTTTTTTTCTGAGTCTATGAGAGTTTGTAGGAAATTTATTGAAGGTCTACAAAGCACTAAGTTCTCTGCTTTCAGCTACTTGTGTTTGCATCTGCTTGCCTCTCTTGGAGCTGGCATTAATATAAGAATCCGTTACACTTGTATTAAACAGTTATGCAGAGAAATGACTGGCTGTCAGATGCAGAACACAGGCCAAACCAGTCTAGATATCAAGAACTGAGAATTTGTGCACAAAGATTGATACTCCATACCTTATTGTTGCAGCCGAACAGCTGAGCGCGCATATCTTTGTGTAGCTCGGTTCCCAGACAGACAACAATTACAAAACCCTAAAGAATTCTATAACAACGCTGTCAAATAATCCTAAATAAAGTCGAGGGTTTTCGAGGGTTTGTCAGGTTGAGATGACATTCATCTTTAATTATCCTCGAATGCATCTTAACTTAAGACAAGGCTCGGTGGAGGACGGGACAGCCAGAATTCATTTAAAAGATTCATTCCAGAAAGATCTTGATGAACTTGTTGCTTCAGAGTCTTTTCGCGTCTTTCTGCAGCAACAAACTCGATAAGATTTGACAGTTTCGCCCGCAAATGTCAATTCAGTGGTTTTCGCTTCATTTTGTCCACTAATCTTTCCAGGAAAGAGATTGCCTATATCTTCAATTATTCGTTGGATAATATTGTTATCCAACAAATAATATTATTGTCCATGTACATATGATCTCTATTTTAATATGAAAATACATTAAAAGATAGTTCATGTTATTATTTAATTTATAATAGATCTGTTATATTTATTTTGACTATAAAACATTTAAAGGTGTAATTTAAATGAAGCATTGTGTAGGTAATTAGTAGTGGGGTCTCAAGTAATCATAATTTTTTGGGGTTTGATACAAATTTTATGCCATTATTTGTGTAAATGTTTGCATATATCATTATTATGAGTAATGAAGAAAGAAAGCATTGAGAATCATTGTTTGGAACTTTAGATTGTTTGTGTTAGCTTGAGGTGGTAATGTTCTCTATATATTTAGGACTGCTAAAAAATCATCCAATTCAAGGATAGCATATATTGTAGTATCTTTTTCTTAAAGTGAACATAAAATATTTTTATTTACAATCATTTATTCAATAGCTTCAAATATTCATTGATTTTCAATTTCTAATTGTCTTTCGAACACAATTTATTGTAGAATAGATTAAAAGGACAATATATACTCTCAATGGTCTATGTATGAGAGTAAAATCAAATTATTTATTTTGAAAGCTTTGTACAATTTTTTTATCTGTCATTCATTGAAGAACCACATATAACTTGGATAACACATGTTGTTTGGTACTATTAGGACTTGTAATTTGAGGCCTTCTTGCAAAAAAATTATGTGTTATTCTATGTAAGTCTTTTTAATCTTCATTGATTGGCCCACTTTTCCTAATGACTAACTATTGACAATTAGCATGCATGCTTTTAAAAAAAATTAATCTTCTTTTTCCACAAGCTTATAAGTGGTGCCCACCTTGATCCTGTTAGCACCACATGTCTTGTTCTTATTACATCTAACACATGTCTTGTTCTTATTACACCGCTTTCTTTATTATGCATCACACATTCCTATTTAGAGTGAACTTTAAATATGTGATTGTGTACTTCATTTCCATTTGTAATTATTAATCCTCATTTGTTCGCTAGTTGTGTGCCATGGTAGTGATTAGTGGCCACTCCATATTGGTGTTGCACTATTTTCGTTTATCACATGATTTTGAAGTTTTAAAAGGTGATGGCTGCAATGCTATAGTATTGTGACATTTGTCAATAAAATGTCATGGGATCGGTTTTTCCTTCATATCCCTTGAGTAACCATTCATTGGGTCACTTCCATGCTACATTATATCATGTACCCATTACATATTGTAGGATGTAAAATGGTGTGGAATTGTGACACTTTTCCTTCTTAGTGCCATGAGGGTCTAGTTGACCCTTCTCACTTGAAGACTTTATTTTTAATGTGTGGTCAATAAAATGACATTTAAAGTTATCATCTTTTTGGAAAATCCTCATTCATCATGAATTTTCCATACATTGTAGATTTAATATACCAGATTTTCAAATAAACCAAAAGGAACCCATCACTGTTGATTAAACCCACAACATCCAAAGATCAATAGGTAATATATTATTTTCAATAAATTGCAACTTTAATATGACAAATTTTCAAATAAACCAAAAGGAACCCATGACCATTCATTAAACCCACATCATCCAAAGATCAATAGGTAATATTCAAAAGTGGGAAATGGCTAACCATGAAAACGTTGTTCGTGTGTACGAGAGTTAATGGATAAATAGACTAATATCTATTGAAATTTCTTGGATTTTCATCAAAAGATATTCATTCATGTTTGCAAGTGTCTTTTCCAAGTATATTTTATGTTTATATTTTTTGAAAAAATTAAAATATTATTTGAATATAATTTTTATAAATTAACACCATAATTTAGTGATGAACACCTAGAATACTTAGGGGCTGAATCAATATTCTCTTAAACCATTCATACATTAAACATCCAATCACCAAAGAATATTCAACTATAATAAAGAAAGAAAGCATGAAACATTAACAACACCACATAGCACATGAACACTAGGATTTTTATGTGGAAAACCTAGAAAAATGGGAAAAACCATGGTGAGGATTAGCTCTTGATGTGCAATATATTATAATCAATTATAGTATATATACAGAAGTGCTCACTATAGGTGGACTCACTGCCCACAAATAAAAAGATAGAAGAGAGATGGTTGCTTGCAGCCTATTTTGAACTGTTACAATTGCATATTTCATATGCATGAAATATAGTTCCAATGAAGCTCAATCAACTGATTTTACACACTTCATCTGATTCAAGCCTAACAATCTACTTTCCTCTGCATTAACATCACTTCAATCTTCTACTCAACATTCACAACTTAAATTCACACTGCTATGATAATATTCACATGTAGAATCTTCACATCACACATTGAATATATTTATGTCACACATCAAAAAACTAAAAGTATCTAATGCATATATTAGTATCCTTTATAACATTAATTAGGTCGGCCTAATTAGATGTAACACCCAATAAATAGCTTGTCGGCTACAAAAATTTCTTAAATATCTCATGCCAAGATACAAAACTCAAAACAACTTAAAATAGGTTAGCATGGACCTAAATTAGATCCCACATAAGACTGCAATACTTATTTAACCTTCACACAACATCAAACGTCTTAGGTCGCCACAACATAAGACCTAAAAATAAAAAAATTCAATTGTGTATCCACATCTTGACATATAGACCTTAAAACTCAATGCCAACTAGAATCTATAATCTACTGAAATTTGGAAACTTATCCTCAAAAGTGCAAAGGAAAAAACTCATCTGTGAAGAAGTGTGAAATCTCCCATACAACTACATTGTACAAAAAGTAATTGTGATTTGCTAGGACAAACTTTGTTACTCATAAATTTAAATCCACTTGTCAAAGCATGATGAAATATTGGTATTAGATACATCTAACATCTAGTAAAATAATGTTAGAAGCACAAAGTGAAACCTTCATTTTTTGAGTGGTGCGGACCCAAAAACTGACACATTGTTACATTGAATTAGTAGAATTGACACTTAGTCAATTTTCCACACAACTCACTTTTCCAAATCAAACCATCTTGCAAAGATGTCTTTCTCAACAACTCAAAAACTTGTTAGAACTGATCAAAATGGTTTGCAACTAAAATCTTCACATAAGTTATAGTGTTGACATCAATGATAACACTGCAATCCATCGTTATATACCTTTTCTTGTTCCTCATGCTCATGTTGCCAAACAACAACACCAATGCCATTCTTCCAACATTTAGTTGCTGATAAAATGTTGAAAAATTACGTTACATGAGACATCAAGCTTTATATAGTAATTTTTTTCCTTTAAATTTTTTGTGTATATTTACAACTTGAAAGTTTAGGGTATTTATATATATTTATATAATTTTAATAAATATATATTTTTAAATAAATATTTAAATGTGTGTATTAAAAAATGATTATTTCCACTTGACATCAACTTTTATATTAAATATTTATCTAAAATAGAAAACAAATTATGCTATCTTAATCTAGATTCTTTTATCTCGGGCATCATATTTTTAATTTTTTTAATAAGTTTTAGTATTTTTCTTGACATGGTAATCAACCTAATATTTTTGTGTTGATAACCTAATTTTAGTTAAAAATATAAATAATAATTAAACTATTAAAATAAATATATATTTAAAAACTACACTTATGGATCTACAAAAAGGTATTTTTACGTTTTTAAAAAAAAAATGTTATTTATGAGAGTAGGAGTTGTTGAAACATTAAAATTTTCAAATCATTTCAATTTTTTAGTAAAGTGGCCTCAAAGTGGTGCTACATATGCATTTAGCTAGCAATTTTAGATGGAAAAGTTGTGGAGATACTTAACTTATCTAGAATGAATCTTACTAGATCATATGTTTGACCAAAATTGAATTTTAGTTATAAATACTAAAATTCACTTGCGTTGATAAGTTGGTCAAAAGTGTGACACAACTTTGTACTTTTACCTGTAAACTACATAAGATAAACTAATAAACAATAGAAAACTATTAGCAATCAAGGGAAATAAATGACTAGAAAATCCTTTGAAACTTAAAGGGAAAAATAAATTAATGACTACCAACTAGCCCTTAACTTATTTAAACACTACTTCACTCACTTCACTATCACTTTGCACTTGAACACTCCCATGAGAAATGTGAAATGAGCTTTACTACTCCAAAATAGAGTTGAAAGTGGCAATACCAACCCTACTAAACATCATAGAGAAGCCTTTCCTGAAATGTAAGAAATACCCATTCAAGGCAATGGAGGTGGACAAATATGGGCCATTCTCAAGCATCCCAATATATGTGGTATATATAGAGGGAATAAGGAAATAGATCTATGAGCCCGTAGTGGAGATCAAACACCAAAAACTTGAGGAGCTTTGGTAAATACTATGAATCTTGGATCAAAGCACATATTAAACACAACACCAAGATGTAGGACACAAGCTTTTGGATGTATGGAAACACTACCTAGACTTCTATGATAGACATGACTAGGTTAGGTTAATCCTTAGTAGACTACATGATGAATTCATCTACCTCAAATAACCCTACCAAATTACAAAGGAGGAAATTCATGCAGTAACTAGGCTAAGTATGGTGGGAGAAATTCTAGCCAAGAAAGTCCTAAAGAATGATAAGGTAATAGAGTTTACTTGGACCACCTTAGATGAATGAAGCTTGAGTGTCTTAGTAATCACAAATCCTATCGTGTAGTATGCTACAATGGGTATCACATATAAAATATATTATATACCAACAGAGATGACTCCACAAAAATAACTGCAATACACATCACATATCAGATGGTGATGGATATGAAGGATTTTACCTCTATGAGATGATGAGAGAGTAGCTAATAAAAATATCATGAAAATAAAAATCTACCAATATAACTTTGGATATGATATATTAGTTATTTTCCTAGTGTTTTACTTATTAAATAAATTACCCATATTCAGTGGGACCTAAAGTTTTCCGATATGATATATTAGTTATTTTCCTAGTGTTTGATGATCAACAGTTCTTTTTCTGGAACACTCAGTGGGACCTAAAGTTTTCTGAACATTTGATTAGGAGCTCAAAATATTTCTTAAATCAGGCCAAGGAAAGAAGTTGGAAATTTCATGCCCAAAATCCAAACAAGAGCATCCTCAAGAGGCTATTTTTCAGTTTCCCAATTACTCACCTCGGTACCTAGGAGAAGAAGAATTAAAGATTTTGTATCACCTATAAGGAGTGATAGAGCAAGGAGTGAGAGCCCAGAATTTAGAGCCTTATCTACCCCACCTGGAGGCCGATCTTTCCAAATCAGAATACTAGTGTACTCGATTCATATGAATTTTTTCTCCATGGCTCACATAGTTTCCCATACTCCTAGAAATTTCGTAACTTGGGATAGTGGTAGTTCGCTACAACCCCCTATGCCCCCAGATGTATGGCCTCCCATACCCACTAATGTCGTCAAGGCTATTCCAAAATTTTCTAGAGAAGACTTCAAAATCCCCTTTGAACACCTCCAAGATATAGCAAAGGTATGCAGAGTACATAACATTGTGGAGGAAAATATTACTCTGAGGCTGTTGGCCACCTCTTTCAAAGGAAAGGCCCAAGATTGGTATCAATCTTTGGCCTCTGGTTCTATCTACTCTTGGGATTAGCTTGGAGAGAGGTTGTTCAAATTCTTCTCAAAGAAGGGATACCGCTCTTCATTGCTACATCAATTGATCACCATCAATAGAGCCCCACAAGAGGCCATGAGTGATTTCAACACCAGGTTCCACAAAACTTGGCAAAGAATCCCTGTGACTGCTTGACCTCCAGCTACGTTTGCGTTAATGTTCTACTTGAAGGACTTCAATTCGAACATAGCAGTGATGATAACCTCCATGGGAGAGGATATCTTACCTGACACATATGAGTTGGTTGTGCATGCAGAGAACAACTTGATCGATGCTAGAAAGCTTCTACCATGACCTCTGATGCCTGTCTTTTCAAAAATCTCTATTGGTCTTCGAGAAGAATCTACCCCAAGCACTTTTGCTACACAAGTGGTGATGTCTACCACACTACAATCCATGTACATGTACCCCTCCACACAACCAAGTACGTCGGGCTCTTCCTATATAGTAGCACACATCAACGACATGAAGAGCCTCATGTGGTATTTTTCTAATGAGTTAGTTCTCATCAAACGTTAGCAAGTAGCACCTCTGAAGCAGACCAATCAAGCCTATGGTGGAAGAAATTCATCCTATCAATAGAAAACATACCAAGGACCCTTAAGAGGAGGAAGTCAACAAACGACATCCGTAAACCAAATAGTCCTGGTCATTATGCCGTTATAAACAGTCAAGGACAACTAGAGTAAAGAATTAATTCCAGGCCAGAACAACCTGGCAGAAGATGAGAATGTATGGTGCTTCCCATGTAGTGATAGTCATGCAACAAAAGATAGTGGAACAAAGAAACAAGGGCATGTTCCCAAATGTAGAAGAATACATGAGTCCCTTGAAATGGAAAATGACTGCTTTAGAGCACAAATACAAGGAATGTCTTTAGAGAAAGAGTTAGATATTTCACCTGACCAAGCACTATTTTTGTGGATGGAGGAAGAATATGCTATATTCATAAATGAAGCTCCAATGACTTGTGTCCTGCAATTGCAATTGGACTAAAACACAAGATCTAAAAGAAGGCTCACAAGAGAATACGTGCAACAAGGTCTACTGCATCCTTAGCCATGGAAACCACTGTTGCAAGAAAAGTAGGCTCCATTGGTCACTGACCAACCTACTTAGCAGCTGTGAACACCGTTGTTGCTAGTGAAGGAGATGGACAAGATGCCGAGTCTATTCATCACGAATCATTTTCCTCCGAAGACAAGAGAGATACCACTATTTAAGCCCAAGGTCTAGCCAGTCATAACACTCAATGTGGTGGAATAGTTGAAGAAGGTTCCTACTAATGTATCCCTGTGGGATGTAATATCTATTCTCAAACAAAATTCGTTGCTTCGAGAAGCATTAAAGAAGGAAGAACAAATACTACAAATCGATGCAACTCTACCGTGCAATCAAAGTAAGGATGAGGAACCTATGTCGAAACCTCAAGCTCTGAAAGTCGTAGCTTTTGTGAATGACACAAATAATGCAAAAGAGAAAGAGGTAAGCAAGCCAAATCCCACACCTTTCTTTTTAATACTTATTGTGGGAGATAAGCTTTTGCATAATAATATGATTGATTTGGGAGCTAGTATAACGGTCATGCCAAAGAAAGTGGCTAATGCCTTGAAACTTAGGTATGAGCCTCTTGAGTAGGGAATCATGTAATTAGATGGGAAGAAGGTTTCGATCGTCAGTCAGATAAAATATCTATCTTTAACCATCTTCTCATGTCCAAGCCAAACGATCTCACAAGAAGTAGTGGTGATAAACATTGTCCTGATCTTCAAAATGTTTCTTTCAAGAGACTTCACCGCAAAGCTTGGTGGATATTTAGCACTCGATTGCTCTCACTTGATATTGAGGACCAAGCATGGGGAAAGGATGAAAATCATTTCTGAATCTTTGCATCCAGAACACATAGTAGACAATGCAATCCTATGTTTTGAAGCAACAAATACCTCCTTCTCACAAAGGGAGAGATACTATGTAGAGATACTAGAATATGAATAAGACACAAGTGATCAGACTCTTGAAGAAGAGGTGCTCCTCAACCAATTCATCGAATATGACCCATTTGACAACTTTCATGCAACAAGGCTAGGCACCTATGTGATTTTTGATGATGATCAGGTCTTTCCGAAATTGATAAAGGATCGAGAGGAATATGATGATCTGAGTGACAATTGTCTATGGAAATTTTATTTTGATGGCACCAAATGCAAAGTCAATTTTGGAGTTGGTGTCCAATTGGTGTCCCCGACAGGATCAGAGACCCTCAAGGCTTTTCATTTTTAGTTCTCATGCTCAAAAAATGATGCAAAGTATGAAGCCTTGGTTCATAGTCTGATTCTTACATAACAAATGGGAATGAAGAGAGTGTAAGTATTCAGAGATTCAGAGTTAGTTGTGAGCCAGGTCCATGGGCAAGCAGTTGTGAAGAATATAAGAATGAAGTCTTACAGACATCAGATATAGGATTTTATTGAGAGTTTTGAAGCTTTCAATATACAAGTCATTCCCTGATCTCAAAATAGTGTCACTGATCGAATGGATTCAATTGGTTCACAATTTGAACTAGTTTCTGATTCAACAACAAAGCAGAGTGTAGTACAGATCATCAACTGACTAGCAATCCCCAACAATGATCAAAATTGGCAAGTATTGGAGGATGAAATTCAGATCACCAGCTTTGTACAGAAATCAGAAGGAGTATCTTATTATTCACAACTAGGAGTAGAGTCTCCCAAAGAGTAGGTTATCCAATTAAAAGGCAACAAAATTCCTTGAGGTTTAATCTCCCTTGAAAATATTTTTGACTGTGAGGATGCAAGAAATGGAAAATAGAGGTTCACCGTGAATGTGAGAGATTATGAAGAGCTCAATGTTAGAAGTGGCAAAAAGTTAAAAGTCAGAAGGGAAGTTCCATGGAAGGATAAAGAAAGACTAAGGGATCTATGCTCCAGGTATGATGGAGTTATGGCTTGGACCTATGATGATCTCAAAGGGTATGATTTGGGCATAATTCAACATACCATTGACTTGGCGGAAGGATCAAAGCCTGTTTGACAAAAAAAAAGGCTAGTCAATCCAAAGGTCAAAGTGTTGATGGTGCAAGAGCTCACCAAATTGATTGAATCAAGGATCATATATCCTATTAAGCATTCCACCTGGGTGTCTAATCTAGTACCGGTTTAGAAAAAGAATGGCGATATTAGGCTTTGTGTTGATTTCCAAGATTTGAATAAAGCCTCACTAAAAGACCACTACCCTTTTCCATCAATGGAGCAGATCCTATAGACTGTGGCTGGATCAGAGATGTTTTTATTGCTTGATGGATTCTTAGGTTATAACCAGGCATATGTAAAGGAAGGCTAAACACAGTATGGACCGTAGGACAATTCGCCATGATTATACACCATAAAATCAAAGTGCTTTCTCCAGTCGAGCCCAAAAACATGCTCCACACCATACTCCCACAACAGGTAGGTGGCTGATGGTAGAGATGATGAGTGATTCCCTTCAAGGTCCATGGTGCGGAAGTCAAAAAGGAAGGGAAACTAGGGTACGTCTATCCAAAATTCCACATGTTTGCAGATATCCATGGTGCTTGGAAACATTTGGTGTCACAATTTAATTATCATGGGCTTGGCCACATTCAGGCCAAGTAGGGAAGCGACGAAGCGAGAAAGTATGTTTTAGTTGCTCCTCAATTGGTTCTCATCGTCAATGTAGTCCATGCTGAAGTTGCCCACTTGAATGCAACCAAGCCAATGTGGTCACACCTTTTTGCTAGGAATTTAATTCTATCATTGGTGATCTTTCCCACAAAGCAGTAGTGTGGGATCTGTGGTAGAAGTTGAATAGGAGTTCCTAGGCGAGTCAACATTCTGATAAAGTAGTAGATCATAACGAAATAGGAAAGTGCGAGAAAAGCTTGCTAAACTTGAGAGGCTTTTATTTTTGAATGAATATTGCAATAAGGTGGTATAGCTATATGTAGAAAGGATGTGTCGGAAAACCTAACCAATGGGAAGTCCATGTTTGGCTGGATGACAACAAAGAAAATACCAAAGCAACCAGAGGGCATTAGGCGAATCATATGAAAAATTTGATAGAAAGTCCTGGGAAATAAATTTGGGTGTTGGGAGTAAATGCTCTCATATGCCAATTGTCGACATGTGTCCTTTGCCATCATCAGCACTAGCCAGCTTGCTTATGTGAAAGGACATGGATTAAAGCATTAAATGATGACAAATTAAATAGGCACATCTTTTCAAAAGTACCTTGCATTACCTAAGCATGTTTCTCATCGCTAAGAGCACACTTCTAAATGCAATGAGTTTATTCATGAAAGAGGCAACAGGGAGGATGTACTAATTCTATTCTCATGGAATTTTTGGCATTCCCAAGGGATATGGATCTCAAATCCACATGTATCACCTTAGTGGCAGCATTTAATGGACCAATAGTAGTGGAATAGCCTTAACTACATGTACAAGCAAGGGAATTAACTGCATCCAAAAGGTATAATTTTTCTAAGTAGCAAAAGGCAAGTAGCCATTTTATTGAAGAAACTCTCTACAAATTCTCAACACAACCATGGCTGAGCCCTCAACATCTAGTAGGAAGGCTGAAACCTCATAAAAAAGGCTAGGTTACACTGATATCTTTGGGAGGAATTCATTTTCCAATGCCTTGATGCCAGAGGAGTGGCCTTTTGAATTTTGTAAAAAGGTGCAACCAGATAAACGTATTGGGAGAGATGCAGTGCAAAATTTTGCCGACAATATTTTTGACCCAAAATTGGTGGCTAACCCTAAAAAACTAAGGGAAGGGGAACTCTAAAGAATGATAGATCATGGGTCATTTGAAGGCTTTATGTCTTAGCTTTGGAATTGTGGCCTGCCACAATTCATGCTGCCTGCCATACACCCATGCCCGAAGCTGGTGGATGCATGTACCAAAAGATTTGACAAGGAAATAGAAGCCATTGTGGGCGATAAGATCAAAGTTACAATTTCTACTGCAGCCATATGGGATATGTTGTGTATCCCTATGACTTGGGGTGCCTAGCGTTTTGATGAAGAAATGATGGAAATTTTCTAGGAGGAAACAACCAAGAGATGAAGCTTCTATGAGGAGGAAATGAAGGAAAGGCCAAAAAGAGGTCATTTTTCTTTCCCTCTTGCGTGGCGAAAGTTCAGGAAAGACACACAGACTATCTTTTCAATGCTAGCCTAGATTTACAACCTTGATCATGATGAGGAGGTCCACACCTTCCAGATGGGCCTGGATTTTATGCTCAAGAGGGAGAAGAGTTAGAAATATTATGATTTTTCTAATGCAGTAGCCAGAGGAATGATAGAAAAATTGAAGAACTATGATACTAAGTATAAATTTAGGTATTCTTCTTTCTTGGACCACTTGATTTTTCATCAAAATTATGAGTTTTTAGAGAGAAATTTTTCCATTTCTAGGTTCGATGCAAGGGGTTTATATCAACTAGTTTCTGTATGGACTTATGTGAGCACTTTCAAAAACATGCAATTATTATTGGTTTGTGGATTATTTTCTAAGGCCGATACTTAAAGATTTTCTCCCACGACCCATGGGTCGTTTCTCTCTTAAAATCTTGCAATGGATGAGAAATATTCTAACCCTGATGGATTATTTCCTAGGAGAGGTCTTTACATTTATTAGATTCGATGGTTTCAATGGAGAGCCTTTTAGACTCCCCATATTTGTAACAGATAGATTTTTTGTGTTGGAGGCATGTCGTTAGTCAACCCTTGCCGACAATGCCTATGGTAGTAGAAGGAATAAGAAAAAGATATATCTGATCCCCTTCATCACTACCAATAGTCAAGTGACACTAGGGAAGCAAAAGGTGGAGGGTGAACTTACAAACCTACTGGTAGCCTTAGGCTTGGTCCTCATTTGTGACATGTGGGACTACAATTCAAAAAAGCACTTCACTTTGAAACATGAGAGTTAGGATTATTTTGTGTCAAGAAGGAATCCAACTTAGGAAAGGCCAGAATTATATATTGACTTGGCTCGCATACCAATCAAATGACCAAAATTGTTTAATTTCTATGTACCGTAGGCAGAGCATCAAAGGAACCTCCTGATGGATAAGTCCCTCAACGTGCAATTGAAGTGCAAGGGATGGTTGAAAAGGAAGAAGATAGATTTTTGGAGGTTCTGACAATAGATGGAGTCCCTCAATGCCTTGCTCGGAGAGTTTCAGCCATATGATGAAAGGTTCAAAAAGATTTAGGACGAAGAGGCTGATACCGATAACAACCTAGAGATAAGTCATGGGATTGAAGAGGAGTAGGTTCCATGTTGTACTTCCTGTCCTCAGGAATCCAATAGGAGAAGAGGCTCAAAGTAAAGGGACTTACAAGACACATCCTCCATTAGTGCTCAAAGTAAAGGAAAAGAGGCCGACGTTCCCCAAGAAGGTCCGTCATGGTTATCAAAGGTCAGGTTTCAGCGAGATCAGCTGCTAAAGGATTAGAATGTACCAGTTTTGGTCGTGCAAAGAAAAGACAAGTCTAGGATCTAGGTGCATCCGATGCATCAACTAGAGGAGAAGAAGAAGTGGAGTTTGTTCTACAAAGTGTTTCGACTACCAAGGCCTAGGTAAGCTTTGCTCCCTCTCTTCTTCCTGCCTCTGCATCTCTGGTTACTCCTCTGCCCCCATCTATAGGAAATAACCCTTTGACCGTGGACCCTGATCTATTAGTCCTTAATGAACCCCTAGCCAATTTTAGCAATGAACCTTGTGGAATAACCACGTGTGCTGAGCGAGCAACATCTGCTTCGACTGCTATTGATTCTTTGATAGCCTTGTCCAGGGCCCCCATTGAAAAAGCTAAATAATCCATGTTGCCCATTACTCTAGGTCCATCCACTTCTAGGAAAAAATCTCTCCTTCTACCCTTTTCTCTTTTTACCCCAATTGTTTTTCCCCCTACCCAATTGCAATTTGGTATCTCTCCTTTTTCCATGATTATGCTCCCATTTTCCTCCTTACATGATCATACATCTGAGGTGTCTCCTTCTATTACCCTTTTTGGTCTCCCTCCAGGTGCTTCCATTGCAGTACAAAGCATTGATACCCCTCAAAGTCTCCAAGAACATTTCAAGCCAACCAAGTGGGCTCGACAAGTCAGAAACCAAAAATAGTTATTGAAGAAAGTTGTGCTACTAGTTACCAAGAAGATTGAAGCTTGCTTCAATGAAGAGCGAAACTCTCTGCTGATTACTACTATGAAGCTACTCATGTCCAAACTTGAAGGACAAATGAAAATGGAAGACTACAACATCAGGGCCGTGGGTCTGGATTTGAATGAAACTCACCCACACAACAAAGGGGTCCTAGCTAAGGCCACCCAGAAGGTGGTATATGTTGATTATGAAAGATTAGATAGGAAATTGAAGAAGCACGAGGCGGAGTTAGTGAATGTAAAGGAAATAGTGAACATGCTATAGGAAGAAATCAAGGCCAGAGATGTCAAGATGGCCCTCATAAGGCAACAAAAAAATCAGCAAGGGGAAGTAGCTAAATTGCTCGAGGAGGCCCAAGGTGAATAGGTTCAGCTGTATGCTAAAATTGAAAAGTTGAGAGTTGATCTTGCTGTTGAGTGTCGGATAAACACTGAGTACCAGTGTACTTAGGAAAACATAAAGAGAACTGGATGGCATCCTATCTCAAGCTTTCAATAATATACAAAAGGCCCAGGTAGAAGTAGAGAAGTAAAAACATGAGAAACAAGAGATCGTGTCTGCTTTGCAGGCTTGTGATCAAGAGATCAGAAGGTTGAGCTCCGAACTAGTGAATACCCTCTAGGAGAAGAATCAAATGGAGGAGAATGCAAGAGGGAAAGAGGCCTAGTTACATCCGAGTTAACTATTGCACAAGGGTCTGGGACCCTCCTGGTGTTGAAGAAGTTGATATCCACGCATTGGGAATGAATCATAGTTATAGTTGCTATCCTCAAACTAGCCCTACAGTTTTTGAGGGACACTCAAGAATTAAACGGAAAGGTTGACCCGATGGCCAACCAAATTTTGCAGATATATGCTCACCAAGTAGCAAAATTACAAAGCCTGATTTCCAAGTTGTGTGTGGCCATTGATGAGGCCCTAAGAAGTGTAGGAATTTTAGATTGAAGGGTTGCATCCAGTAAAGCAAACAAATTCATCAACTACCACAAGATCACAACAAGAAGCAAGGATTTCCAGGCAATATTAAACAAGAGGGTCAATGAAATCAAGAAGGATTTTGGTGTCCTGCATAGCTTCGGGTTGCCTCTCTTTCTTTCACCAAATGGAGATGTGCTATGAGTTGAGTAGATCATAGAGGCAATTAGACATAAGGTCTGAAATTCTACAAAATTCGCAGGTTTGAGTGTGACACCCACTATTGATGATGTTGAGTGCGAGATCTTTCCCCTTTCTCATCTCTATTATCACCTTGGGGCAGTTTCAACAAGATGGAGATTTCTTTCCTTCAAAGAAGTCTTTGAGCTAGATCAAGTGTATAAGGTCATCTATGATCTCGCCTAATTGACTGATATGGAATGGGAGGTGCAACATTCTACTTTCCTCAAGCTCCAAGAACAACTAGAGGTCTAGGTTTGCACCTTTGCAAGCGAAGGCCCCCTGTGAGTCACCAGAATTGTGAAGCATTTTTTTCCTTAATCGTTTTGATTTTTGGCTTTATATGTTTTTAGCTTCGAATGTGTCTACGATCAAAGCAAAAGTGTGTCTTAAAGGCATGCAATGCACCATATGGTGGTTGTGCAGCTTTTGCTTATCGCTTTCCTTTCTAGAAGAGGGCCGAGACACATGTCAGCTCAGCGAAGATTTTCTCAAGGATGATTTTCACAAATCTAAGAATCTCTGCACACTCGACACGTCATCTCTTCTCTGCAGGAAGTTTTTTTCTTTTAAGAAGTGATCTATTTGAGGTTTGTTGGAGCATGCTAGGTCTTTTGGTTTTCAAGATAGGAACTTTTAGTTGGCACTGTCGAGCCATATGATTGGTCAACTAGACTTTTTCCAGGCTATTTTTTAAGATCTAATTGTTTGCAGATAACAATCTTTGCTAAAATATCTAAAGGGAATTAATGCGACAGTTGGGAGTTAATGAGAAAAGATTGCCATGACCTAACTAAAGATCTAAACTCATATTGTGATCTATCAAATGCCAACATTTGGTAGCAATTAATTTTGGAATGTGGTGGCGGTTCTCTTATTTTTCAGCTATAAATGGGAGGTGACAACAAAAAGTTTAAGATTTTTTTTCCCAAGTTCCAAGTTGCAGTTTCTGTTTCTAAAGAAAAGTTTGTTTAGTTTTCTTTAGGCATAGAAGTATTTTTAGAAGTAAATTAGAACACTGCTTTTCTTTGGCATGTTATATTGTTTTAAATCATACTATTATCAGATTGGAATCCGACCTTTGTTTTCTAAGTTCATTTGATATTCAAGCATGAACTATTCAGAAGAAATCTTTGAGACTATGCATGTTATGGCCTTTATCAAGTTCCTTCTTTATGCTTTCATTTAGAATGAAACACTGTGTTAAGCTGAATTCAAATAGTTTGAGTAGTTGATTTCCATGGTGTAGGCTTATATGGTATGATAATAACTTATGGAAATTGGATTGTGTTTGTCAAACTTCTCTACTTTCTTAAAGGGTTGTTTTTTCATATTATGTTGTAAGGAGAGGAAGAGTTTATGCAATTTCTGAATTTTTTCTATTAACCTTGGAAACTTTTATGCTTGATTGGATGTTAACGAACACTACCTGTGGGGAGATTTGAATGACTGCACTGTGCTTGTATTTAGCATTTGTTGCTCGTTCTCTTCCCAACAATGAAGGGTTGTGGCATTCTATGTCTAATATGTCATTCTTAAAAAGTGGGAAATTAGATTTAAAATTTTGTAAAACCTTTGGCGCATTGCAATTTTCCTGTTTTATGTTTACATTTTCTTCAACCCTTTTCTCCAAAACTCAAAGAAGAACCAGATTTCTATAAAAATCTCGAAGGTATTTAGTGAGGTACAAATCAGTCCCCCAGTCACTGAATTTCCCATAAGGTTGTCAGAGAGGTGCAAGCTTTGATGATCAATAGTCCCTATTGGTTATTTTTTTAGAACCAAACTTAATCTCACCATTCACCTATGGATATGCCAGAATCCAATGCTAAGTAAAGGCAAGGATTGGCCAACAAAAAAGTAAAGGCTTACTAGACCTTTAATTCTACTCTTTGGGCTCTATGAAACCCAAGAGGGTAATCCTAACAACATTTTTGTGACATTCTTGTGCCATTTTTATCATAAAAATTGCAACACATAGATGATTCTCATATAGGAGCTCAACTAATAGAACATATCAAAGAAGTTGGAAACTTCTTAATGATAGTTCATATTCAGAGCCATGAGAATGATAAAACCTCATATTAATGTAACCAGTTTCATAGAATTTGATTTAATGAATGGTTTTTTATTGAATTAATCAACATAATGCAATATGATTACCTCACTTAAACTAGTGCCTCATCCTTGGAATGGAGTCAATACTAATACCCACATAATTTAATCAAATTTTTTACACATGACACTATATGAAGCTTTGAAAACATTGCATTACAATATTTCAACATTATATCACAACCATCACTTCTTACTAGCATCCTAGCACTCAATTTAATTTAAACCTATAGCTCTATTAAAGTATTTACATCAATTCTTTGAATTAATAAGCAAGAATAAAACCATACATCCATTGGGAATCAATAGAGACAAATAAGATAACCTTTGTATTATTCATAACTTATAAAACTAGTACATGTGTATAGGAGAGAAAATGGTGTCAAACTTGCACTATTCTATTTTGTATTTCTAGTACTACTATTAAGATTACATATCCATATTAGCAAATTTGAACCTAAGACTTACCACTAAACTATTTAGTATCCTTTATAGTTCTCTGTGTGATCAATCCTAGAATAACCAACCACCCAACAACCCTTGTAATTGGCCCCAAAATACCATTTATAGAGATATGGGTGCGATAAGCATCATGCCGAAATTACAATTACAATTACATTCACATTTGAGAGCTAATTTCACTTTAATTTCAGAGATTCCCCAGACAGTTACATTTAATCATTGCAAAATAGGGGGAAAACCAAAGACAAAACTCCATGAAGTACTTTGAAGAAGACAAGCCCACCTTCCAAAAGGCATTGTTTGCTATTACAATAGCACCAAAATCCCTTGTCCATGTTGATCAAAGGAGAATCTCCATCAACACCCAAGGAAAAAACATACATATTAACCAGAAAAGGAATAATTGCCATTGAAGCAACAGTGTCCAACACCTCTCCTTCACACTAGCTAGAAAGATTTCCAAGTCAACAACAAAGACAAAAATCTATATGCTTGTTGAGAAGGATGAGTCTGCTATAGTGGCCATGGTGTCAAAAAACAAAAACAAAATCGGGGTGCTACTTTGATTCGTTAGCATTAGAGTATGTTCGCCCACTCCACGTTCATGTTGAAATTGGAGAAGCCACTACTTCTCCCTCATCAAAATCCTCATGTGGCACCAGAGTGAGCTGGTAATGGCCATACTTTGGGTCAATATCTCCTTCATCATGTGAAGGGCTGTTTGAAACTTCTATGGGAGAGTTGTGCTTCCCCATATAATCCTTGTGATACTTATTCTTCTTCTTCACTTCCCTCACAGGCTCAATTGACTCTTTCTTTCTATACTTGACCAATTCTTCTAAAACAACCTTGCTTTTCAAATTATAGGTGCTCTTGATAGCACCCTTCTTAGTTTTACCATGGGCACTCCTCCTACCCTTTGTTGTTACAGGAGCTCCTGGCAAGCCAAGTTCATTTTCAGGCACAACGTCATGAGACTCAAGTAGACTAAGTCTTCTTGATCTTCAAACTGGGTGGGAAGACACATTGGGTTTACTCATTTTCATAGAGGACAAAACGAGAACAAGGAGACTGAGGATTGCAAGAAAAAATTTCAACAGTTTGTTCTTGAAAAAGATTTTGCAAAACAAACACTCACACCCTCATAATTCTTATTAGCTTAAAGGAGATTACAGTATACAAAACCCTCACCACCCCAAGACTTTAGAGTTGAAAAAATAACTTATATGTAATTAAAATAAGTAGGTATGAGCATCTACTTACCCAAGAAAAGCTACTTTAATATCTTTGTAACTTCTTATGCCATCTTCTTCACAAACTCAAACATAATTTCTAAGCTTCTGATTGCAAGCCGTGAAGAAAAATATGTCTGTTGATCCTCGTTATATTGAGCAGTTTGAGTGTGCTTACCATTAATGCTCGAGGAAGGCTTATGCAAGTTAGCTAGAAATCAATTACTTGATTTTTGAACCTCAACCGTTGATCACATGTTGCGATAAATCAATTGATAATTACAATCAAGGTAATTAATTATGAAGAGGCTAATTGCACTCGCTTGATGACTTTTTTTAATTAGAAAACCCCAAGCGGATACACATCCACTCTGTCTACACACTTAATCACCCATTTAGAATTTAAGAATGACTATCTTGTCTAATTTTCCCACTCGCCTATGGGATCTAATACACTTGCAACATATCTCAACAGGACATTGGGGAGCGGTCTTGATTTGATCTCAAACCATTGGCCTGTACTCTGCCTTAATTTAATATCACCTTTCCACATGTATAAACCCCTGACAAAAATGATGGTTGAGATAAAAAAATACTCATCATATCTCAAACACATGCATGAGAAATCAATTCTTATCCTACACCCTTAATCCTTCATGTCTTTTTCGGTGAAATTTATTAATATTTCACCCTTACTAGTTTCCATTCAACCCTTCAGATTGATCCATGTGGAAATTGCTCGCTTCCCCACTAAGAAATGAGAGGTACAAGTGGATCCCCCATGGGATGGCAGGGAGTGGTCAGGATTGACCCATGTCTCCTGCCATCAACCGTCAATCATTGCTCCATAAAGCATTCATTGTCTCCAAATCTAGGTGGGTCCCTCCATGAAGCAATAGGTGTCAATCCACCCACTAGCCCATGAAATTTCTTTAATATAAAATAAAATTGGACAGGGTGGCAGGGAGCGGCTAAGATGAAGCCACATCATCCAATGACCATTGTCGATTTCATTTTAATAAGGCTCACAAATCCTCTAAAGGTATCAGGCCTACCAATGTAGAAGACACGTGGCATTCTCCCACCAGCCTATGTGATTATTATAATGAGGATTAAAGCGAGACGAGGAAGTGGGGAACGGTGGATATTTGCTCATGATGTTCAAATGGTTAGCATAAAACCTAATATTTGCACATGTCGAAAATGTTAGTTTTAAGAAGGGGCCATCACTAGGCAGACAATGGTCAGGGACATGATAATTAAGGTTAAAAATTTAGGTGAATATTAAAACCCGAGCTTAAACTTAGACAAAACATTTTTGAGAGACATCGCCCCGATTAAAATAAAGCAATAATTTTAATACGACCATGAGCATTGACCAGGACCACTAAGATCAAGGGGTTGATAAAAGAATGAACTTGACAACATAAGTCACAACTTAAACTGAGTGAGAACTAGCAATAAGAGGTCAACAACAAATTATAACATTGGCAAGGCCGTGGAATTAAGGATCATTTAGGAAGGATTTCTAGCAACATACAAACCCTAAAAGAGTGAAAATAATCAAAACCCTAAGCCCCAAGACAAGGGATCAATCCAAATTTTGCAGAATTTAGAGATGGAACATGAAGCATTTTAGGGGTTCCATTAGTGGCTCTTGTTGGGGACGTCTATTCCTCCATAATAAAGCAAGATCTCAGAATCTTAGGTTGAAGTAGACCGATCACAAAGAACCAAAAAATAAGACCTACTTGAACAAGGAAGGAGAACCGGACCAAAGAAACCAACATATATACAATATTTACATGATTATACAAAATGATCCACCTCCCATTTTCTTATAAGTCTCTTTTGATGTGCAAGCTTTTAACCTACAAATGCAACTTCATCAAGCTTCAACTTCACTTGGTGGCCCTAGGCCCCCAAAACTTAGGATAGGTATTTACCCATGTCAAAAACCTTGTTTTTTGTTGTATGTAATAGGCTAAGACTAAATTTTTTTCCATGAATTATCCACCAACTAATCCTATTATGGTTATTACCATCAACCATATTGACCATGTGTCCAAATTTTCCATTATTATCATGAATTTTTCCTTATTGAAAATTGTAGTCAGACAATACTTGAAACCCCTGCTCTCTGTAATATATGACCCCAACCTACTCATTATCATGCCCCAGTAAAGGCTTATCCAATTGAATTGAGAAAGTGAAACATTCATAATCCACTTCATCATTAAGGTCATATGAGTTGACACTAGCTTCAATTTACACATTGAACATAAAACCCTCATAAACACTAGGCTTTACTTTAGATCTTTATCCAGGAGCATATATCCTAACTTCTTGGAGTCACATTGCAATTCCACCTCTAATGAGTCAAAATGCATAGGAGGCTCATATAAAACCTTAAAATCATCCCCTGGTGTTTGTCCCATGCTGGGAAAACATTTGTCCTATGTGATGAACAAGAAATGTTCATATAGAGGTATATCTTCAAGCTAATGTTTACATTCATCATAACAGTCCATACCAGACATATTGTCACATGCTCCAATACCATGGAAACATGATTTATCTGAGTTCATAATAGCCTGACCTATATTCATCTCAAGATCATTAATACAAATCCTATTGTCAATTACATCCCATGCATCAAAGAATACTTCCAATTTAGACTCATTGGTATATTCTGATTTACTCCTCAAATCATCATCCAACTTAATACAAAATGTTTCAAAGGATGACTCAAATAACTCAGAATTAATAGAATCAACAACGAGACATTCTTGTGCACCATCAATTGATAGTTGTGCTAACTTTAATGTGAAAGGTTCATTACAATATGAAGGTTGCTCATTGCACTTTGAACAAGCCTCTTCATTATTTTCTTCCTCAATACATTCCTTATTGAAAAAAATCATGTCCATTTCTACTACAAAACTAGCAATTTCTATCTCTATTTCATACAGGCAATAAGGGATAATTAGGGCATGATCATGCTGGTTAGTACCACAATTTTCATCACTGTGCTGAGGCTCAGGATACTGAACACACATATTCTTATCTTCAAACACCTCATCATTCACATCACTAACATAGTTAATATTTGACACAACTGGGTTGCATTCCTAGTATCCTTCACATGGGATTTGTTCTTTGAATTGTAAGGGAAGAACCTCATGAGCATCACTATTGTTACAACCTTCAGGAAAAGAAGAGGCTCCTAGTTCATCCTCATAAAAAGACTCATACTCTTCAGAGAGACAATCAAAAACTTCACTCTCCTTATGATCATCATCGGAAGGAGATTCATTATCACATGCACTATACTTAGAATGTTCACACTCTCATTTTTAGTATTTTGATTATCACTTTGTAAGAATACATCAACAACATTCACAAATGTACCAATGTCACCATTAGATAGATGTTCACTTTTTGAAATATCCTTTTCCATTATTTGGATTGATCTTTTATCCTTTTCAATAAGGCAACCACCACTATCATTTTAGACCTCATTCTTTGTATATAGTCACATTTAGCTTCCTTAGCAATCCTTATCCAATCCAATATTTGATCAAAATCATGAGGCTTCAATTCTTTGGTAAGGTACTAAGCCCTGGCTCATAAATTTCACATAATAGGTCAATACATATTGAGTCTTCAAGTCTCAATTTTTTTGGAATTTCTAACAAGGTATCCAAAAACCTTGCTAACAATTCATATGATTCTCCCTCATTCTTTGTCATGCTAGACAGTCTTTGAACAAGGAGAATTTGATCATCATTGCTTAAATTTTTTCGAGGTTCATCTGGAATCTATCCATGATTAATATGTTGTAAGGATGAACAAGTTAAGGAAACAAAAACATCATTACCTTGACCATCTCTTTCATCCTTATGAATTTCATTTACATAATGTGTGTTAGGACAACAAACACTGGCAGCCATGTATCCCTTCATCATCGAATATTTCATATTATTTTCAATGTCCATGGAAAATTGATATGCATGATGCAATGTTGTGGACTCCTTATCTCTTAACAGATAGCTCATCTCATCATCAAATGCACCTAGATACACAACTAGACATTCTGCATCACTTGGTCACATGTTTTCAGGAATATTTCTTACTGCTTTTGCAAATCTAAGAGTAAAAGTAGGGACCAACTCCTCTTCATCTCTCCAAATTTCCATGAAACCTTTTCTTACCACATTCAGATTAACCATTTCACCAAATTGTTCTACAAATGATATCATGAACTCATTCCATGAAGCTACGAAGCAATTTTGCCTTAATCTTCTTTTTTGATTTTCAACTTTTATACGTTTTTGGCTTCGGGATGAGTCTACGCTTAAAACAAAAGATGTTTGGAAAGGTGCAAAATGTGCTACGTGGTGGATGCATGATTTTCATTTATCATCTTATTTTTAGGAGAGAGCTGGGACACGTGTCAGCTCAATGAAGATTTTCTCAAAAGCAATTTTCATAAATCTGAGAATCCCCACCTGCTTGACACGTCATCTCTTCGTTGTGGGTAGTTTTGGATTTTAGGGAGCAATCTCTTTTGGAGTTTTTTAGAGCATGTTGGGTCTTTCTTATTTTCAAGATGGAAACTTTGAGTCGGCATCATCAAGCTACGTGATTTTTCAACCATATTTTTTCTATGTTGTTTTCTATGATCTAATTGTTTTCAAATACCAATCTTTGCTAAATATCTAAAGGAAATTAACACAACAGTTGGGAATTAATGAGAAAAGATTTCCATGAATTAATTTAAGATCTATAATCAGATCATGAGCTATCAGATGCTAGCATATGGCAGTATTTACTTTTGGAATGTTGCGGCTATTCTCTCTCTTTTTAGTTATAAATGGGAGGCCACAACAAAAGGAAGTGGTTCTAGTTTCTTGTGTTAGAACTGAAATTTCTTTTAGTTTTCTTTAGAGATAGTGATATTTTCAGAAGGGGTTGGTAGAACACTATTTTTCTCTGGCACATTATATTGTTTTAACTCAAACTATTATTGGATTGGCATCCAACCTTTGTTTACTAAGTTCATTTGATATTTAAAGCATAGATTGTTTGGAAGAAATCTTTGAGACTGTGCATGATAATGCCTTTATCAAGTTCCTTCTTTATGATTTCGTTCAGAATGAAACACTGTGTTAAGCTTAATTCAAATAGTTTGTGTAGTTGATTTCCATGCTGTAGACTTATATGGTATAATATTAACTTGTGGAAATTGGATTATGTCTGTGAACTTCTCCATTTTCTTGAAGGGTTATTGTTTCTTCATATTATGATGTAAAAGGAGGAAGAGTTTATGCAATTTTTGAATGTTTTTTGTTAACCTTTGGAACTTTTATGTTTGATCAGACCTTAATGAACAGTTCATGCGGGGATATTTGAAAGACTGCACTATTCTTGTATCTAGCCTTTACTTTCCATTCTCTTCCCAACAATGAAGGGTTGTGGCATTCTATGTCTAATATATCATTCATAGAAAAAGAATTAGGTTTGAAATGTTGTAAAATATTTGGCACATCACCATTTTTATGATTTATATTTACATTTCCTTCTACCTTTTTCTCCAAACTTAGAGCAAATCCATCTCTATAAAAATCTGGGAGGTATTAAGTGAGGCGCAAATTGGTCCCCCACTCGCTAAATTTCCCATAAGGCTATAAGAGAGGCACAAGATTTGATGATCAATAGTTCTTTTTCTAGCATGCCTGTTGGGACCCAAAGTTTTTTGAACATCTAATTAAAAGTATAAAATATTTCTTAAATTAGGCCAAGGGAAGATGTTGGAAATTTCATGCCTAGAGTCCAAACAAGAGCATCCTCAAGAGGCCATTTCCAATACTCCTAGTTACCCACCTTAGTCTCTAAGAGAAGAATACTTATAGGTTCTATATCATCTATAAGGAGTAAGAAAGCGAGAAGTGAGAGCCCAAGATATAGAGCCTTATCTACCCCACCTAGAGGCCCAACTTTTCAAATCAGAATACCCGTATACCTTATTCATAGGAATTTATTCTCCATAGCTCATGTAGCTGCCCTAGCTCCTAGAAATTTCATAACCTGGGATAGTGGTATTTCACTACAACCACCCACACCCCCAGACGTATGGCCTTCCATACCTACTAAAACCCTTAAGGCTATTCCAAAATTGTCTAGAGAAGACTTCAAAACCCCCTCCGAACACCTCCAAGATATAGCAGAGGTATGTAGGGTACATAACATAGTAGAGGAAAATATTTCTCTTAGGCTATTGGCCACTTCATTCAAAGGAAATTGATCTTTGGCTTCTGGTTCTATCCGCTCCTTGGACCAACTTGAAGAAAGGTTGTTCGAACACTTCTTAGAGAAGGGAGATTGCTCTTCATTACTACATCAACTAATCACTATCAAAAGAGACCTGCAAGAGGCCATGAGCAACTTCAACACCAGGTTTCTCAAAATATGGAAAATAATCTTTGTGACTGCTCAACCCCCAACTACAATGGAGTTTATGTTCTAATTGAAGGATTTCAATTTAGATATCACGGCTATGATAACCTCTATGGGAGGGGATATCTTACTTGATGCATACAACTTGGTTGTGTGTGCAGAAAAAAGTTTGATCAATGTTGGAAAGCTTCCACCACGGCCTTTGATGCCTGTATTCACAGAAATATCTAGTGGTCCTCGTGAAGAAGCTACTCCAAGCACTTCCGCTACATAAGTGGTGACATCGGCCACGTCGCAATCCATGTACGTGTACCCTACTGCCTAGCCGAGCACATTGGGCTCTTTTGTTGTAGTAGTGAACATCAACAATATGAAGAGTCTCATGTTGTATTTTGCTAACGAGTTAGTTCTAATCAAACAACAACAAGTAAAACCTCTGAAGCAAGCCACTCAAACCTATCAGGGGGGAAGGTCATCCTATCAACAAAAAACATACCAAGGACCCTCAAGAGGAGGAGGTCAAAAAATGGCGTCCACAAACTAGATAGTTCTGGTCACTATGCCACTATAGACAGTCAAGGATAGCTAGAGTAAAGAGTTAATCCTAGGCCAGAACAACCTGGTGGAAGATGAGAACATATGGTGCTTCCCATTCAGTGATAGTCACATGCCCCAAAATTATTCGAGGAGAAATATACAACAAAAGATAGCAGAATAAAGAAACAAGGGCATGCTCTCGAATGTAGAAGAATATGAGTCCCCTGAAATGGAAAACACCTGCTTTAGATCAAAAATGGAAGGAATGTATTTAGAGAAAGAGCTGGATATTGCACTCAACCAAGTGCTATTTTCATGGATGGAGGAAGAAGATGTGGTATTGACAATGAAGCTCTAACAACTAGTGCTCCACAAGTACAGTCAAACTACAACACAAGATCTAAAAGGAGGCTTACGGGAGAATACATACAGATAGCTCTGTCGCGTCCTCCACTATGTCAATCACCACCATAAGAAAAGTAGGCTTCGCAGGCCACTGGTCGACCTAATCAATAGTTGCAAACTCTACTGTTGCTGAAGAAGGAGATGGACAAGGTGCCAATCCCATTCATGACAGATCATTTTCCTCCAAAGACAAGAGAGATACTAGCATTTAAGCCTAAGGTCTAGCCAGTTGAAATGCTCAATGTGGTGGAACAATTGAAGAAGGAACCCACTAACATATCTCTATGGGATTTCATATCCATTCCTAAACAAAAGAAACTGCTTTGGGAAGCATTAAAGAAGGAAGAACAAATATCGTGGATGGATGCGACTCTGCCGTGTGATCAAGATAAATATAAGGAACCTACGTCAGATCCTCAAGTTTGAAGGCCACAAATTTTGTGAATGACATGGACAATGCAAAAGAGAAAGAGGTAAGCAAGCCAAAGCCCACACCTTTCTTTTTAAAACTCATTGTGGGAGATAAACTTTTTCATAATAACATGATTGATTCGAGAGCTAGTACAATGACATGACAAAGCAAGTGGTCAATGCCCTAAAACTTAAGTATGAGCCCCTTGAGAAGGGAATCATGGAATTGGATAGGAAGAAGGTTTTGACCATTGGTTGTATTAAAGATCTATCTCTAACCCTCTTCTCATGTCCAAGCCAAATAGCCACATAAGAAATAGTGGTGATAGGAATTCCCTAAGTCTTTAGAATGTGTCTTTCAAGATATTTCATTGCAAATCTTCACAGATATTTAGTGCTCAATTGGTATCACTTGATATTGAGGACCAAGTATGGGGAAAAGATGAAAATCCTATTTGAATCTTTGCATCCAGAACACATAGTTGACAATGCATTCCTGTGTTTTGAAGCAACACATACAGGTCTCTTTCTCACAAAGGGAGAGATATTGTGTAGAGATGCTGGAAGATGAAGAAAACACAAGTGATTGGACTCCTGAAGAAGAGGTGCTCCTCAACCAGTTCATTGACTCTGACCCATTCAACAACTTTCATGCATTGAGACTAGGCACCTATGTGATCTTTGATGACGATCAAGTCTTTCCAAAATTGATAAATGACCAGGAGGGATGCGATGATTTAGGTGACAATTGTCTCTAGACCTTATATTTTATGTAAAGTTGGTTCTAGATCAGGTGTCCGACTAGTGTCCCTAATAGAATCGAAGACCCTCAAAGCTATTCATTTTTAGTTCTCATGTTTGAACAATGATGTGGAATATGAAGCCTTAGTTCATGGTTTGATTCTTATAGAGTGAATGGGCATAAAGAGAATACAAGCATTCAAAGATTTGAAGTTAGTTGTGAGCCAGGTCTGTGGGCATCCAGTTGTGAAGAATATAAGAATGAAGTCATATAGACATTGGATATGGGATCTGATTGAGAGTTTTGAAGATTTTAATATCCAAGTCATTCCTCAATCTCAAAATAGTGTCGCTGATTGGATGGTTTCAATCTTTTGAAAATTTGAACTAATTTTTAATTCAACAACAAAGCATAATGTAGTACAGATCATCATTTGACCAGCAATTCCTGACAATGATGAAAACTAACAAGTATTTGAGGATGATTTTTAAATTGTTGCATTTCTATAGAAATCAGAAAGAGCTTTCGACTATTCACAACTAGGAATAGAATCTCCTGGAGAGCATGCTATCCAGTTAAAATGAAATAAGCTTCCTTGAGGTTTAATCTCCCTTGAAAATATTTTTGACAGTGAGGACACAAGAAATGGCAAACAAAGATTCACTACGGACGTGAGGGATTATGAAGAGCTTGATGTTAGAAGCAACATAAAGTTAAAGATTAGAAGGGATATTCTATAGAAGGATAAGGAAAGACTAAGGGATCTATGTTCTAGATATGATGGGCTCATAGCCTAGACCTATGATGATCTTAGAGGGTATGATCTGGGCATAATTCAACATACTATCAACTTGATTGAAGGATCAAAACATGTCTAACAAAAAAAAAGGCTAGTCAATTTGAAGGTCAAAGCATTGATGGCCTAGAAGTTCAGCAAATTGATCGAATCAAGGATCATATATCCGATTAAGCATTCTATCTAGGTGTCTAATTTGGTATCGGTTTGGTAAAAAAATGGTGATATTAAGCTCTATGTTGATTTTAGAGATTTGAATAAAGTGTCACTAAAATACCACTACCCTTTGCCATCAATGGAATAGATCCTACAAATCATGGCTAGATCGGAGATGTTTTCATTGCTTGATGGATTCTCATGTTATAACTAGGTATATGTAAAGGAAGGTGACCAACATAAAACAACGTTTACTACTAGGTGGGGAATGTTTGCATACTCAAAAATGTTGTTTGGAATTTCAAATGCTAGTGCAACTTTTCAGTGATCAATGGATATTTCCTTTAGAGGATTAATTAATCTGATTATCTTAATATATCTAGATGACCTAACGGTCTTTTGAAAGTCAAAGGATGATCACTTTGATCATCTGGAAAAGGTTTTCCAGAAATGTCAACAGTTCGAGATTTCCTTGAATCCCAAAAAATGTGTTTTCGGAGTGCCTGAAGGTAAGCTACTCAGTTTTGTAGTGTCAAAGGAGGGAATATCAATAGACCTTGAAAGAGTGAGATCTATAATGGAGTTTCCCCTACTAGTAAATTAGAAGGGAATGTAGTCTTTTCTAGGGAAGATCAACTTTGTCAGCAGGTTCATTTCAGATTTCACAAGCATCGTGAGACCTATCATGTCGATGCTCAAAAAGAACCTAACGTTCAAATGGACCCCCAAAGGGAAAGCAACTTTCAAGCAGACAAAGATAGCTATCTCTGTTGCTTTGGTGTTGGCCAACCTAGACTTTTCCAAAGATTTTATACTCTATGTATATAGTGGCCAACATAGCATAGCTTTGGTACTATCTCAAAAAGATGAAGGAAATAGAAGAGTATCCTATTGAATTTCACTCAAGAACTCTTGAAGGATATGAAGCCAAGTATAATTTTGTTGAAAATTAGGCTTTTTCCATTGTTAAAAGCCTAAATAAGTTTTGACATTTGGTTTCGGCTAGTAAAATAACTATTCTCGTCACACATCCTAGTGTGCGGGAATATATCACCGAAGGTGAGATAACTGAGAAGAGGGCCAATTGGATTGCCAAGATCCTAGAGTATGACATCGACATCAGACAAACCAAGCTAGTTCGAGGAAGAGGTTTATGTGAATATCTTTCACAGGAATCAAGTTTTGTACCTGAGGAGGCCAATCAAGTCTACACAAATTGGTTTGAGTCTGATGAGTCCTGGGTGATGGATCGAATGCAGTACATGCAAAAGGGGTAGTATTTGACCAACCTTCCATCTGAAAAAAGGTGATACTACCAACTGCAAGGCACAAGGTATGTATTAATTGAAGTTATCTTATTCAAAAGGAATTATGATGGTGTTCTACTCTGATGCTTGGATAAGCCATAGGAGGAAAGAGTTCTTAATGAATTTCATAGTAGTCTTGAGGGTGGACATTTCTCTGCCAATACTACCACCTTAAAGATAATGTGAGTGGGATATTATTGGCCCTCTATTTTTTCTGAAGTGCACCATCTGGTGCAAAAGTGTACTTAGTGCTAATATTTTGTTGGCAAAAGAAAGAATTTTGCCTTTCCTTTGAGCCCAATTGTAACTGAAGAACCCTTTGCTCAATGGGGTTTAGATTTTGTTGGAATGATATATCCTACTTCCAGTGACCACCATAAGTGGATCCTTATGGTAACTAACTACTTCACAAGGTGGACAAAATCCGTTTCCCTAAAAAATGCTACAAAAGGCGAGATCGTCAATTTCCTTGAGGAGCTGGTGACCATATTTGGTTCGCCAAAAACCATCATATTTGAGAATGCTCGAGCTTTTGTAGGATTGGGGAAGTTAGATTTTGCTATCAAACATGGGGTTTACCTTAAAATTTCATCAGATTACTACCCAAAAGGAAATGGGTTAGCAGAGTCAACCAACAAAAATCTAATCAGGTTAATCAAGTGCATCAGGTCAGAGCAACAAAGGGATTGTCACAAGCATCTGTGAGCAACTTTGTGGGCAGAATAGATTACACCCAAGCAGATCCTGAAGGCCTCTCCTTATGAGCTAGTATATGGAAAAGAGGTATTTTTACCTATTTCCATAGAGATCCCTGCCTTGCAACTATTAGAATCCCTTAAGATTGAAGAAAGCAGCAGGATGGAAGTAAGGTTGGTGAAACTCCTCAAACTTTAGGAAGATAGAGAAAAGGAATTTGGAGCCATGATTAGTCACCAATAGATAGTAAAATGATGGTTCGATAAAAATACCTCCAACCCAAATTTCAGGGAAGGGATCCTGGTACTAAAGTACGATGAGCGCACTGCGAAATTGAGACAACATACAAAGTTTGAAGCGCTATGTAAGGGACCCTTTTGAATCAGCACGTGCAAAGAAAATAATGCGCACAAGCTTGAATATATGAAAGGTAACGCCCTAGATATATCAATGAACAATATTTATGTAAAATTGTTCCATTAAAATACATAGTTCTGTAAAATTTTCACAGTTATGTACCATATGTAAATTTTTTTGTAAATACATTTTAGTTTTGAGAATAAGACATGAGAATAACACAGAGGAAGTAGAAAGGTATTGTATTATATTATATTTAAAAGAAAATTTACAATGTAATACAAGCCTGAGGCTCAGATTTAAATGTGAAGCTCTCTCAAGCAAACCAAAAAGAGTCACAAAGCAAAAGAAGCAAAAGGGAGGAAACATGCAAAAAATAGTAAAGCTAGGCCCCCAGCCATCATTAAGCAGTTGAAGTGGCTCATCATCAAGTTCTTCTTCTTCTTCTTCTTCTTTGTCAAGGTGAAAAGGGGGGTGAACACACAACACACACGAGCTCGATGTAGTACAGACCTGAGTTCTCATTGTCGTGGCTATACACCAAAAAATTGAAGTGTTTCTTCCATTCAAGCCAATAAATGTATTCCACATTGTACTACCTCAACGGGAAGGTGGCCACTGGTAGAGATGATGAATGATCCCTTCAAGGTCCATGGTGCAGAAGTTTGTGAGAAAAGGAAACCAAGCTACATCTATCCCATAGTCAACATCCCTGTGGATGTCCATGGCACTCAGAATGCCAACATCAAGAATAACCACTTGCATGATTTTGCTGAGCCCTTCTAGTAGTACGAAGTTAAACATCTGGTGGTACAATTCAATTATCATGAGCTTGGAAATGTTCAGGTCAAGTAGTGAAGCAACAAAGTGAGAAACAATGTTACAGTTACTCCTCAACTAGTTCTCATCTTCAATATAGTCCTAGCTGACTACCCACTAGAATGCAATGAGAATGAGGCGGTCACACTTCTTCACTAGAAACTTAATTCTTTCATAGGTGACCTCGCCCATGAAGGCGTATTGTGGCCTCCATGGTAGAAGCCGAATGAGAGTTCCTAGGCCAATTGACACTATGAAAAAGTAGTAGAGAGTATCAGAATGGGAGATAGCGAGAGAAACTTGCTAAACTTAAAAAGATATTTTTCAAATGAATATTACAAAAAGGTGGCATATCTATATATAGAAAAGATGTGCCAACAAACCCAACCAATGGGAAGTCCATTTTTGACTAGACGATAATGGAGAAAATACCAAAGTAGTCAGAAGACAAGAGACAAATCATATAGAAAATCTAACAAGAGGTCTTTAGAAATAAATTTGAGCATTGGGAATAAATGCTCTTGTATGTTGATCGACGACATGTGTCCTTTTCCATCATCAGCACCAGCCAACTTGCTTATATAAAAAGACATGGATTAATGCACTAAGTTCTAACAAATTAAATAGGTGCATCTTTTCAAAAGTACCTTGCATTGCTTAAGAATGTTTCTCATAGCTAAAAGCATGCTTTCCAATGCAATTAAGCTTATTTATGAAAAAGGTGACGGGGAGAATGTACTAATTCCATTCTCATGACATTTTTGGCATTCTCGAGGGATATAGATCCCAAATCCACATGTAATGCCTTAGTGGTAGCATTTAATAGAACAACGGTAACAACCTAGCCTTAACTGCATGTAGGTACAAAGGAATTAACTACACCAAAATGCAGATTTTTCTAAGTAGCGAAAAAGCAAGTGGTCATTTCATTGAAGAAACTCCACAACTTCTCAACACAACCATGGAAAAAGCATCAACATCTAGTAGAAAGGCTAGAAACTTGTCTAAAATTTTGGGTTACGCCGATATCTTTGGGAGGAATTCATTTTCCAATGCCCCAATTCCAGAGGAACATTAGTTTGATTATTGAAAATTAGTTCAACCTGGTAAACATTTCGGCAGAGAGGCAATGCAGGATTTTGTCGACAAAATTTTCAACCCAAAGTTGGCGACTAACCCTAAAGGCCTTAGGGAGGGGGCATTCCAAAAAGTGATGCAACATGGGTCATTTGAAAGTTTCATGTCTCGAATCTGAAATTGTGGTTTTCCACAATTCATGTTACTTGTCGTACACCCATGCATGGAGCTAATAGACGCATGTGCCAAAAGATTCAACAGAGAGACGGGAGTTATTGCTAGTAGCAAGATCAAGGTTACAATTTCTGCAGTGGCCATATGGGATATGTTGTGTATCCCTACAACTTGGGGCGTCAAATTCTTTGATGAGGAAGGCATGGAAAATTTTTGGGAAGCAAAAATTAAGAAGGGAAACTTTTATGAGGATGAAACAAAGGAAAGACTGGAGAGAGATCACTTTTCTTTTCCTCTTGCATGTAGAAAATTCAAGAAAGACACATAATTTGTCTTCTCAATGCTGGCTTGGATTTATGGCCTTGATGATGATGATGATGTCCATCCCTTTCAGGTGGGCTTCGCTTTTATGCTTAAAAAGGAGAAGAGTCAAAAGTATTATAATTTTTTTGATGCAGTAGCCGAAGGGATGCTAGAGAAATTAAAGAACTATGATACTAAGTATAAATTCAAGTATTTCTCTTTCTTGGTTCACTTGATTTTGCATCAAAATTCTGAGTTTTTGGAGAGAAGTTTTCTAGTGTCTAGGTTCAGTGTAAGAGGTTCCTATCAACCAAATTTTGTATAGACTCATGTGCTTTTGAGAACATGGGATTATTACTAGTTTGTAGATTATTTTCTGAGGCTAGTACTTCAAGACTTGTTGCCACAACCTACAGGTCGTTTCTCTCTTAATATTTTGCAATGGATGAAGAATTTGCTGACTGTGGTGGATTATTTCCTGGGTGATAATTTTACATTTATCGGATTTCATGGTTTCATTAGGGAGCCTTTCAGACTCCCCAAATTTGTAATAGATAGAGTTTTTGCATTGGAGGCATGTTGTTAGGAAACCCTTTTTGACAATGCCTATAGCGCTGAAAATCACAAGATAATGCTTTACCCAATCCCCTTTAGCATTTCCAACAGTCAAGTAATACTGACAAGGTTGAAGGAAGAGGGTGAGCTTACAAACCAACTAGTGATCCTAGGCTTGGTTCTTATTTGTGACACATGGGACTACAATCTAGAAAAACACCTCATGAGAGTTGGGAATATTTTGAGTTGAGGAAGAATCCAACTCAAGAAATTCTAGAAGTATACATTAGCTTGGCTCGCATACTATTCAAATGATTAGCATGGCTGAACTTCTATGTAGTGTAGGTAGAGTATTAGAAGAACCTCCCAATGTGTAAATCCCTTAGCACACAATTGAAATGCAAGGGGTGGGTGGAAAGCAAGAAGGTAGATTTCTAGAGGTTCTGACAAGAGATGAGATGTCTCAATGGCCTGTTCTAAGAATTGTAGCCACATGATAAAAGGTTCGAAAAGGTTTACGACCAAGAGGTTGATACCAATAATAGAAATCCAAAGATAAGTCATGAGTTTGAAGAGGAGGAGCTTCTATGTTGTGCTTCCCATCCTTAGGAATCCGACAGGAGAAGAGGGTCAATGCAAAGGGACTCACAAGTCACATCCTCCACTAGTGCTTGAAGCAAAGAGAAGAACCCGACGGTCCCCAAGAAGGTCTATTGTGGTTATCTAAGGCCAAGTTTTGGAAAGATCAATTGCCAAAGGATAAAAATGTACTAGTTTTGGTTGTACAAAGAGAAGATGAGTCTAGGATCTAGGTACACCCGGTGCATCAGCTAGAGGAGAAGAAGAAGTGGAGTCTATTCTGCAAAGTGTTTTGATCATTGCAGCCTAGGTAAGTTTTACTCCCAATCTTCTTTATACCTCTACATCTTTGGTTACTCCTTTTCCCCCATCTATAGAGAAGATTCTTGCATCCATGGACCCTGATCTTTTGGTCCTTAATGAACCCCTATCCATTTTTAGTAATGAACCTAGTGAAGTTACCCCACACGCTGAACAAACAACATCTGCTTCAACCGCTATTGATTCTTTGATCACCTTGTCAAGGGCCCCCATCGAAAGATTTGAAACATCCATGTTGCCTTTTACTCTAGGTCCATCCACTTCTGGGAAAACATCTCACCTTCCACTCAGTTATCCTTTCACCCTAACTGGTTTTCCCCCTACCCAATCTCAATTCCGTATCCCTCTATTTTCCATGATAACGCTTATTTTCCCCCCTGCATGCTCATATGTCAGAGGTTTCTCCTTTCGTCACCCTTTTTGGTATCCCTCTAGTTGGTTCCATTGCAACACAAAGCATTGACACCCTGTAGAGTCTCCAAGAGTATTTTGATGCAACCAAGCAGGCCTGATAGGATAGAAAGTAGAAATTATAGTTAAAGAACATTGCATTGCTGGCTACCTAGAAGATTGAAGCTTACTTCAATGAAGAGAGAAATTCTCTATTGATCACTACCATGAAGCCGCTCGTGTCTAAGCCTAAGGGACAATTGAAGATGGAGGATTATGACATCAGAGCCATGGGTCTAGATTTAAATAAAACTTTCCCACATGACAAATTGGTCCTAGCTAAGGCCACCTAGAAGGTTGTATATGCGGATTATGAAATGTTGGACAAGAAATTGAAGAAGCATAAGGTAGAGTTGATAAATGTAAGGGAAATAGTGAGCAGACTGTAGATAGAAATCAAGCATAGAGATGTCGAAATGGCATGCATAAGACATATACAAAATCATCAAGGAGAAGCAACTAAGTTACTCGAGGACACCCAAGGTGAATAGGTTTAGTTGTATGCTGAAATTGAAAATGTTAAGAGTTGATCTTGCTACTAAGTGCTAGAAAAACACAGAGTACCGATATACTCAGGAAAACATACAAAGAGAGCTAGATGATGTCCGATCTCAAGCTTCTGACAATCTATAAAAAGCCCAAGCGGAAACAAAAAAGTCAAAACAAGAGAAATAGGAGATCATATCCACTCTGCAGGCTTGTGACCAAGAGATCAGAAGGTTGAGCTTTGAACTAACAAGTTCCCTCCTACAAAAGAATCAAATGGAGGAGAATGTAAGAACGAAAGAGGCTTAGTTCCATCAGGAGTTGACTGCTGCACAAGGGTCTGGGACCCTCCTGATATTGAAGAAGTTGATATCTGCACACTAGGAATGGATCATAGTTGTGGTTGCTATCCTCAAGATAACCTTATAGTTTTTATGGGATGCTTAGGAATCAAACAGAAAGGTTGGTCTGCTAGCTAACCAAGTTCTATAGATATATGTTCCCCGAGTAGTGGAATCGTAAAATATGATTTCTAGATTGTGTGTGGCCACTAATGAGGCCTTAAGAAGTGCAAGGATTCCTAATTGAAGGGCCGTCTCCAACAAAGTAAGCGAGTTCATCAACTACCACAAGGTTGCAGCAAGAAGTAAGGAATTTTAGGTAGTGTTAAACAAAAGGGTTGATGAAATTAATAAGGATTTTAGTGTTTTACATAGCTTTGGTTTTCCTCCCCTTTTCTCACTAGATGGAGGTTTTCTATTAGTTGAGAAAATCATAGATGCAATCAAACATAAGGTCCAAACTTCTACATAACTCCTAGGTTCAAGTGCGACGCACACCATTGATGACATCAAGCACGAGATCTTTCACCTTTCTCATCTCTATTATCACCTTGGGGCTGTTTCAACAAGATGGGGAGCTATTTCCTTCAAGGAATTCTTTGAATTAGATCAAGCATACAAGGGCATCTATGCTCTTATCTGGCTGACTGATTTGGATTGGGAGGTATAGAATTCCACTTTCCTCAAACTCAAGGAATTTCCAGAGCTCTAGGTTCATGCCTCCACAAGAGAAGGCCCCTTGTGAGTCACCAGAACTGTGAAGCAATTTTTCCTTAATCTTCTTTTTTTGATTTTTGGCTTTTATACGTTTTTGGCTTCAGGATGAATCCACAATCAAAACAAAAGTTGTTCAGAAAGGCGTGCAATGCACCATGTGGTGGTTGTGTGGATTTCATTTATCATCTTCTTTTTGGGAGAGAGCTGGGACACATGTCTGCTTGATAGAGATTTTCTAAAAAGTAATTTTCATAAATCTGAGAATCCCCACCCACTTGACACGTCATCTCTTCACTGTGGGAAGTTTGCACTTTTAGGGAGCAATCTCTTTTGGAGTTTGTTTGAGCATGCTGTGTCTTTCTTGTTTTCAGGATGGAAAATTTGAGTCGACACTGTCAAGCTACATGATTTGTCAACCGGATTTTTACTAGGCTATTTTCTAAGATCTGATTATTTTCAAATAACAATCTTTGCTAAATATCTAAAGGATGTTAATGCAGTAGTTGGGAATTAATGAGAAAATATTTCCGTGACCTAATTAAAGATCTACAATTAGATCATGAGCTATCAGATGCTGACATCTGACAATATTTATTTTTGGAATGTGGAAGCGGTTCTCTCTCTCTTTAGCTATAAAAGGGAGGCAGTGATAGAAGGAAGTGGTTCCAGTTTCTTTTCTCAGAACTAAAAGTTCTTTTTTTTCCTTAGAGATAGCTTGATATTTTTAGTAGTTGGCAGAACACTTCTTTTCTTTAGCATGTTATATTTTTTTTACTCAAAATATTATTGGATCGACATTCGACCTTTGTTTACTATGTTCATTTGATATTTAAAGAATGAACTGTTTGGAAGAAATCTTTGAGACTGTGCATGGTATGGCCTTTATCAAGTTCCTTCATTATGCTTTTGTTTAGAATGAAACAATGTTTTAAGCTTAATTCAAATAGTTTGAGTAGTTTATTTCCATGCAGTAGACTTATATTGTATAATAATAACTTGTGGAAATTAGATTATGTCTGTGAACTTCTCCATTTTCTTGAAGGGTTGTTGTTTCTTCATATTATGTTGTAAAAGGAAGACGAGTTTACGCAATTTTTGAGTGTTTTTCTATTAACCTTTGGAACTTTTATGTTTGATTGGAACTTAATGAACACTTCCTGTGGGGAGATTTGAAACATTGCATTATGCTTGTATCTAGCCTTTGTTGTTCGTTCTCTTCCCAACAATGAAGGGTTGTGGCATTATGTGTCTAATATATCATTCATAGAAAAAGAATTAGGTTTGAAATGTTGTAAAAGCTTTGGTGCATCACCATTTTTATGTTTTATATTTACATTTCCTTCTACCTTTTTCTCCAAACTCATAGAAAAGTTGACTTTCTATAAAAATCCCAGAGGTATTCAGTGAGGTGCAAATTGGTCCCCCACTCACTAAATTTCCCATAAGGGTGTCAGAGAGGCACAAGCTTTGATGATCAACAAAAGCTATAGAACATATTGATAAATATGAGAACGAGTCTCTATGATTTTGCTTCAAAGACAAAACAAAAAGCTTCATGACAACATCTTCATGATTTACCTCATAATCTCCTATCAAATCCATGAATGTTTGCAAATGCTGAGATGCTAATTCTGAAATCTACCTTGTAAATTTAGGAAAATGTTTCCTAACATCATTAGGAATCAGGTTTGGGAAACCTTGAATACCATTAAAATTCAATGGTCTATACCTCTCAATAGAAAAATTCCTTTGATGGAATGATAAAGGTTGGATGCCCTGCATGGTTTTACTTGATATTCCATAGGGAGACATAGGGGAACTGCACATTTTATTGTACCCCCTTTCAACCCTCACATATCAAATTTATAGTTGATCATTCACTACCTTACTCCCTAATTTAATCATGACTTCAAAATGCACAACTCAAATACATATATGCCTTAGATCTTTTAATGGGAAGATTTTAAAGATAAGCATACTTCACCAAAATACATAAACTTCAAATTACACCTTAGAAGAATGTAAAATTACCAATACCCTTTATTAGTGCTCAATTCACTTAATAGAGAATCAAAATTTTCTTCTGACTATTTAACATGGTTTTTGCACAAATTCATGCCTTATCAAAACCAAAATAGGGGAAGTACTTGGATGTGTTGCAACTTCCTTCAAATCATGCTTGTGATAATTTTTTTTGGCAGATCTGAAGCTATCATTAGGTTCTTTGCATAGAGTCGCCACCTCCTTCTTTAGAGAACCAAAAATTCAATAATATGAAGTTTCTTTCACAAGTTGATTTCACTTTAAGCCTCCTTGATTAGTAGGGTTATATGTGAATCCTTCATATCTTCTACACCACAACCCTTTCCAAGTTTTGAGTACTCAAAATATGACCCAGAAGTTCAAATTTAATAAACTCTTATACTCTTTGGAGTCCTTTGAAATTATCTCTAGCTTTCTATTAGGGTATTTTATTGTGTGAACTTAGATCTACCTTATCCTCTCTTCAACAAATTTTCTCTTCATTTCAATTGATTTTCTCAAATAATACATTTTGGTTCAGAGATTTCAGAGTCGCCACCCACATCTAGTGAGAAATTGTGAAAATATTCATGGAATTGTGGTAGATATTGATAATATTTGCAAGTTTCAAGGGAAACACAACAAATTCTTGCAACATTTCAGAGGATTGAATCATTGAAACAAAGATAAGCTTGAAAAATATATTCTCTAGCAACTATTTGACTCTTTAAGGAAAAATGATCTTCTATTAGAATTTTCTAAAGTCATTCCCCAGTAGAGTCACCAATTTGTTGGTTATTTTTTTAGAACCAAACTTAATCTCATTGTTCACCTATGGATCTACTAGAATCCAATGTTAATTAAAGGAAAGGATTTTCCAACAAACAAGTAGAGGCTTACTAGACCTTTACTTCTACTCTTTGAGCTCTATGAAACCTAGGAGGGTAATCCTAACAACATTTTTATGACATTCTTGTGCCATTTTTATCATAAACATTGCAACACACAGATAATTCTCATATAGGAGCTCAACTAACAGAACATATCAAATAAGTTGGCTACTTCTTAATAATAGTTCATATTTGGAGCCATGAGAATGATAAAACTTGATATTAATGTAACCAGTTTCATAGAATTTAATTTAATGAATGGTTTTTTTTCTGAATTAATCAACACAATGCAATATGATTACCTCACTTAAACCAGTGCCTCATCCTTGGAATGGAGTCAATACTAGTACCCACATAATTTGATAGAAATTTTTACACATGACACTATATGAAGCTTTGAAAAAACTGCATTACAGTATTTTAACATTATATCACAACCATCACTTCTTACTAGAATCCTAGCACTCAATTTAATATAAACCTATAGCTCTATTCAAGCATTTACATCAATTATTTGAATTAATAGGTAGGAATAAAACCATACATCCATTTGGAATCAATAGAGACAAATAAGATAACCTTTGATTATATTATTCATAACAAGTTTATAAAACCAATACATAGGAGAGAAAATGGTTTTGAACTTGCACTATTCTATTTTATATTGCTAGTACTACTATCAAGATTACATATGCCTATTAGTATACTCAAACCTAAGACTTAACAATAAACTATTTTGTATCCTTTACAATACTCTATGTGATCAATCTCAGAATAACCAACCACCCAACAACCCTTGTAACCGGCCTTGAAATCCCATTTATAGAAATATGGGAGCGACAAGCATTAGGCTGAAATTATAATTACAATTACATTCGCATTTGACAGCTAATTTCACTTTAATTTGAGAGATTCCCTAGACAGTTACATTTAATCATTGTAAAATAGGGGGAAAACCAAAGACAAAACTCCATGAAGTACATTGAAGAAGACAAGCCCACCTTCCAAAAGGTGTCGTTTTCTATTGCAGTAGTGCCAAAATCCCTTTTCCACGTCAATCAAAGAAGATTATCCATTAGCACCTAAGGAAAAAACGTACATATTAATTGAAAAAAGGAATACTTTCCACAAAATCAACGGTGTCCAACACCTCTCCTTCACACCAGTGAAAAATATTTCCAAGTCAGCAACAAATTAAAAAATCTATATGCCTGTTGAGAAGGATGAGTCCGCTGTAGTGGCCATGGTGTCATCAAAAACAAAAATGGAATTGGGGTGCTACTCTGATTTGTCAACATTAGAGTATTCCCACCCGCTTCACGTTCATGCTGAAATAGGAGAAGGAACTACTCCTCCCTCATTAAAATCCTCATGTGGCACTAGAGTGAGTAGGTAACGACCATACTCTAGGTCAATATCTCCTTCATCACCCAAAGGGTTGTCTGAAACTTCTATGGGAGAGTTGTGCCTCCCCATATAAGCCTTGTGATACTTATTCTTCTTCTTCGCTTCCCTCACAAACTCAACTGACTCTTTCTTTCTAAACTTGACCAATTCTTTTGAAACAACCTTGCTCCTGACACCACCCTTCTTAGTTTTACCAAGAGCACTCCTCCTACCCTTCGACATTGTAGGAGCTCCTAGCAACCCAAGCTCATTTTTAGGAACATCGTCTTGAGACTCAAGTAGACTAAGTCTTCTTGATCTTCGGACTGGGTGGGTAGACACATTGGGTTTACTCATTTTCACAAAGGAAAAAATGAGAACAAGGGGACCTAGGATTGCAAGCAGAATTTTCACCAGTTTGTTCTTAAAAAATATTTTATAGAACAAACACTCAAACCCTCGCAATTCTTATCAGCTTAAAAGGAGATTGTAGACTAAAAAACCCTCACAACCCCAGGACTTTAGAACTAAAAAACTAACTAATATGTAATTGAAACAAGAAGTTATGAGAATCTAATTAATCGAGAAAAGCTACCTTAATATCTCTGTAACTTCTTATGCCATCTTCTTCACAAACTCAAACTTAATTTCTAAGCTTCTAATTGCAAACTGTGAAGAAAAATGTCTGTTAATCCTCATTATATTGAGTAGTTTGATCATGCTTACCATTAATGCTCATGGAAGGCTTCAACAAGTGACCTTACAATCAACTACTTGATTTTTGAACCTCAGCAGTTGATCAGATGTTGCGATAAATTAACTAATAATTACAATCAAGATAATTAATTATGAAGAGGCTAACTGCATGCACTTGATGCCTTTATTTAATAAAAAAATCCCAAGTGGATATACATCCACTTTTTCTACACACTTAATCACCCATTTAGCATTTAAGAATGCCCATCATGTCCAATTTTCTCGCTCGCCCCTGGGAACTAATCCACTTGCAACTTATCTCAACAAGAAATTGAGGAGCGGTCTTGATTTGATCTCAAACCATCGGCCCATACTCTTCCTTAATTTAATATCACCTTCTTGCGTGTACAAACCCCTGATAGAAATGACATCCAAGATTGAAAAATACTTAGCATATCTCAAACACATGCATGCGAAATCAATTCTTATCCTACACCCATAATCCTTCATGTCTTCTTTGGAAAAAATTATTAATATTCCACCCTTACTAATGTCCATTTAAACCTTCACATTAATCCACGTGGCACTCCCCTACTTTCCTAATGAGAAATGAGAGGTACGAGTGGGTCCCCCATGGGATGGCGAGGAGTGGTCAGGATTGACCCATGTCTCTCGCCATCAACCATCAATCATTGCTCCATAAAGCGTTCATCATCTCCAAAGCCAGATAGGTCCCTCCATGAAGCAATAGGTGTCAATCTGCCCACTAGCCCATCACATTTCTTTAATATAAAATAAAATCAGATGGGGTGGCACAGAGTGGATAAGATGAAGCCACATCATCCAACAACCACCGTCGATTTTATTTTAGTACCACTCACATATCATCTAAAGGTATTGGGCCCGCTAATGTAGAAGACATGTGGATTGCTCCCACTAGCCCATGTGATTATTATAATAAGGAATAAAGTGAGATGGGGAAGCAGGGAATGGTGGAAATTTGATCGCGATGATCAAATGGTCAATATAGAACCTAATATCTACACATGCCAAAAACATTAGTTTTAAGAAGAGGCCATCACTAGGAAGATGATGGTTAGGGACATAACAATTAAGGTTAAAACCTTAGGCGAATATTAAAACCCGAGCTTAGACTTAGACAAAACATTTTTGAGAGACATCAACCCCAGATAAAATAAAGCAATAATTTTAATATGACCATAGGCATCGACCGAGACCACTAGGATCAAGGGGTTGGTAAAAGAATGCACTTGACAACATAAGTCACAACTTAAACTGACTCGGAATTGGTGATAAGAAGTCAACAAAAAATTATAACAATTGTAAGGATGCAAGCTTAGGGACCATTTAGGAAGGATTTCTAGCAACATGAAAACCCTAAAATAGTGACAATAATCAAAACTCTAACCCCCAAGAAAAGGGATCATTCCAAATTTTGTAGAATTTAGAGATGGAACATGAAGCATTTTAGGGGTTCCATCAATGCCTAATCCTCCAATGGGTGATCCTCCTGGTCTCCCCATCCATAATATTCATCATGTTATTGGCCCATTTATGTAGCTATTATTCACTTTTGTATAGCCCTCTTTCCTTTATATCCATTTGTGAGTGGTTTTCCCACCCTCTGTACTGGCCATATAATTCTCAACATCTATTCTTGGTCCCACAAAGTATCATACTCTAGTGTGGTTTTTACATTCTACATAATCCCTCAAGTCCCATGGTACTTGTGTGAGTGACTCTAGCTCTATAATTATTATGCCCATTATAATCATAAGAACCTATTTACCTACCTCTTTTTGTGTCCAAGAAAAGGATACCTACCTAACATGTACATCCTATCTCTATCTAAACTGTCATCTCACCCAATCAAGCATGTATCTCTATATGATATGCATAGTCCTCCCTATTAGGTGTCATGGCTACCTTTAGTAAAAAAAATTATTTTCATACTCATCCCATGTCTCATAGTCCCTCCATGGTCTCCATACAAAGTTTTCTAAGTTTTCTATCTCCCTCTATTAGTACCACATGTCTCCTATTTGTCTATAGGTAATCATCCCCACATACAACTAGATATAGGGTATCACAATCCCTAAACTTTTTAACTAGCTAGTCATGTCACCACCATGTGCTCCCATGCCCAAAAATTTAGCAGAGTCATCCCTCATGCTAGGCTATCTCTATATCTATACATAAACTTTAATGCATGTCATTGTATAGGTGAGGTATGATGTATGGTCCCTAAGCGTAGACTATTGCATCCTCTAGCATCCTCTGTAAGACTTGACCCCATCTAGTGGAGAAGCCTTGGTATGCCCTATTAGGTATGAGGATCTCACCAATGATGCCCACAAAAACCAATGGAAGTGGCTCAAAATAACCTATCACCCATTGAAAATCCAACTCCACCTCCTCAATTCATAGGTCATTCATCATGAAAACTCTTCTCAGTGCTTTCTCTCTATGATTTATATCATAGATCACTCTCTCTCTATGGATTAAAATCTAAAGAATCCTCAAGACATCCTCCAAAGTGATGGTAGAATACCCCATAGGTAGCATGAATGCATTATGGCTATTGTGCCATCTCTCCACCAGTGTTGTCATCATCGCTCTATGGGCTCTGGTATCTAGCATGTGAGCTACATGCCACAAGCCCACTACCCCTAAGAATGCCTCATCCATCTCACTTAGCTTTGATAGTAGTCACATGGTCATGGTAGGTCACTTCCAAGATTATAGTTGCTCGCCCTTATCTTGGATCCATTAGTGTCATGTCATTATCATTTGATCAAAAATATGTAAATTACATTCATTTTTTGTGTCCTAGTCTAACCCCATCCAATTACACAATGTTTTGCCAATTACATTGCATTTTCACCAATTTGTGTGATTTTCTAATTATGCTACCTTGTCAAATAGTTACACTGTACTTTTAGCCATTTACATTGCTATCATTTACTTAGCTCTATCACCCATTTGCATTGCATTTGTTGGCATTTGTACCATTTTTCCAAATGTCCCACATTTCTTGCTAGACGTATAGGTTTGTTGCCCATTTTATCCATGATTTTTACCATATGTGCTACAAGCCAATTATGTCAGATATCCTACCAAATGTGTTGTGTTAGGCCATTTGTGCAATGTTTTTGACCAATTGCACAACATCACACCATATACATGATGTTGGTCTACATGGTCACTTTTGGGTCTTCCTAGTTCTACCCCTCATTAATGACCCTAAATCTACCCATCAAGTTCCTAGGGATAGGTATTCACTAGTGGTCCTATATTGGTTGGTTTTCCAAACAATTAGATCCTCTCTATGTGGTGTGTGTCCCTCGAAATCCCTCCCATCGTCTTTGTTGCTTTCTTTTGGGGTTCTTGAGAGGCACTAGACTCTAGAGAGAGTGAGAGTGAATATAATATTTTTTGGCTTTCCCAACCCTATATATAGCCTTCCAATCCCTAGGGTTTCATCCCCAGTCCTCTTTGGTTGTGTCTTTTTCCTCTCCTAGTGTATTTTTCTAAGATTTTGTCAATTCTCTAGTGATCAACCTATCTTATCCTATCCTATCCTTTGTATTGTGAGCCCAACAAAAAATAACATTTTTTGGCCGATCTCTTGAGGGGGCATCATATTAGTATCCCATGGGTCCACTAGGGCATGTTGGGGCATATCATCAATCCTTTTCTTTGAAACAATGTTATAAAATATATTGTCTCAGATAGGGGAAAAATGTAGACACCTAAAAATGACTAATGCATTTTCATCTTATCATTTCTTCTATCTATATTAATTAAATAGTTTCTAATTATTTAATTAACATTTTCCTCTTTTTATCCATAATAATTAAGGAGTTTTTAAATATTAAATTATCGTAATCTTTTTATAATCTTTAGTAATTAAATAAATTTCAATTATTTAATTAATTCACCACTTATCATTTTACTTCCAACATTAATTCAAATCAAATTCAAATTTATCATTTCCCTCGGTAATTAGATAATTTTCAAAAATTATTCCATTAGCTAACACTTCTCTTTTAAATAAATTAAAAATAGATTATTTAAATTACATATTTTCTTCTAAAATAAATAAACTAATTTTTATTTATTTCTCCAACTATTATTTCTTCTAAATTTTCCTCCATCAAATTAGAATTTAGGTCTTACCCTATCTTGATTTTTTTCTATTCATTGATCTTGCAAATCAATCTCCACCATTAATCAAATATCAAGTGAAGAATATAAATAAAAAGCTTTCATTTCATTCAAACCCACCTAGCACTCATGTTACCTAGGACTCTTATTATCAAAATCTATCAAAAAATCTCATGATCAAGTCAAGTATTATCAAGAATTATCAAGCATTTATCAAGCATTGTCAAATATTTATCATTATCATTGTCAAGAATAAGTATCATTTATAATTGAGCATTTTATTATTATCATTATCATTGAATCTGTAGACATGCAAAATGCCTAATTCCTATCACACATCATTAACATGGCATAATCCATCATTTTCATCACTTGCATCACTAATTCCCCCTTTAACATCATTTTTCATTAATTAACTTAATTTCCTCTATTAATTAGATTAATTTTAAATTATTTAATTAATTCATCATTTTTCATTAATTTTCATCTTATCACCTCTAATTGAATAATTTTTAATTATTTAATTAGAAAAATCTAATTTTTCGTCTAATGTCCCATAATTAAATAATTTTAGAATTATTTAATTATCTAACTTTCCCTCCCACTTGCATGAAATATTTTTAAAAAAGGAATATCCTAATCCTCCATAATTCAATTATTCTTAGCTATCCCTATATATAAGTGATTACATGTCCCTTAAGTTATCTCCTTATCTCCCCTTTAGTCATTCTTTTACCTCCTATTAATTCATCTCCTATTTCTTGTCAATTTTCTCACATAAATTAGAGTTATAGCTCATGTATCTTTCCTTAAGCCATCCTCTATCTACCCTTAACTCATATGCTAATTAGAGTCAATTTTCTTAGATGACTTAAATTTGCAGCTTGTGTATCTCCCCTTAAGCTATCCTCTTACCTCCCCTTAAATCATCTCCTAATTATAGTTAATTATCTCACATGACTTAGAGTTAGGGCTTATGTATCTACTCTTAAGATATCTTCTTACCTCCCCTTAAGTCATCTAATTATAATTAATATTCTCACATGACGTAGAGTTAGGGCTCATGTATCTATAATTAATTAATTTACTTACATTCATTATATTCTTTTATCATTTTTTTCAGGTGTCCTATAAATAGATGGAATTATTAAACAATAATTGTGCATTCAACTCATGATAAAATATTAGATAATCTTCCCTATGCTAGGCATCACTTGAATGTAAGAAATTTTTAATATAATTTTCTAACTTGGTTTATTGTAATATTATCACATGACTTGGAGTAAAGGCTCATGTATCTATAGGTATATACTTACATTCATTATTTGTTTTTCATTTTTTTAGGTCTCCTTCAAGTAGATAGTGTGATTGTCACTATAATTTTTTATCATATATTACATCAATTTTTTAGTTCAGTGTGCACATGTAGATTGAGAGTAAATATTAAAAGCATTGTGCACTGAATTCCTAATTCTAAATAACATAGTTGTTTTAAAATAATTTTTAATGGTTGACCTAAATTTTTATATAATAAACTATTAAAAATTTATACATTTTAATGTTGGTGGAAGAATTACTTCAATATTCCTAGATTCTTTGAATTTGGGAGCTTCAATATTTGTTTCAAAAGGTGTTAAGAGTTTAATAAGATTAATTGAAAATATATTAAAATTTGAGGGCACAATAAATTCAATTATAAATGTAAATAAATCTAGATAAATTCTTGTTAGTAATAATAATTATATTGTATATTTATCCTAATAACATAATATAAAAAAATCATGTGTGGTTTTACATAGTTCACCCAAATAGAGTGTGTTAGTGCATTTTAAATTGAACAATGAACCCATATTTATCTAAAAAAAAATTATTTGAAACCATAACTAGTATGCTCAATGTTTCTTCTTTTGGGTATCCCCTTTGGTGAACTACAAATAACTTAGAAAATATATTCACCAAATTAATTTTTAATGTTTTTGAAGTATCTTAAGCCAATTAATTTATAATTTTATTAAAGTTTACCAATGATGTAAATTTACTTAGATCTGAATTAACATTTATGTTTTAGATTACCTTTGTAAATTAAAATTTATCTTTCAATTAACATATATTTTTTGATTAGATTAAGACAAGAAGGGCTCATTCCCTTTTACAAAACAACCAACAAGGAAAAATGAGGGGCTCACAAGAAATGAAATGCCCAAAAACAAAAAACAAAAGAAACAACACTAACTGAATAGAAAAAAAAACAAAACAACATATCGATCAAAACCAACAAGGGACCAAAATAGTCACCGGTCTCCCAAAAGCCTGAGACCACTAATTTCCTACCACTCCTTAGCCAGGAAGTGGAGCTTCTCCTCAAATGATAGGATCCCTTCTGAATATCTTGGGTCTCCATGGTAGTGTCTTGAGCCACATTTCCCACCACCTTACCATTTTTGTGTGTGTGGCTATCATCAACATCACCCTTAGCCACCCTTTTATTATGACTATTCCTAATTTCTTGTTGAAAAACCTAGATGGTGAGAGTGATATTCTTCATAGTCTCCTTTTTGTAATTAATAATCTCTTGCAGACATTTCATGGTTTTGTCTTGGTTGCTATGAATAGTAGCAATCTCCTCCTTCATTTTCTCTTTTGTTCCCACGAGAAACTTGAGCTCATCCGCCTCCTTGTCCCAATTGACCATTGATCAAACGACTTAGCAAGGGAGTAACGCATATCCCAATGCATGTTGTCCTCAACCTCACCCAACCACAAAGCCTACTAGTTAAGCACCTTAATTTCCAACACCTATATATTTTCCTTAGTAGTAACAAGCTAACCTAGAAGCCACTTGAGGATGCCACTCTAGAAATTGAAAGTCATTTAAATTTCATTTTTTTTTTGGATCACAGGAAGCACAATTATAATTACCCACATTGGGGTCAACAGAGGTACCATCCAAATTAATGCAAATTTTAGGAGAATTATGGGGGTTGGGAGGGTTAAAGCCAGGAGGGGTGTTAGGGACATCAAAAAATATAGCATGAATAGGGGAATGTGTGAGAGAATTGATAGGGGTAGGATTCCAAGACTTCTCATCTAATTAATCCTAGTTATCAAAGCCAAAGGTGGAAATAGGAGTAGTTGTGGGAAAGGAGACACTTTTAGTGGGGTTGAGAGGGGTTTCATAATTAGCGGGGGATTTTCCTCGGGCTCAAGTGATGTGGCGAGTGGTGGGTGGGGTTTCATCCAAGGTGAGAGTGGGACTGGGGTCATCAAAGGGGTCGATGGTGTTGCAGATGACTAAAGTGTTCCTTTTGATAGTGGTTAGGGAGGGTAACAAAGCAACCTAGTATTGATAGAGGCAAAAAATTAAACCTTGGTGAATGGGAAGATTTTTACCTTTACCTTGGAAATTATTAATGGACTGCTCAAGTGATGAAAAAATCCAAAAAGTGAAATTAATTTGCAATTATAGTGAAAATGGTTGATCATGGGAAAGAGATGGGAATGCAAATGACATAAATGACCCTCAAGTGTAACATACCTCATTAGCACTTCAACAACATTGCTCCACACCTTGGGAAGGTCGGCCCTATCATATCTATTTTGAAGTCTATTAACCTTTTCCCCATCTTTCATAAATATCTCCATATCTTTCTAGTAGTGCCCTTTAGGATTTTGAGGAATGCAAGCACCATCTAATGAAAGCCTTGTCACCTCCGCAATTAACTCGATGTTCATAGTGAAGGAGTACCCACCAATGGTGATAGTGCCTATCCTTCCAAGAGTTGGAAAACTCAATAAACAACTTGGGGTAATACCCCTTCATACCTTCCATGAATGAGGCTAGCTTACCACGTTGAATAATAGGCCAAACCTCCTTATCCTACTTCCACATCTTGCAACTAGTGGGATCATCCTAGACCAGATCACCTCTCATGGAAAAATTCGTAAAAAGCTAGACAAGAGAAATAGTTCTATAGAAATGTCGAGAATAATACCAGAGCTAAGAATAAAAAAGCTTGCGAAAGAACTGCATAGAGAAGTTAATTGTATATAAAGGTAAATTGTGGAAAATAATGAAGGGGGATGATAGAAGATCCAACTCAATCTCTTTTTTGTAGTACTTTGACATCTTTTTTAATTAATTTAAAAAAATACCAAGGGATATGTGAGATATTATCCCAGATAACTAAATTTGGAGTAAAAGCACCAAGGTTAGCTAGTGCATCTACAACTTTGTGGCTATTTCTAGACATGTGAGAAGATGTATTATTCCAAAGAGAAACCATGAGATTGCAAGCTGATAGGATGGGATCCTAGAGGGATCAATAGGGTTTAGCCTTACCTGTTAGCAAAAGAATGGTGTTTTTGGAGTCGCCCTCAATTTCTATGTTGGAAAGTCAGCATTCGTGGTAATCTAAATACTGTAGAACATCTTTGCCACCTTAGAAAATATAGAATATTGGATGCCAATATTTACCACATATGCTAGAATCATTTTCCCATCATCATCATGGATGACCCCACCCCCACTCGCTTGACTTGGGTTATGTTTGGATGAGCCATCAAAGTTAGGCTTAAGCCAACTGGGATCAAGGGGGACTAGGGAGTGCTACTCATGTCTAGAGGTATGCAAGAACTTAGAGGATTAAGAGTCTCAGATAGATTCTAGGATGAAGAAATAGAGATATCTGGAAGTTATTAGGATTCCTTTTAATCTTGTAGGAGGTCAAAGTGATATTCTTAGCAATCTGTCTAACAACCTTATTGGACACCACTAGCCAAGGATATTTTTTGTCTCTTAATATCATGTTATTGTGCTCCTTCTAGAGTGCCCACCCAGTGAGGAAAAGGGATTGCCATCATAGCTCGATGAGGATGGGGTGAGAACTCAGCGGGTGCCAACTATCTAGAATACCTATAACATCCCTTTGCCAAACCCAGCTGATGTTGAAAAGAGATTGAATTCTTTTCCAGACCTTCCAAGAGTAGGTGCACTGAAATAAGAGGTGGGGGATGGATTTAGGTTCTTCCTCATATAGGAAACAACATTTTTAAAGATGGAGACCTTTCTTTTGAAAATTATCCAAAGTGAGAATTCGTTTATGGCAAACAGTCCACCAGAAAAAAATAACTTTGGGGAGAGAATTCCTTCTCCAAATCTTCATCCAGTCAAACAAAGGATCATAAGCACAAGAAAGAATATTGTAACCAAACATAAAAAAGTAATTCCCATCCTTAGAGTTTTCTTAGACCAAGGAATATGGAAAAGTGGAGTTAAAGAACTTGTGATTATTAATAGTTCTGAGAAACTCTTCAATAGCCAAATGAGGGGGGATCATACCAATTGGGATCTATCTTCCAATGAGGTGGGTCCAATAAGTATCCAAGCAATCAGAGACCTTCTTCCCTAACCGAGCATAGAGGTCCAAATTTATAGTAGATAGAATCAGATGTAGGTCAAGGGACTGTGAGGAAAGATCTATCATCCCAAAAAGAAACCAAAGTACCAGACTAAACCTACCAAGATGAACCCAAGGAGAGATTTTTTTTGGATTTGATAAGGTTATGCTAGATTATGGATCCTGAAGAAAGAACACAATTATCAAGAAGATAGAGACAATATTTTCCATATAAATACTTATCCTTAAGGACTGAAATTCATTGCACTTGATTCTTCAGAAGCTTCTAAGTGATTTTAGCTATGAGGTCCATGTTCATTTTCCTGGTTCTTCTCCAATCAATACCCCCATAAATGTTTTTAGAGCATAGAGTATTCCAATTAACCAAAGAAAAATGGATAATCTATTCAGTGACTGACCAACATAATCATTTCTAATTTTTTTCAAGTTTCTCTGACCATGTAGTAGGTAGAAAAAACCAATACATTATGAACACAACCAAACTATGAAGAGAAATTTTGAGGAGGAGAAGATTACTTGCATTGCTAAGGATATATCCCTTCCAAGCGACAAACTTTCTTTGCACTCTTTCCAGGAGGTTAGACCAAACCAATTTGTCCACCTTGCCAATAGTGAGCGACATTCCTAGGTACATCGAGGGAAGAGCGAGAATATAATAATTAAGGATTGTAGATATCCTAGCTTGTAGAGAAGGGTCAACATTGAGAAAGATGATGGAACTTTTAGTAAAATTGATACACTGGCCAGAGGCTGTAGCAAATTTTTTAAGAACATCTTTCCACCTCTTCACCTCTACTAAAGTGGCTTCCCCTAGAAGGATCATATCATCAAAACATTATTGGTGAAAAAATAGTTGTGAAATAGAGGAAGGGAAAAGCTAGCCAAGGTACCATTGAAAACTTTACTTTCAAGATTACAACCAAGAACTTCAGCCATCAAAATGAAAAGATAGGGGGGACAAGGGGTCACCTTGGTGGATACAACCAGAAGCTAAGAAGAAACCCTACGGAGTACCATTGATAATCAGAGAAAACTTGGGGGAGGTGACACACCCTTGAATTAGTTTCAAGATATTACTAGAGAACTTGAACCTATGAAGAGCTTCAGATAGAAAGTTCTAGAAAAAAATTCATAGGCTTTCGATATATCCAACTTAAGATCCACCCTTTATTTTTTGATTTTTCCCATAGAGTGGAGTGTTTCATGGACTAGCATGATATCACCCATAATTTGTTTCCTCAATTTTTTTTTTTTAGAAGGATGGATCAAGTTGTCCAGAAAGGGTTTAATATGATTGACCAATAGCTTGGAGAAAATTTTGTAGAACATATTGCAAAGAATGATAGGGCATAAATTAGACATTCTATTGGCTCTAGAATGCTTGTGAATGGGAACAATAAAGGTGTTATTGAATTCCTTGAGGATATTACCAATAGAGAGGAATTTAATAACAACAAATGTAACGTCCTTCCCAATGATATCCCAAAACTTCTAGAAGAAGAAAGGTGGGAAACGATCAAGACTAGGGGCCTCAAAAGGGCTAAGGGAGAAGACAACCTCTTGGAGCTCATTAGTTGAGGCACATATTTTGATAAACAAAACATCATGCAGGGAGAGCGAAAGGGGAATAACATTGAGGAGGTCATCCTCCATAGGATCGGTCCTAGGTGGATTGAGGAGGTTATTAGAGAAAGAAACTCTAATGTGGGACAAATCTTCCTAAAAATCTATAGCATAGAACCATCATCAAAAACCAACTCAGAAATGGTATTCCTCTTCCTATGTCTAGAATCTGTCATGTGATAGAACCTGGTGTTTTTATCCTGCTCATGGAGCCATTGATTCCTAGCTTACCATTTCCAATAAACCTCTTCCTTCTGAATAATTTTATTAATCTCACTTAACAAATTCTTCTCCTTATCAATCAAATCTTCCTGATAACTCACTTCCATATATTTTGGACTTGTCTAAGTTGAACTTTAAGATTATTTTTTTCAAAAATATTACGAAATAATTCCTACTCCATTCCTTCATATTGCATTTGAGGCTTTAAGTTTGAAAGCTAGATTAAACATAGGAGAATGACAACCCCTAACCTTCCACCATGTAGAGAGAAGCTCCCTGAACCATGGGTGATATGTCCACATGAGCTCAAATCAGAAGGGAAACTTAGCCTTAGGAGGAGGGGTATCCCATCATAGAAGAAACAAGGTATGATCCAAACCAATCCTTACGAGTGAAGATAAGGAGAGGGAGGTCATATCCTAGTTTGAGGACACCAAACATCTATTGATCCTTACTTGAATAAGATTGTCTCTTACATGTTTATTATACCAAGTGAAAGAACTTCCCTCAAGGTCCATATCAAAAAGATCACCATCATACAAAAAGGTGTTAAGGTCCAACATACTCTTTGAAAAATCCATGATACCACCTAGGTTTTCAGAGGGAAAAAGGGGAATGTTGAAGTACATTACCATCCAATTACTATGCAAAAAGGTACACCTGCATCCCAACATGTCAAGCCAAGTATTCCTCCTTAAAACCACATTATTGGGTGCATAGACATTGGATAACACCCATTCCTGAAGATCTAAACATTGAGAGAAGTGAATATTAAGAATTTTTTGTCTTTTGACATTAGAAAACCTTTGAGAAAATGTTTCAACATCATAACCAACCCACCAGAGGCCCCCAATCACATCAACCACATAATGGGGCACATTGGGCCAAATAAAATTTCTAGATTTGTCAAACTTAACAACAATCATTTTAATTTCTTGTAAAGAATATCAAGCATGAACTCTTTAAGAAAATCTCTCACAATATGCTTCTTATGAAGGATATTGAGCCCTTGGATATTCTAGGATAGGATCAAAATTTCTTACTATGTCTAGAGCCAATCTGCTTGAATGTTGTATGGTTGTCGTTAGCAATATATTTTGTTGTATTCTTTTGTCTGGTGGTTTTAGGTGACATCCTCTTGACCTTAGAATTGGTCCTAAAATTAGTCAAATTGCTTGGGATATCCATCTTGGGTGAGCTAGGATGACCATCCAAACTTGTCACAATGGGTGTGGGAGGAACCACCTAGGGGATAATGAAGGACACCATATCTTTAGGAATCACTTCTAGGGCATCAACCAAACCCACCCCAATAGCAACATACAATAAGGGGTTTAAGATCAATGTAGAAGAGGGATCAACTAGGCTAGAGTCCAATAGGGCGAATCCATGGGGAAACATTGGTCCATCAAAAGAGACCAGGAGAAAAGTAGGGAAATGGGAATCTGGGTAGAAGAAGTAGAATCAACATGCTCAAACTGTTGGAATCAAGCAACACTGAGAGGGGGGTGAATTAGTGTTGTGCAATTTTTAACTTTATTAATCTGATCCTTAAAGCACTTATAACATTCAACCAAAATAAATATGCATGCACATAAGACAAATAACCACAACACCATCACAGAAGGATTTTTTATTTGGAAACCCTATTAGGGGAAGAACCACGGTGGAGGTCAATCCACAATATGTTCTGAGTATACTCAAAAGAAAAGTTTACAAAATGAGAATGCATTTGCATTTAGGCACACTACCTAGAGCTCACTGCTCAAAAACTAAAAGTATTACTACCTTACAAAAGTTTGGAATACTTCCAAATGAGTTGAACTAACAAAGTAGCATCTACAAATTCCTAATTACAGTTTCGGTTAGGCTCAACAATCGAATTCTGGACCTTCTGACTAATTTTTCTCTTTTGCTCTATTCTGCTTCCACTCGCATAAAAAATCCTTAATGCACAAGTGAAATTGTGCATAATTGCTCTACTGACCTTCTGACATTCACAACATACAACAACTCACATTGAAAATACATCAAAATGATATAATCGATCACTTATACGTATCCGCTACTTAGGATTTAATCGTTTCATGTCGTCTTCAACAAGATAAGAAATATTCACAAACTATCGGCTCAAATCATGAATAATATTCAATGCACATCCACAAGAGTTAGCCACAACATAGTGAGGACCCAAATCAAAATACTCAAACACAAAAATACTTAAACAATAACTCCTCAAACATCCACGACACACTACATTCACCAAGTCGGCCTTCATACATGGATGAACAAAAAATTAGTCAATCAGACCTTCTAACTTACACTCAAATCAATACGAGGAACCAAGATTTATAGATAACATAGATTATGCATCGAAAAAACTTACCTAAGATCCACAACACAAAATAATAATAGAAAATTTGTGTATGAATCAAAGAACATAAATCTACCAGATGCTTTATTCTAGCTTAATAGATAATCACTGATCTTCAATTTGTCTGTCAATCTGAAGAAATGACGACATGTGGATTGACTTATTGACAAGGGTTTCCATCAATGAAAACACTAGAAAACATGTGCAGTGTCTCTTGCTAATAATCTCCCCCTTTGGCATTGATGGCAACAATTAGTGAAAAATGACTAAGTGTCAGATCATTACCAACATAAATACACTACCAACAAAAAATTCAAAAATATTTTCATCCACAACTCAAAACTACAACTCCCCCTTAGATGAATATACATTTTTCACTATTCTATTCTCCCCCTTTGACATCAATGGAAAAGATGGGGAATTGACATACAAAACTTCTATAAAAAAGCTTCAAACTGCATATGTAAAAACTTGTTTCACAAACTTACACAAACTTGAAGATATCTACAAATTTTTTCCTTAACAGGTTCAAGCTTGTTTCCCAACCCTTATTGAGACTCTCTAGAATAGTCACGTGACCACAAAATAAATAATATTGCATCTCTACAAATTCAAGGTTCACTAGATCACTAAGTGTCATAGCATCTTGTGCTTCTTTCAAAGCATTCAACATAGTTTCCATCTTTGGACCAATTAGGCCTCTAGGTTCACAAGGTCTTTCCACAACTTTGTCATTATCACACTTCAAACTCTTTATCTAGTCAAGTATGGATATAACTTGACCTTCTTTCTCTCCAATAGAAATAGTTAAAGGATCAAAAGTATCAGAAATAGCAACTAACTCTTTCTCATGATCCTTAACCTTCTTCTCATTGTCCTCAGTAAGTTTAGACAAAGATAAACACAACTTATAAATATTTCCACCTTTAGATAGTGAATTTTGAACATTCTTCACACAGGTAGCTAACAGAGATTTATCATTAGCTATCATCCCTTTCAATCTATTGAACCTTTTGTCATCAAACTCCTTTTGTACCTTGACCAAAGATGACTTCTCAAGTGACTCAAAATGAGTACTTACCAAATTAATAAGTTTTTTCAGCTCACCAAAGGAAGAACTAGATGGATCCTTAACATGAGTAGGCATGATATTCTCTAGAATACCAGATGCAAGATTCAATAACTCACTATCCTCAACGTAAGACTTCAAAATTTCTTCCCTAGCCTTAGCTTGTGCAAATGATGCGAATTTCATTTTCTGAATTGGGGACAAAGTAGACAAGTGAATAGGACCTTCTCCCAACTCAAGGTCAAATTTTTCTGGTTGTTCTTTCATAAACTTCTTCACTGCCTTTGTAGTGTCTCTTACTTCTACTAGAACTCCCTTAACTTCAACCTTCTTTTCCTCAACCACTGTTTCCTCAGCCACAAATTTTTGCTTGTCATTTGGAATTTCAATCTCTTCAATCGATATCCCCTTTTCTTCAACTAACATAGCTTTAGGAGCTTTAGCCTCCATAGGTACCTTTGTATCATGCACATTAGGAGGAATCTGAGTGTCTTCAACTATAACCTCTTCATTTACCGAACTAGATGAAATATCTTCCACATGCTCTTCTTTGGAGACAACATCAATTTTGTTCTTTAATAAAACTTCCTTCATAATTCTTTCAGTTTCTTTTGCAACCTCTTCAGTCCTACCCATCATAAGCTTATTTACTTTGGTTTTTCTCTTGAATTCTCTTTTTTCTTATTTTAGGATTATCTTCATTTCCTCAATAGAAATTATTGGACTTAGATTTGCAAGAATCCATTCTCTCAACTACTCTTCTTCAATTCTAGCATTAACTCTGCTCATCTCTAAAATTTCATAAAATTCCTTAGGAAACTGTGCCATTATCTCAACAAGAGTCATTTTGAAATTGTTCAAATACTATATTGTAGCCTCCTCAAGAACTCTTTGACCAACAGTGTCAAAGGTACCATACAATTCACATAGGAGCTTAAGATTACCATCCTTGATTATACCTCTTTCAACTTCTTTTAGAGACATACCTAGTTTGTCAGGCTTCGTCTTCTTCTTTGCTTTCTCCTCTTCCCCAGAGGGCTTGTCCTCAGTGACTAATGTTGTTGCTTGGGTGCCCATATGCTTTATTTCTCTAACTTCTTCATTAGATTTTGTCTCTTCATCTTCTAAAATAGTTGTATACACTCTTGTGCTCTTATCCTTCTTCCTCTTACTAGATGCCTTAACTTGAGATTTTATAGGGGTTGACTTCTTTTCATAATCACATAGGGATGCCAAGCTCCTTGTTGATCTAGTTCGAACAAAGGATGCTACCGGAGTAGGAGATTCAGTTTTAGCAGGCTCTTTTTATTTTTCGGCTTCAACTTGTTCTCTCTTCCTTATGGCTTCTCTTACAAATTCTGTAGATATACCCATGCTCTCTACAAAGACTTCTACTTCTTTCCTTACTCTCTAGACTATCATTGGTTTCTTCAACTGCTCATGGACTTGCATATCCTTCTCTGCATATGTTCCAAACCTCTCTTTAGACAGATCCAAAGGCTTACTCAAAAAATGTTGTGCGTATAGCTCCAAGATTCTCTCCTCAACTTCATAACCCATTGGCATAATCCAAACGGTTCTAGGTTCTATAGCTTCCATCAAGCACTAATCAATTTCCACCATAAAATAGATTGTATCCTTATACTTCTCCACAATAGAAGTAGGAATTCTTTCCCTTGCTTGCATTACATTCTGAAAGTTCTTGAAATATCCCCAGATTGTAGTTTTCCTGGCTTGCATATCACCAATTCTATATAAGATATCTCTAATCTAAACAACAACAGGCTTATCGCTTTTCCAATGCACTTTTCCAACTCCCAGAACTTCATTCATGAAATAAAAGAACAAACACAATAATATATTACCATATTTAAAGGAATTCTTCTTATCTTTCTTAATCTTACCAAGATTCTCCATAAGCTGACTTCGAAGCAACTCACATAGGTCATACTCTGCATTCTCCTTTACCATCTCATATGCTACATATATGGCTATACCGGATACATAATTTTCTCAGCTAGAGTGATATATCTTGTAACCAATGACCATCGAGGAAAATTTCACATCCACATCAATAATGTTATCAATTGTCATTGCTCTTCTATCAAACACTAAACCAGTTGCATCAGTGACTGTTTGATTCTTCACGAGCTTCAAAATCAGCAATCCACTAAAGGAATTTAAGTCTATAACAATGCTAATAGCTTCTTTTGTAATCTTGAAAGGTTGATTCATCCACATAAATTTAGCATGAACTCGACTCAAGATATACTAGACCCATTCACTTTCATCAAACATGAGGAATTTCAAAATCTGTGTGAATTTCTTCTCCTCTAGGGTTTTGATCAATTTGGGCTTAACATAGAGATCCTCTCCAACAATGTGATTGGAATATAAATTCAGCAACTGGGAGCTCCCTAACTCCTCAATATTAGCATGGATGTATGCCCTAATATCTTCAATATGCAAGACACCATACATAATAGACAAAAAATGCACCTAAGGGCTCGGTCTCAATAGACTTGAAAGGATGCCACTTGAATTTTAGATGGGGTCTATCCTTGACTTCAACTACTAATGGAGTATCCATTTTCATAAATTCACAGGTTTACAAGTTTTCTCGATAAATACCTTTTTTCCGGATTAGGGTTTGATCTTTGAATCGCCTTCACACTTGAATCCTTGCCAAATTTCACCAAAGATCACTTTAGAGCTCTTCAAACTTGTTCTTCTCAAAATTCAAAGTGATAAATGAAAGATATAAATGACCTTTTATCATTCACACACCTAACCTTTTTGACACAATAAATGCTTTTTCCCTAACTCATCTAGATACCCTGTTTCCATACACTATAAAAGATAACTCTTCTGTGAACCTTCAATTTTGCATAAATACTCTCTCCAAATGTTCAACAACATCTATAGATGATCAATGCAATCATTGTACTCATCCACATTCCGCTGTCAATTACGACAAGGGATTTGAAGGATATTTCTTGAAAACTCCCCCTAGGCCAGAGGCCTTAATCTAATTCCCAGAGGAATTACTAGAAGTTGATTCTAGTGTTGGATCATTTCCTACAACAGAGGGACTCTTCTTTACCCATGTCTTCCTCATCTCCTTCCTGATCTGATCTGTAGTGACTTTTCCTTTTCCTTTTTCATCCTTCTGCATGTTTCTTCTTTGATTTACCAGACCTCTTATGCAAAATCTAGCAATATGACTAGTTTTGTTGCAATTGTAGCACACCACATTTCTTTGTCCAAACTAGTTGTTCCACTAATTTTCTCTTGATTTGCACTGGTTAGCAATATGGCCAAATCTATTGCATGTATAACATCTAACATCTTTGTAAGAGTTGTGCATCATGTTTCTGCATTCATTTGACTTATGACCATACTTGTTACAATTAAAGCACTAACTGGAGAATGATGGATCACTTGAATTCATTCTACTTCTGTATTGAGTCACCATATGACCAAATTTATTGCAAACATAATACTTACAATTAAACCTTTGAGCATTAGGTTGTCTTACCGGATACCTTCCAGTTTTGTTCATCTGATTTTTTTGTCTAAATCTCCTTTGTCCAGATCCAAAACTTTCTCCTTTCTCATAACCAAGATCTCACTTATCACCATCAATCCTCTGACTTTTAATCAGTTCATCAAGCTTGGATGAGCTAATCTTGAACTTCTCCTTGAATTCATTTTCTATAACAAGTTCATCTCTTAGATCATCAATCTACTTTTCAAGCTCTTCTTCATTGTGTCTAGATTGTTCTAGCTTAAGTTCCAACTAAATGAATCCATCAGTAATTCGACTGCATTATTCAGATTTCTATTTCAAGGATTGAGCAAGATTCTCTTCATTCCTCTTCATGTCTTCAATCTCCTTGGCCATCCTTACATTAATAGATTTCGTCTCATGCTTTAAGATTGCATTATCTCTGACAAACTTTTCACATTCTTCTGTCTTTTCCTTCACGGATTGACTCAATTGTTCATCTATAATACGTTTAATGTCTTCCAACTTGATTTGATCATAGAGTTCCCTTCTCTTCTCCCTGGACTTATTGATTTTTTCTTTCAATGACTCAATGAATCTCTCATCATTCATGAGATTTTCTTGTAATTCTTGAACTTTAGATTTTGACTGATCAAGAACATCTAGGGCCACCATAAGTTGTTGTTGAAGACTACTTGAATCCATTGAAACACTTTCCAAGATCTTCCCCAAGCTTTTAAACTTCTTCTGAGGAACTAAGCTCTTATACCAATTGTTGGAATCAAGCAACACTGAGAGGGGGGGTGAATCAGTGTTGTGCAATTTTTAACTTTATTAATCTAATCCTTAAAGCACTTATAACATTCAACCAAAATAAAGATGCACACACATAAGAAAAATAAACACAACACCATAACACAAGGATTTTTTTATGTGGAAAACCTGTTAGGGAAAAAACCATGGTGGAGGTCAATCCAAAATATGTTCTGAGTATACTCATAAGAAAAGTTTACAAAATGAGAATGCACTTGCATTCAGGCACACTGCTTAGAGCTCACTGCTCAAAAAATGAAAATCTCACTTCCTTAAAAAAGTTTGGAATACTTCCAAATGAGTTGAACTAACAAAGTAGCATCTACAAATTCCTGATTACAGTTTCGGTTAGACTCAACAATCGAATTCTGGACCTTCTGACTAATTTTGCTCTTCTACTCTGTTCTACTTCAACTTTCATCAAAAATCCTTAATGCATAAGTGAAACTATGCATAATCGCTCTATTGAACTTTTGACATTTGCAACATACAAAAACTCACATCGAAAATACATCAAAATGATATAATCGATCACTTATATATATCTGCTACTTAGGATTTAATTGCTTCATGTCGGCTTCAACAAAATAAGAAATATTTACAAAATGTTGGCTGAAATCATGAATAATATTCAATGCACATCCACAAGAATCGGCCACAATATAGTGAGGACCCAAATCAAAATGATCGAACACAAAAATACTTAAAAAATAACTCCTCAAACATCCATGACACACTACATTCACTAAGTCGGCCTTCATACACGAATAAAAAAAAAAAAGTCAACCAAACCTTCTAACTTACACCCAAATCGATACAAGGCACCAAGATTTACATATAACACAAGTTATGGATCAAAAAAACTTCCTTGAGATCCACAACACAAAATAATAACAAATTTTTTTCTTATGAATTGAAGAACACAAATCTATCGGATTCTCTATTCTAGCTTAATAGACAATCACTGATCTTCAATCTGTCTGCTACTATGAACAAATGACAACGTGTGGATCAACTTACTAACAAGGGTTGCCATCAATGACAACACCATAAAACATGTGCAGTGTCTGTTTCCAACATAAACACCAACGTTGGGGAGAGTATTGGTATGCTAGGAAGGACAAGCTCACAAGTTTGGGAAAGGGGCAAGATAGGAAGATTAGGAACAATCGAGGTGGCCAACACCAAAACTAGTTTAGTACTACTAGCCTCTAGCCTGGGAGAATGGGAGGCCTCCACCTTTCCCTTTCCCAAAACGGTTGAAACCTTTTGTAGACCTTTAGGGTAGGCATTACAAAAATGACCAATATAATAATAGAGTTGAAAAATAGAGTAGAGTTTTCATATTCAATGTCTTGATAACACTTACCAAGACTAGATTTAAGAGTAATTGAGGTCAGGAGCACCTTTTTTGGTTCAATGCTAACATAGAAATGAGTAAACACCAGCCTATTTTTTCCTTCATGACATAATCAAGAGAGAGAAAGTTTCCAAAGGAGTTGGCCACTCGCACAATAATCTCCTCATCCCAAAACTCCAAGGGAAGGCTTGGAAGCTGAACCCATGTAGGAAGCATAGCTGCCAAGTGAGATGAAGGATCAAAACTTGATTTCCACTTGCACAGAGCAAGGCTCTATTTACGAAAGAACCAAGGCATCCTAGCCACTCGTAAGGGTAGACATGCAGTCCTTATCAAGGGTGAAGCTGAAGTAGAAAAGGCCTTTACAGAGAGCTGAAGTGGAAAAGGAGCCTTTAGCTTCCCTGGGGGAAGAATCCCACTTGTGAACAGACTCAATGCTAGGCCGCCTACCCAAAAACCTTCCAATATGACAATTTTCCATCTTGGCCAACGAAAAATCAATGGATGTGTCCTTGATTTTTATAGTGGTACCCTCATTTGAATGTAGAATCTTGACCCCATCCCCAACCACACAAGCCTTGTTGGGAAAAATCTCTTTCTAGTTAAGCGGTGGGGGTATCTTTTGTGGAACAAAGGAGACAAGAGGTGAAATAGGAGGCCCATGATTTCCATTGGGAGACAAACCTTACCCAACACAAGAGCCAAAATTAACTCACCCAAGGGGATAGGAACCAGGAGATTCCTACCTAGCTCCATTAACATGTGCTCTACACATTTCAAAAAGTTCCTTACTATAATTAACATTTATCGTTGTACATATGACAATCTATAAAATTTTCAAGTAATTCGTAAATGTTTCCATTCATTCCAAACTATAGTTCTTAACCTAGAACCATTTCTAGCAATATTATTAATTATGGATTTAAGATGCCTACATAGAATACACGATCTAATAAGTCTTAGGATTTTGAGGGTAAGTAGTTATGAATTAATAGACCTATATAATATGACATAAATTTAGAAGGTGAATGGTAGGTAGTTGCTTCTTATGATGGATAAAATATTTTTAAATGAGAAATGTGACCTAATATGAATTGAATGAATATATATTTCAAGGCGGTTTCTCAAAATTTACTAATAATTATAGGGATTTCATGGCATACACATTTTACCTCTAGAAAGAGTATACATGAATAAAACTTGAGACTTGGGTATGCTTCTTTGAATCAATTGCATTCTCAATCCTATTTCTTCATTATTTTATCTTTTTTAAATCCAATAGGGGAATTACCCTTAGATCAACTTGGGAAATTCAATATGGACCTAAATTGAATATATATAAAAAATATTTTAAAATATTGGATGTATTAGAAGTGTTAAAATCTATCCAATTGAGATCTTAAGACTCATTAAAACCATTTTATATCAGTTCCAAAGGGATCTAAAACTATGATAATTATTCTAGAACACTTAATCCTTTCACTATTTAATTTATAACACAAGTGAATCATAGATTTTTGGCACTTTAGGACTTCTCTAGCTCTTCTAGGGTTTTTCACCTAAAAGGAGAGAGGTAGGGGCAAAAATGCTTTAGGGTTCATTCAAATTATGTTATATGTGATGTTAATTAAGCTAAATGAAGTAAAATAAATGCAATTAAGTAATCTATATGATTGAATTTGAATGCAAAACTAAGATTTAAACTATGTTTGAAAACACACTATGATATGCAAATAATGCACGAAATGATGAAATAATGCAGAACAAAAATAAATGAGATGAAACATAGTGCACTTGGGAAAGATTTGATGATTCTAGAATGTTGTGGATGCTGTCTGAAATTACTAAAAATTCAGAGTGGGACTCATTCGCCCAAGGTGGTGAATTAGTCCTGCTACTGGTGAAAAAGTGTTAGAAACTAGTTTCTGACTGTCGGGATCCAGAATTTGACAAAATTAAGATTTTCAGTCTTAAGGTGGCACTCATTTGCCACTGGTGGTGAATCAATCCTCTCCCAAAATTCTGAAAAATTAGGAGATGACTCTGCAACACCAGATTTGGAAATCTCTGATTATCGGGTTGTCGAAGTCAATTTTGCAGGAAACGAACATAAAACCTTCTCCAAGCTTGAAAATGAATGAGTTGATTTGAAGCACCTAGTTGAATTGTTGACCAATTTTCAACACCTAAATGCTTGTTAAATTTGCACACAAAATTCTCCAAACACACATGCAAGAGGGGAAAAATTGTTGAAGGTTAGCAAATAGGGGTTTGCCTTCCAGTCAAACCCCACTTTGGTAATCAAACCCTTAATGAAACAATAAAATGATAGAGAATGATAAACTAATAACATGCAAATGCTATCAACTTACCAAACCCTTGATGATGTAAATATGAAGTAATGTCAATGGATGCTCCAAAATGCTTGAATAATGCTTGAACGCTTGAGATGATGTGTGAATGAATGCTTGAATGAATGAATTTTTAGGAGATGTGGTGGGAGATATGTAAAATGAGGTGAAAATCACTTATTTATACAATCTTGTGCCTTAGTTACCCATTCATACCTCATCACAGGTCGACATCAAGTGTTTTTGAATAAAAACCTGAAAGGAAATATTAAAATTTTTGAATTTGGAGCCAAGGGGGACTCATTCGCCACCCATGGAAAATGGGTTCCACCTAGGACCTGCAAATGGGTGTCAGGAATTATGTTGTATTTAATGTTTTTTATTGGGCTTACATTAAAAAATGCACTTAATTAAGGCATATGAGGGCATAAAGGGACCAAATAAAGCATAAGAAAGGGACAAATGGTGAAAATATGCTTAGAAAAGCATGAAATCTTGTTACAAGACTTTACAAGACTTCAAAATAGGACTTGTTTAGTGATGGAAAGGTGATTTTTAGGTGAATTGTAATGAATAGACTCTAGAAGAGTGTAGAAATGTCTTACAACACTTCACAACACCTTCAAAAGATGTCATTATTTGAGTTTTAGTACCTAAATATGCATGTTCAAGCCATGTTACAACATAAAATTAGAGCAAAATAGATCAAACACCATAAAAAAAGACCTAAAAGGCCATGAAAATGATAAGGGGCCATTTTTCTATGACACATTTAGCCCCCACTTTAGTGAGAGGACGAAATTGCTTCAAACTCACACTAAAGTAGCCATGAACATTGAGAAGAGGGTTCAAATGTATTTACGTTACCAAGATGGAATAACAACAATCAAGAGGGATGATCAATCCCCCAGGATGAAGATCCCATGGAAAACTAAGCATAAGAACAAAGGAACACACACAAGTGTTGAAAGAGAATTGGATGAAGCTTTGATTGTCAGTCCAACTAGTTGTGGATTAGATCTAGGTTGATTGTTTGAAAAAGAGAATGTGTACTCACTCTGAGCGATAGAACACATGATGTTCCATAGGGTGAGAAGGCCCAAATGTACTCACTATGGGGCCATGGAACTTCTAGTTGTCCGCGGGGTGAGAAATCCCAAATATACTCACTCTAGGGCCATGAAACTTCTAGCTGTTCGTGGGGTTAGAAAGCCCAAAAGGTAAGATACATACGCTAGTTGGTATGCACTCAAAAACACAAAGGTGGCTATGGGGAAAAGTCATGCTGCTAGGTGGGCTTCCCGCTCAACCATATCAAAGTTATACCTCCTAATAACCTTAACAAGGTGCCACAAATAAAAATGTCATGAACAAAAAGGAAGGTACCACAATCATGCAAGTTGCATTATGCAAGGTGGAAAAAGTGCAAAAATCTAAAATGTAAAAGGATGTTCAAAGGAGTCTTGTTAAGTTCATGCAAGGTCAGTCACTTAGCGAACATTGTGTCTAATGTCTCCAAGAGAGGACCAATCAAAGAATAGTATATTCAAAACTTAGGGGATGTAGTGCATCACATTAGGACACCAAGAGGAATGTAGTATGCTTAGAAAGATCACACTTATGAAGGAGATCACACTCAATTTCATCCACAAAGTGACAAACGAATCATATAAATGACAAGGCTACACTAAGAACAAAGAATACAAATGAATTAATGGTAATGTATGCCCCCCACTTTAAAGGAATTGCTACACATCGTTTTGTGAGCAATTTCTTTAAATTAGCAAAGTGAAGAAAATGCAAAAGGAAAACAAGACATGAGAGCCATCTTGGAAATACCTATGCCAAGTCATATGTTTCCGAGTAAGGCTGTGTCATTTCAACAAAAATGAAAAATAAAGAAAAGAGAGTTCCACCCTAGAAAAGAGCACACCAAACACATAAGGGATCTATGGATTTGGGGTCAATATGTTCGTTGCTACAATGTTTTGATTAAAGAGCTCAGAACTGTCATCATTTCCCAAAGCACATAGAACTGGAATAATGACACAAAGAGAGCGAAAACAAAAGAAAAATAAAGTCCATTTTGGGTCAACATTGAAGAGGCATTGCAGTCTCGACACCTTGAATCATCCCCAAAAGGAAAACAAAAGTGAAATGAAAGAAAACAATAGAAAATGAAAAATATTTTGGGTCAACGTGAAGGAGACATTTTGATCTCAATGCCTTGTGTCATTCCCAAAAGGAAAACACAAGAAAAGACAAAGTAAAAAGGAAAAGAAACGGTTTGGGTCAACATGGAAGAGACATTGCGGTCTCAACGCTTTATGTCATCCCCAAAAGAAAAACACAAAATGAAAGCGAAAAGGACAAGGATCTTTTTGGTCAACATGGAAGAAACATAGTGCATCTCTACGCTTTACGTCATCCCCAAAATGAAAACACAAAATGAAAGAAAAAAGGACAATGCACGACAAATAGAAGAATAGAAGTACAAAATAGAAGTGTACAAAGAGAGGGAACATCAAACACATGATACGAGGGAACACGATACACACATGAAAAGGAAAATAGAAAGGACAAATAAAAAGAGAAAAGAAAAAATGCTAGCTAGGTGAATGCAAGTCAACCATATAATAAGTTATCCACCTCCTAATCATGTTAAGTGTAATGCGAGGGTGGTTGGCTATTTAAAGGAATAATTGCAAGCGTCGAAGGAGGAGTCATACTAGGTTCTTCAGTTGGTTGAGAGGATTTATCATTTAAACTCATTGTAGATGAAAATAGAGAATTTAGGTCGTTATGCACTTCTTCATCTATTTTTTCTATCATTGCATCATCATCATCACCATCAAGATTAATGACGATGGGAGGACGAAGGGTGATTTCTGGGTATGTGCAAGATCATCATGGAAAAAATAGGCCCTTAAGTGGTAAAAAATTCAGAAAAATCAAAGTTAGGCAACTTGACGTAAAAATTTGAATAAGTTATCTATATTATTTCAAAAATATGTAAGAATAGAATTTGTATCAAATTGAATGTAGTTTCTAAACTACTAGGTTTATTTTAAAAAAAAATCTATTTGGTGAAAATTTGAAATTTCAATGCAGAGTACTTAAATTTGGAAAAAATAAGAAGTAGGTGTCTGACCACCCTAACCACAATAAAATGATTATATTTTTTAATGAGATTTTATATATAAGTAGAGGACTCATGTCCTGATGTGATGCATTTTTTTTTCTAATTATTTTCCAAGTAAATAATTAATTATGAATTTTTTATTACAAATTTTAAAAAATATAAAAACTTGTATGTTTGACCACCTTAACTTGGTCAAAACTTCATAAATTTCATTTTTTTAAATACTATAGTATGTGAAGCATAGAATGTGACACATGTTTCAGATTCAAAAAATGTGATACCGTTTGAAAGCTATAGATGTTTTTCAATCAGCCTATCAATCAGGACTTTAGTCATAATTTAAATAGAAAATAAATAATAATTATTTATTAAATTCAAAGTAAAACATAATTTACATTGGTGGAAAGCTGAGAATCTCCTTTAAAAACCCTTTTCATTTCATCAATTTTGGGTAAAGAAAGTCGTCAGCCACATGGGCCATCATATTAGTTACATATTGCCACTTTTTGGCCCATCATGATCCTGCACATACCCTTCTAAGGATGGATGTATCAAAAGTTATGGCTGTTGGATTGGTTCATTTTGTTGTGATTTTTGCACTGGACTTTCTTATGGTGGATTAGGAGAAGGAGGGTGGTCATCTATTACTTTTTTCAAAGGTGGAGGTTGATTTTCTTTATTTTCTTCCATGTTGGATTGATGAGCAAGGAGACAACAACGACACCTACATTCTGTAGCACCCTGATTTCGTTTGATTCTATTTTGGAGTTATTGAGGTGTAAGATCGGATTGAGTCATCATAGGTTCTTCTGCTTCCAAAGAGGGAAGAATAGAAAAAACTGAGGAAGACAGGTCAACCACTTTCTCTTTAGGTTTATACACTTGTTTAATGCGAGGAGGCATGACATAATTGGTTTCCTGTTCCCGTGGTCATTTAAATGATGGCGAGGAAGTGTGTGAGGATGGTTGTTCATGAGGTTGTATGGTTTTCTCAATGTCAAACTTCGGTTGAAGCATGGTTTCATCTAAGATAGGAGAGGTGGAAGTGGATGGGGACGTGTTACGAAGAGACAATTCAACTATTTTTTTGGCTTTGAACTTTTGATAGGTGATAAAGAAGAAGTATTTTCGAGGAGTGATGGGTTCCATGGGTTCAGGCCAAAAGGCTTCTAATGAAAAATTACCTTTGGAAAATAAGGGATTAAAGCCAGTATGGTGTATGGTGAATTTCTCATCATCATGTGGAAACTTCAAACACTTGTGCACAACCGATGGGACCACTTTCATTGAGCGAAGCCAAGGGTGACCTAGCCACAAACGAAATTGGTTAGATTGTGGAATAATTGAAAATGTTACATCTAAATGTTTAGGTCCTATTTGTAAGGGGAGTATGATCAATCCGATCATAGGGCATGCAAAACTAGTATGTGTTTAATCCATGCATTTGGTTTATTATAATCATCTTGATATAGCTCATGTAATACTAGAAACTCCTCTGTGATCACATTCTCGCGACAAGCAAGATCTATTAATATCCCATTAGTGGGCTTATCATAGATTCGGCTAGCTATGTAGAGAGGACCATTTGGAAGTTTTTGTAGTATGTCTTTAGCAAACAAAGTGATATCAAGAGATTTAGTGGTTTGGCCCTTATGAGGGATAACGTCTATCATAGCTACAAGTGTTATCTTTGGTAACAAGTGGCGGTATATCATGTTGTTCATTATTTGTATCAATAGTGATTACATCATTTTTTGAAGGTTCGCTAGCCTTGACAAATGAAGTAGTGTGTTTAGGAATTGGATTGGTGAAAATTTGTAAGTTCTGGTTAGGGGGTGCAACAAACTTATTGCCTTGATCATTAACACCCACAATGGATAGATGACATGAATCAATGAGGTCTTGAACTAAATGTTTTAGACACTTGAAGTGTTCAGTGTCATGTCCATTTTGGTGATGAAAATGAAAATAAGCATTAGGTTTGAAGGTGGGTGGTAATGGATGATTTGGATCAAGTGGTCTAACGAGTGGCAAAGTGAGCACGTGTTGTTGAATTAATTGGTTCATTGTGTTATGGAGGGTATTGGGTAAGGGAGTAAATTGTCTCTTTGGGTCACCATAGGTATAAGGCACCATTGCTTTAACAACTGCCACTTGATTTGGAACGGGTGGGATTGGTGGTTGTGGTTATGGTTGAGGAGGCTTATTAAACTGTAAAAAGCCCCTATTTGGTTTGTAGAAGTTTTGTGTGTTATTTTGGTTTTGTGGTTTAGATTTGTCATCGATCTGAAGTGGACTTTGAATCTCGATTGGAAACTAAGTTTTGATAGTCACATAAGGTTGTGCATAAATGCATGAATGAAAGGAATTTCATCATAGTTAATTCATTGAGAAGGTTTGTGTGCAAGTTTTTGATAAACATCTTTTACAGATGTGCATCAAGAATCTTGACATCGATTTGAGCATAAAAGGATTGGTATCGTGAGATAAAGTCAATTACTTTTTCGTCCATGTTTTGTCTACATCTCATGAGGTCAACCATTGTCTTTTTAGGTGTCATGTGAACTTGAAAGTGACTTATGAAAGCATCCACCAATGCATTGAATGAATGGATGGAATGTTTAAGAAAGTTGGAAAACCACTCTAAGGCAGTATCTTTCAAGGTACCTGGAAAAAGTTTAGCTAAAAGTTTATCATCAAGGGAAAAGTCACTACATAAAGTTGTATAAGAATTAACATGGTTGATAGGGTCTCCTTTGCCTTCGTATTTCTCAAACTGGGGAATTTCTATCCCTTGTGGAATCGAGGTGTGCAATATTTCTAAGGATAAGGGGCTTCTATGGACATGATATGTGGGCGGAGCATTTTGACCTTGGCTAATGGTGGAAAGTTGTTGTTGCACAGATGAAACAATGTTAAGGAGTTGTGTAAGAACAGGGTCGGGATAAGTGGGTTGAGGTGGAAGGGAAAATGGTGATGGAGTGTAGGTGATGTTAGGAAAAGTGATAGGAATACTAAGGGGTGTGAACGTGGTGGAAGGGACTTGCAATGTCACAAGAGAGCTAGGAATGCTAGTTGGAATCGGGAAAGAAGTAGCCACATAATTAACCTGGTGCATAGTTGTGTGGATGTGCGGATTGGTATAAGTTGGTATGGATGCTATGGTTGAAGGGGGAGGAACTTGAGGTCCTCCTTGGCTTACATGAATGTTTTTGTTGTGGGTATTAGAAGAGCCATGTTTATTGTAAATCTTGACAATTCTCTTCATCACTTGCAAGTCATCATTACTTTCAATAAAATGATGAAGATTGTCAATGGCAAGTATGGCAGTGGTGAAAATGTTTTCAAGTGACAAGACTTGTTGTAAATGTGCAAAATCCTCATGAATATTAATGACCTTTTCTTGTGGGAGGGATTTGTTTTGGGTGTCAACATTCATTGGATGGAAAGGTGAAGGAATAGAAGTGGTATTGTCAATGTCTAATGCACCATTGTCCATACTAGGAGTAGGAGCTCTTGAGATCCCAAGGTCCATAATGAAAGTGCTATCATAGGAGGCCGTGAGTCTAGAACTTCTTCTCAATAAATTATTATCAATGGGGCACCAAATACTCATACAATTACCACAAAGGAGGGGGTGAAATCAAATGCAAGGTAATCTAAAATTTCTAAATGAAAATAACAAAAATGTTGCTAACTATAACTACAGATAACAAAAATGCAGGAAAATGCCAGAAATGTTGTTAAAAAAGTGCAGAGGGACTTATTCACCTAGGGTGGCAAATGAGTCCCAATATGATGTTTTTGTCTATTTTTCAGAAATTTTAAGATGATGTTAATGCTCTATAAAATGCAATGAAGGATGAAAAATGCAAATTTTTAGTTTTTTTCAATGAGATGCAATGCAAAAATGAAATCTAAACAAAGCTTTCATGAATGCAATATGAATAGTCCTAGAATGCAAAAACAAAATGATGGCCTAATTGAATGTTAATGAAAATGTAATCTAGGATGCAATATGCAAATAAAATTAGAAACGTGAAGTGTTCAAAAGTTGGGTTCACCAAAATGAACCATATATTTTTGGCACTCTAGGACTTCTCTAGCTCTTCTAGGTCTTTTCACCTAAAAGGAGAGAGGCAGGGCCAGAAATACTTTACGGTTCATTCAAATTATGTTATATGTGATGTTAATTAAGCTAAATGAAGTAAATTAAATGCAATTAAGTGATCTATATGATTGAATTTGAAATCAAAACTAGGATTTAAACTATGTTTGAAAACATGTTGTAATATGCAAATAATGAACTAAATGATGAAATAATGCAGAACAGAAAGAAATGAGATGAAATAGAGTGCACATGGGAAAGATTTGATAATTCTAGAATATTGTTGGTGCTGTCTGAAATTACTAAAAGTTCACAATGGGACTCATTCACCCAGGGTGGCGAAGTAGTCCTGCTACTAGTGAAAAAGTGTTAGAAACTAGTTTCTAACTGTCGGGATCCAAAATTTGACAAAATTCAGATTTTCAGTCTTAAGGTGGGACTCATTCACCACTTGTGGAAAATCAGTCCTCTCCCAAAATTCTGAAAAATCAGGAGACAACTCTACAACACCAGATATGGAAATCTTTGATTGTCGGGTTGCCGAAGTCAATTTTATAGGAAACAGACAAAAAACCTTCTCTAAGCTTGAAAAATGAATGAGTTGACTTGAAGCACCTAGTTGACTTGTTGACCAATCTTTAACACCTAAATGTTTGTTAAATCTACACACAAAAGTCTACAAACACACATGCAAGAGAGGGAAAATGGTTGAGGGTTAGCAAATAGGGGTTTGCCTTGGTCAAACCCCACTTTGGTAATCAAACCCTTAATGAAACAATGAAATGAAAGAGAATGATAAACTAATAACATGCAAATGCTATCATCTTACCAAACCCTTGATGATGCAAATATGAAGTAATGTCATTGGATGCTCCAAAATGCTTGAATAATGCTTGAACGCTTGAGATGATGTGTGAATGAATGCTTGAATGAATGAGATTGTAGGAGATATGTAAAATGAGGTGAAAATCACTTATTTATACAATCTTGTGCCTTAGTTACTCATTCATACCTCATCATAGGCTGACATCAAGTGTTTTTGAATAAAAAAATGGAAGGACATTTTAAAAATTTTGAATTTGGAGCCAAGGGGGACTCATTCGCCACCCATGGTGAATGGGTCCCACCTAGGACTTGAAAATGGGTGTCGGGAATTATGTTGTATTTAATGTTGTTTATCGAGCTTACATTAAAAAATGCACTTAATTAAGGCATATGAGGGCATAAAGGGACCAAATAAAGCATAAGAAAGGGATAAATGGTGAAATTATGCCTACAAAAGCGTGAAATCTTGTTACAAGACTTTATAACACTTCAAAATATGACTTGTTTAGTGATGAAAAGGTGATTTTTAGGTGAATTGTAATGAATAGAGTCTAGAAGAGTGTAGAAATGTCTTACAACACTTCACAACACCTTCACAAGACATCATTATTTGAGTTTTAGTACCTAAATATTCATGTTCAAGCCATGCTACAACATAAAATCAAAGCGAAATAGATCAAACACCATGAAACAAGACCTAAAAGGCCATGAAAATGACAAGGGGCTATTCTTCTATAGCACAACAAGTTTGTAATTATTATAAATTGGGATCATTCTTTTCATGTATTAAATATATTATTTAAAAAATAAATCCATTTAAATCTAGATAGATTTTTTTTTGAGTTGTTTAAAATATTGTAAGTACACATGAAGATGAGAAGCTGAACTCACAAGTATATGCACAAATAGTTTTTTTCAATAGGAATAAATTCCACATTCCACACTCTAGATGTTTCTAAATTTTCTTAGGATTATATTTTAAGAGACATGCAATGTGTAAAATTTAAACAATGCTTAATCTTTTTATAATATATATGAGTTCCTATCATTTTTTCTTGAGAAATTCATTTTATGTTTCCTTTAAAATTGTATTTACCATAGTCATGTTCACCTAGAACCATTTCTAGCATTACTATATAAAAAAATATTGATAATTATCCATAAAGTGCAATTTGGAAAAGAGAAAGAAATGGAAAAAAATTCACATATTAAAATACATAATGAAATATACTCATAGTCAATATATGTATATACTGCATAAAATACTTAAATACATATTAAAATTTAGTCATAGTAAGCATATAAATTAAATACATCACAATCCATGAAATAAATACTAGGAAATGCACAAGCATAGTCAACATAAAATAAATACATGTAGTCCATAGATAAAGTTCATAGTCCATGAAATAAATATAAAATTATTTTTATATGTTTTATCGTCACTAAAATGGAGAGGAATTTTTATTCCATGCAAACTAGATGAACCTGGATGAGATTGTAGCAAAAAAAAAAACTTGAAATCAGATAAATTTTCAAAAAATTACATGTGCATTTTATTTAAATAAAATAATATTTAATTTATAAAATCATGAAATTAAATTTTTAAATCTTGACTCAAGTGTACATTGATACATACCATATGATGTTGATTGACTCCCATATTCTATTGACTTGGTAAAACGGTCAATTCTATACCAAAAGTCTTAACTACTAATTTCTAGATATTCAAATAAAGGTACAAATCAGGCTTGAGTATTTACCAAAACATGTAACCATATAAAATATCTACAAATTACATAGAATATTTACCAACTTAGGACTTGGAGTGCTATGGATGAATCATGAAAGTGTCATTGATTAATGGTAAAACTAGTACCTACCTTGATAGTGCTATCATATTTCATATATATGGACATATAAATATATAAACTCAAGAATGATTTTAAAGTGAATTAAAAGTACTAATTATGTAAAAAAAAGTACACATCAGGAATGACTCAAGCATAGCAATTGATGATGGAGGAGCACTCACCAAACCTTTTATTTGGTCTGACAAGGAAGTGGCATGACCTCCGTACTATAGTGAAAATATTTCATGTATTTGAATTAAATTATACAAATATTAAAATATAACTAATTGTTTCAAATAAACTAATTAGAAATAGATGTTGGAGTAGTCAAGATAATCACTTGATAATTAATTAATTATTAGGTCTCTTATTACTTTAATTACTTAAGCTAAACTTACTAGTGATTTTTTAATATTAAATTAAGCTAAATATAGGACAAGTTGTCTCATTGTATGAGACTAAGGCACTTTTCACAATCTAATCATTTGAATCCTCATCTAGGATTTTTTTCCCTTTTATAAGGATTGATCATTCATTATAATAATAATTCATATTATTATTCAATAAAAAAGGCATATTAGATGCTTTTGTGGGTCAATCTTTTTCTCTTTTGGTTGCATAGCAAATCAGGTTCCTTGGTCTCTTATTTGTGATAGGTGTTTTGATTACAAGTGATTTTTGGGACTTTTGGGGTTCACCAACTCCAACATTGTATCAAAGCACTATATCTATGACTTCTTATTCAAATTTTGAGAGATCCAGTCTTGAGAGAAAATCAGGTCATCTTGAAGCAAAATGGGCATCACGATTGAGTCCAGAATGGAAAAAACCTAAGGATTACTTGTTGTTTTGTTGAATTTGGAAAATTTGCAAAGAGATAAAATATTTTAAGGCCAATAAATCTATATGGAATTATGTACAGTCATATGACCGTATCTCTTGTACAACCCCAACCTTCATTATTTTTTCTGCAAGCAATGTACAAGCAATACAGGCTAAATAAAAAATTCTCTAGTTTTTAAATTTTTTTCTAGTGTTAGAAACTTTTCAAAAGGTTTTTAAAACAATTGATAAACAAAAAATATTCAAATCAAATTAGAAAATAAAAACAAAAATATTTTTTAAATCTAGAGTACAAGGTACTACCAACTATCACAACCAAGTTGTGTGGGCCCCCTATAGCTCGTACACCACTATCACATGAGGCAATGGATAGGATGTTTCCTAGTGGTGAGACAAACATCTGATGACCTATAATCATTGGTACCCACACAAATCCCGATGGTGACTTAAATTTTTATTCTAACAACCTTTATATCAATGACACATGCCAATATTATTGGCATATTTTATCTGACATAAATTTTCATCAATAGAGAATAATTTTGAAATATTTTTTCAACTAGAAATTTTCACAATGATGAGAAATTTTTTCAGCCAATGGAAGCTTTTAATGAAGAATAAATATTCTTGGAATATTTGCTGACATCAACATGACATCGCATTTCTATTAATTACTTAGACATCTTGGCACCTAGAAGAATTTTTTCACATGATATGACTTAATTTGATCTAATTTAAACATGCACTAAGGTTTTTAGTCTTTGATTATATCATTTGAGGAAGTATCATGGGTTTTTTTGTTCATCCTCCTATGGTAATCCAAGCAAGGGTAACTATGAATCTTCAAAAAATGACATCCTAACACATCTCAGGTGGCTTGATACTTTTCCTTAGCTTTATGCAATCATACCTACTCTAGACACACCAAGGAGTTATTCAACATGGGGTATTATCAATGATTATGTTGTAGGGGTTATATATTCTAGTGTTGATCATGACATTGTGTGTTATATCGGACATTGATTGTTCCCACACACTTTGGACTCATATTTGGGAGATCCATGGAGACCCTTATATATCTCCATACTCAAAGGATAATGCTTTAAATTGTCTCATTCCTCTTGTAGATGTAAATTTCTTACCCTTTGTTGGCAATACTTTAGAGGAGCTCAAGTATATCACAATTCTTTTTTTTTTATGGTTTAGAGACTTATATTCATGTCACCACTCTTCAAATCGAGACTTCATCACTATCCTTTGCTGATCCTGATTAACTTGGCATCGCCACATATTTGGCCCCTATTGGTTGAGTGCAAAATCACATATATCATCTTTTGGATAGATTTACCTAGAATTTGTATCCTGCAAACATGTTATAATCCTTATTTGTAGAGTCTCAGATTGCATATTTGGATGATTATCACTAGTACACAAATAACAATATATGACTAAATAAACTACTAAAAATTGCATATAAATGACTAAATTTAGTCACATGACTATTATTGGTTTATTTGTAGTCATTTATAACACCACTAAATTTATGACTAAATAATTTGTCATTTATTTAGTCATTAATTTGGTCATTGATTTGGTCATTGATTTAGTCATTTATTTAGTCATATATTTAGTCATTAATTTTAGTCACATGACTATTTTAGTGGTTTATTTGTAGTCATTTATAACACCACCAAATTTATGACTAAACTATTTTAGTCATTTATTTAGTCATTGATTTGGTCATTGATTTAGTCGTTAATTTAGTCATTTATTTAGTCATGGTAGTGATTTGTTTAGTCATATATTTAGTCATTAATTTAGTCATTACTTTAATCATATATTTAGCCATTAATTTAGTCATATATTTATTCATATATTTAATCATTAATTTAGTCATGTATTTAGTCATATATTTAGTCATTACAAATAAAATCTAACAATTAATCATCACAAATTTATGCATATAAACTTCAAGTATCATAGATATTCAAATGTTAAAAAACACCATGAAATGAAAACTAAAATTCTTGAACAAATATGATTGATTAGACACAAACAAAAACATATTACAAATCAAGAGGGGCCACAACACACTATTTATTAGTGGAGAAAAAACCACTCTTAAAATTTACTTCATTAAGCCTCATTGGCAAATCAAGATCTCATTAGTTACATTCAATGTCTCAATGACATTGTACAACTTACATACACTATATAAACAAAATACTCCTATTTTCATATACTTGTACTATTTTCCCCTTCCTTAACTGCCGTCCTTTTGGAAGGGCAACGGCCTCCTATAGGGGCTTGACCCATTTAATCCCCTTGCAAATCCACATCTTTCCCTCCACTATTGGTTTTGGCTCCTCTAAAATCTTCCTCGCTGGTATTCACCTTTCACTTCTCCAATTTTGAGCTGCAGCCTGAAAATAAGGTTTCAAAATTTGCACATCAAAAACTCAGAAAAGTCAAATAATATAGAGGATAAAATTCAAACATTTTCTTTTCCTTTTCCAACTATGGCACCCTAAACTTAGGTGCTAGATATAGTGAATGTATCAGAATTAGATATAACATCCATCAAAAGCATATTTGGAAGTGGATTTTTATTAGATATTGTAGTTGCAAGTTCCACTAATTATAATAAGGATAAATAGTTTTACCTTTCTACATCAACTAATGCAATTCTGATAAAATTTAAAGGATCGACAATGCTAGCCTTTATCATATCAAAATACTCACCTACAAGTTGCAACACAACATTAAACTTATTAATTAGACTCAACATATAAGAAAGAAAAAGAAACTTCAAACATTATCAATTTAGTAAAAAAATCACCAATTTCAAAGATCAAAGTAACCAATGGTTCACTCTCTACATCCTCTACTACAATCAAAAGAGGCCTTTGCTTCAGTGATAAATGCAACAAGAAAAAAAATTGCATGTGACGAATCTCACATACTTCTATGAAACCTTTCTTAGAGAAAATCCATCTAAAAAGTTTCTTACCAACATTCTTTTGTAGATCTCTATAATGGTTGAAGGTTTTTCCTTTGTCTTTTCATATGCATCAATTCCATCTATAGCCTACATTGTTTAGGAATAGTTATAAATATTTCAAAAAAACTTTTAAATTCAAATAATGAAAACTAAATGTTCATCAATTTCTTTGGTTAATACATGCATATATAAACTTCTTTCGGGGAAACATGGCCTGTACAAATCAAGAGTATGTTTGATTTAGGGATTGTTTATGGTCAACATGTTTTGTTTTATTCTCTTATTTCTTATTTCATGTAAATTATATTACAACCATAAATTTTTGTGTAAGTATCCCATGTATCATTCTATACTAAATATGATAATAGCAAATGTATTTAATCTTCTACTCTATTTAAATTTATTCACCATAAAAAATCTAGTGAATAGTATGGAACACTATCTAAATAAACAGGACTAGAAGAGTTAAATTAGGATAAATGGGATCTTGGGATCAAAAGAAATTCAACACTATTAGTATCAATATACATAAAGCAAGAGAAGGAAACATAGCTTAGTGAAATTATTCATGAATAAAATTATGAGAAAAAAGGTGTACTGCTTATTACCATAGAATAAAATCTGAAAGAAATATGACCTTCTAGTTCGTAGTTTCACAAAAAATGATAAAGGATACATTAAAATTACCTTCTAGATGAGAACATGTTGATTCAAAGAAAGATGAGAATATGTTGATTCAAAGAAAGGTGAAAACACATTATTATATTCTCTTAAGAAATTTAAATGGGATCCTGACTTAATCAATGATCTAGCATGTCATTCGAGTAGGAAAAATCCTCCTTCCTTATGCACATAGGTGATATAATTGATATTTTACATTAAAAAACAAGAAAGATTATATATAGCAGTGGAAACCCCTTCTCTCATCTATGGTTGGAGAGTTTTCTAGGTCAATGGGACCACATTCATGTTAGGTGTGACCACTATGATAACACATATTGGGAGTGGTAATCTATGGTGATAGCTTTGAAATCCTTATTGTTGTTTGTGGTTCAAAGTTGGGCATTCTAAAAAAATGTTTAGTACCCCTCCAGTTGCTACTTTGTGTATCAATTTGCTTGTGTTCTTTGCCAGTCATTTTTTGTTTGGATACTATATTGTATTGCTTCTAGTTACAACACTGATGTGGTGTTAGTTGTTAAAATCTGTGGATAATTCCTTTAATATCGAGATTGTCTGGTTAAGTTTGTATGAAGGCATTATGATAGATGTGTGTGTGTTATGGATATGTTGTTTTTGAGTTTTAATGTGCTTATCATGATGTGATTGGTGTTTATGATATTATGATGCTTTTCAGTCCTGGTGAAGAAGATAGTGTAGCACTACTCACTTGCGAGTACCCTGTTGCGCTCCGATTCTTCTTCACGTTGTGTTTTTCCAATATATGATAATATGTTTAACAACTGATATTTTATGTAGATACAGGTATTGGGTATCAGCTCCACCTGCTTGTCAGGTCTGAACGTACCCTAATCCAATGAAATTATGTTGAACCGAAGATAGTGTCAGGTCCTTGTTTAGTCATCGTTCTTCAATGAACGAGTATCCAATTGCCGCCTGTTGTTGTGTGTTGTTTTGTCTTGTCGTGTCGATTTTGTTTGTGTTATTTTATTTGGAAATTAATTACTGTTTAATTTAGTTAAATGGCTAATTTGTTAATATATATTTTTTTAAATATTATATTAAACGTTTATGTTTGTGTTTATGGTTTAATTTATTAAGTTAAATTAAACAAGTTATTTATTCTTAAAGAGAATGTTAATTATGTGGAAAGACAATTATTTAAATATAAATTGTTGCATTTAATTGTGCAAATAGGAATTATGTGAAAAAATGACAATTTAAAAGAGTTTATTTTCAATAAGTTAAAATATCTAAAAACATGAGTCGAGGGAAAATATCTTAGATATTTAATGTTTATAAATGATTGAGAAATCTTTGGAATGCATGATTACAATCAGTTAAGTTGCGACTTGAGGTAATTAATTGGATTGATAAGCTTTGAGGGGTTGCAATTTTTTGCACGACAATGTTTTGGAAGAATTTTCATGGCAACAGCTTTTAGGAATTTTTTTTTGACACGACAGTGGTTCTAAAAAAAGTTTTTATCTCAAATTTTGAATTGCAAGTATATTATTGGGATTTTTGGCTGTGGATCAAATATGAAGATTGCAATATTCAAGTTGGTAGAAAATCTAGGTTTTCATCTTTATTTTGTATATATTTGAACAGAGTCTTCTGAATGTCATTATGGTATTTGATTTCTTTCCACATATAGAATTTTCTTGCTGATTTACCTGCACAGACATTAGAAAACAAAATTTTCTCTGATTAGTTTTAAAGATTCGAGGAAAATAATAGGAAAATTGAATAACAAGATTTTTAGGAATAGGGACATCCATCTCCATTATCAAAGCCCCTGCAACCAATCTAATTACAGTCTCTATTTTCTATTGTCATGTAAATTGCTTAATGGATTCTCTTAATGTTGGTTGCCATCCATCTCCTTTGTAGGGGCATTCTTGTTGTTTCCTTACTCCTTTTCCATATAAGACCTACGTACTTAACTCTGTCTTGTGTTGCCGCATCATTAAACTTTACTCCTTGTAGTCTCTACCTATCATCAGATAAGCTGTGTTACTGAATTTGATTGTTGATTTTGGGTTTTAATAAGAGATTACGGATTGGGGTGAATCTTTATGGTAGCCAATCACTTGTTTGGCCTTAGACAAGTTTTGTATGCTGCTTATTTGCTTTAGATGTCTGATATTCTGTCAACTATCATTGTCCCTGATTTATTGATTTCCATGTAGTTCTTTACAGTGGTGATACTGAAAGTCTTGCAACTCATTATTTGTGAAGTCGACGTTAATCTTTATAGTTGCTTCTGTTTACAAAGGGTAGAATCGCATAATAGTCGCCTGATTTTCTTTCATTGGCTGTAACTATGGGTGATATTTATCCTCCTGTAGGCGAGCACTAAATCTGGAGATGGTGAAAGTATTAATACATATGTTAACATTAATCGATGGAAAATAACTAGTAATCATTTAAAATGTTTTCAATTCCTAGTTTCTATGTTACTTTGGTAGAAATCATTCGCACTAGCATTTGAATTTTACATCCATTGATATAGGTGAATTCTGTTTAACCTTCTATGGTTCCATTAGCAACCTATCACAGCTGTCGCACTTGAACATGGTGTATAGATTTAAATAACCTCCATGTTAATGTTGATGTCCGACGCATATGTAGCACTTGAAAGAAGGATGTTATGTTTTTTATGTGCTTATTTAATTTATTGATGATTAGAGTTTCCTAATCGAAAATGGCTACAGTTCCAACTTTCCTGTAGCCAAACATTCTAGCTGACTTTATTTTATATCTTGTTCATTCATAAGGATAGTGGGCGCCAATCTTTTAACTGCGGAAGCTATTCCTCATAATCTGTAACATCCCATCACTTTTCCTTTTAGAGCTCGACTTTCCTTGGAATGACATAGGATCTCACAATAAGTAGGTCTTAAACAAGATTTTAATTTCTATTTATGAGTGTGTCTTTTCTTCTCCCTTTGTCATTGCTTTCCCAGTATACTTGTTCTGGTATTCTAAAGGATCATAACACTTTTCCATATATTCAATCTTGTTTGATTTACTTGGGATTTATGTTTATTTTTTATCAGCCTTGCATGCCACTGATTGAAGATCAATCATTTCTATTGATCTTAGGTATTTTTGTAGCTTAAACTCATTGGTAGGATATCAAAGATAGGATGTTCCCTTTCGTTGCCATCAATGGATAGTTGTTATTTCTAGTTTAGACTAGTTCTCATTCAATGCACCGGCCAAAACTGATAGTTTTGAGCTTTAATTCTACCAGCTGAATGTAATTTAGGATTGTGAGTGTTACATTTTATATATATATACCTTTTCCATGCGTACTTTCCTTCAGTTAAATGCGTAAGAAGATTTCATCATTTATCTATTATGTACAGTGGTAGTCATATCGAACTTAGTGGAGGAAACTCAGAAATAGTCAACTAGAAAATTGAATATAAGGGTTGGTCTGAGATATTGGTATTTGATTAAGCCACCGCCTGTCATGGGATAGTAAACACATATATCACTAAGAGTATTCTTCAATTAGCCAAACTTCTATTTTTTACGCCCTTCTTAATTATCATTGCTTGTTAAATTTATAGTTTGAGTGTAAAGAAATGAATTATACAATGGAGTTAAGAGATTATGTTATTTGGAACTTTGTGTATAATTCATTCCATTATTATCTTATACGTTGATATTCTTTATTTTCCATTTTATGGAATTTATAACCGATTAAGTCGATAGAAGGCCTTGTTTTGCATTGCATAATGATATCTCTTAATTTAATGTTTTCAGTGTTGTCTTCTTGCCAATAATCTAATTGTCAGATCTATGGGTTGCCTTGAAATCGTCATATACTTCATCGTTTATCTTGTCTTGAGAGTTTTTTTTTTTAATTTCCTAAACATTAGCATGCTAATTCTGTATCTCTTTTGCATGGCGTTATGATTTCCTGTTCGTGTGCGGTAGCAACATTGAGTTTGTATAATTTATTAAAATGAATCATGAATAAGCCTTAAGTTTATAAATTCTAGTGTAGATGTGTATTTTTTTATCTTAGATAACTGAACATTTGCATGTAGTGCGAATATATATGTTTTATTTTGGATTTATTGTGCAAATTGAAGTGGTTGTTAGTAATATAAATGCATATATAATTTATAGATTGTGTAATTTTGGCTATATATGGATGTCTTCTATTTTAAGACAACATTTAGCTAAATCAAAATGAATATATCGATATGTGTATTCTTTAAATTATTTAGTTTATTGAAATATATAGCTATGAAAATAGAACATGATAAAGACTATATTGAAAGAAAACGATTCTTTTGGGTGTGAATATATATATTTACATCGAAACAATAGTGGTTTGTGTTATATTTAATCAAGGATTATCTTAGTTGTATTTTGTTATATAAGACTTTTGGTTATGACCATGGGATCGTCTTTTATTATTTTTATCTTTATTTTTGAAGATTGAATGATTATATTTGGTGGACTATGTACATGCTATAATTTAAGAATGTACACATAGTTTAAAATTATGTGAATTGTAAGTTGTTAAGTTTCCTGAGACTAGGGATCACTTGGAATGATTTGTATATTTTATGTGTGACATGGTATTCATTTGATATCATTATTTGTGAAACTAGTCTTGCTCATTGCATATCATACCTATGTGGTATTTTGGAATTAAGCCTTGCACGATTTTTTTTTTTTTACCTTTGAGATGTTTGAATTGTTCTATGATTGGACTATATATGAGATATGTTTTACTATGGTGTTGTTTTATACGCATGTTGGCATTCCTTGGTATTTTTGATATTGTGTCATGTTTCTAGGAAGGGTGGTTTACGATAGGGGCCAAAACCCTAAGTGGTTGCCAGGGTAACCTATCGTGGGTTTCTTGTAATTCAGTGAAAACTTTAATAAATAAACTTGGGAATTCATTAAATAATAATGATAAACGGAATGCCTCACCTAGTGCCTTAATGCTCGTTCAGATTAAGGGTAGATTGAGAAGGCCTAGAATGGCTTAGTCGTCTACCTTATCTTCTTGAAAGGTAACTCGACTCCACATGAGTATGTCTTGAGGGAAAATATCTTAGATATTTAATGTTTATAATTGATTGAGAAATATTTGGAATGCATGATTACAATCAGTTAAGTTGTGAATTGAGGTAATTAATTGGATTGATAAGCTTTGAGGGGTTGCAATTTCTTGCACGACAATATTTTGGAAGAATTTTCATGGCAACAACATTTAGGAATTTTTTTTTGGCACGACAGTGGTTCTAAAACAAGTTTTTATCTCAAATTTTGAATTGCAAGTATATTATTGGGATTTTTGGCTGTGGATTGAATCTGAAGATTGTAATATTCAAGTTGGTTGAAAATCTAGGTTTTCTTCTTTATTTTGTGTATATTTAAACAGAGTCTTTTGAATGTCATTATGGTATTGAATTTGCTTGTTGATTTACCTGCACAGACATCAGAAAACAAAATTTTCTTTGATTAGTTTTAAAGATTCGAGGAAAATAATATTAAAATTGAATAAAAATCTTTTTAGGAATAGGGACATCCATCTCCATTATCAAAGCCCCTACAACCAATCTAATTACAGTCTCTATTTTCTATTGTCATGTAAATTGCTTAATGGATTCTTTTAACATTGGTTTCCATCCATCTCCTTTGTAGGGGCATTCTTGCCGCTTCCTTACTCATTTTCCATATAAGACCTGCGTACTTAACTCTGTCTTGTGTTGCCGCATCATTAAACTTTACTCCTTGTAGTCTCTACCTATCATTAGATAAGCTGCGTTACTAAATTTGATTGTTGATTTTGGGTTTTAATAAGAAATTACAGATTAGGGTGAATCTTTATGGTAGCCAATCACTTGATTGGCCTTAGACAAGTTTTGTATGCCACCTATTTGCTTTAGATGTATGATATTCTGTCAACTATCGTTGTCCCTGATTTATTGATTTCCCTGTAGTTCTTTACAGTGGTGATACTGAAAGTCTTGCAACTCATTATTTGTGAAGTCGACATTAATCTTTGTAGTCGCTTATGTTTACCAAGGGTGGAATCGCATAATAGTCGCCTAATTTTCTTTCATTGGCCGTAACTATGGGTGATATTTATCCTCCTATAGGCGAGCACTAAATCTGGAGATGGTGAAAGTATTAATACATATGTTATTAATCGATGGAAAATAACTAATAATCATTTAGAATGTTTTCAATTCCTAGTTTCTGTGTTACTTTGGTAGAAATCATTCGCACTAGCATTTGAATTTTATATCCATTGATATAGGAGAATTCTGTTTAACCTTCTATGGTTCCATTAGCAACCTATCATAGCTATCGCACTTGAACATGGCGTATAGATTTAAATAACCTCACTATTAATGTTGATTCTGATGCAAATGTAGCACTTGAAAATAGGATGTTATGTTTTTAGTGTGCTTATTTAATTTATTGATGCTTAGAGTTTCCTAATCGAAAACGGCTACAGTTCCAACTTTCCTGCAGCCAAACATTCTAGCTGAATTTATTTTATATCTTGTTCATTCATAAGGATAGTGGGCACCAATCTTTTAGCTGCGGAAGCTATTCCTCATAATCTGTAACATCCCATCACTTTTCCTTTTAGAGCTCGGCTTTCCTTGGAATGACGTAGGCTCTCACAATAAGTAGGTCTTAAACAAGATTTTAATTTCTATTTATGAGTGTGTCTTTTCTTCTCCCTTTGTCATTGCTTTCCTAGTATACTTGTTTTGGTATTCTAAAGGATCATAGCACTTTGCCATATATTCGATCTTGTTTGATTTACTTGAGATTTATGTTTTTTTTTATCAGCCTTGCATGCCACCGATTGAAGATCAATCATTTCTATTGATCTTAGGTATTGTTGTAGCTTAAACTCATTGGTAGGATATCAAAGGTAGGATGTTCCCTTTCGTTGCCATCAATGGATAGTTGTTATTTCTAGTTTAGACTAGTTCTCATTCAATGCACCGGCCAAAACTGATAGTTCTGAGCTTTAATTCTACCAGCTGAATGTGATTTAGGATTGTGAGTGTTACATTTTATATATATATACCTTTGCCATGCGTACTTTGCTTTAGTTAAATGCGTAAGAAGATTTCATCATTTATCTATTATGTACAGTGGTAGTCATATCGAACTTAGTCGAGGAAACTCATAAATAGTCAACTAGCAAATTGAATATAAGGGTTGGTCTGAGATATTGGTATTTGATTAAGCTGCCGCCTATCATGGGATAGTAAATGCATATATCACTGAGAGTATTCTTCAATTAGCCAAACTTCTATTTGTACGCCCTTCTTAATTATCATTGCTTGTTAAATTTATAGTTTGAGTGTAAAGAAATGAATTATACAATGGAGTTAAGAGATTATGTTATTTGGAACTTTGTGTATAATTCGTTCCATTATTATCTTATACGTCGATATTCTTTGTTTTCCATTTTATGGAATTTATAACCGATTAAGTTGATAGAAGGCCTTGTTTTGCATTGCATGATGATATCTCTTAATTTAATGTTTCCAACGTTGTCTTCTTGCCAATAATCTAATTGTCAGATCTTTGGGCTGCCTTGAAATCATCATATACTTCATCGTTTATCTTGTCTTGAGAATTTTTTTTTTAATTTCCTAAACATTAGCATGCTAATTCTATATCTCTTTTGCATGGCATTATGACTGCCTGTTCGTGTGTGGTAGCAGCATTGAGTTTGTATAAATTATTAAAATGAATCATGAGTAAGCCTTAAGTTTATAAATTCTAGTGTAGATGTGTATTTTGTTATCTTAGATAACTGAACATTTGCATGTAGTGCGAATATATATGTTTTATTTTGGATTTATTGTGCAAATTGAAGTGGCTGTTGGTAATATAAATGTGTATATAAATTATAGATTGTGTAATTCTGGCTATATGTGGATGTCTTCTATTTTAAGCCAACATTTAGCTGAATCAAAATGAATATATAGATATATGTATTATTTAATTTATTTAGTTTATTTAAATATATAGCTATGAAAATAGAACATTATAAAGACTATATTGAAACAAAATGATTCTTTTGGGTGTGAATATATATATTTACATCGAAACAATAGTGGTTTGTGTTATATTTAATCAAGGAAGATCTTAGTTGTATTTTGTTATATAAGACTTTTGGTTATGACCATGGGATCATCTTTTAGGTTTTTTATCTTTATTTTTGAAGATTGAATGATTATATTTGGTGGACTATGTACATGCTATAATTTAAGAATGTACACATAGTTTAAAATTATGTGAATTGTAAATTTTTAAGTTTCCTGAGACTAGGGATCACTTGGAATGATTTGTATATTTTATGTGTGACATGGTATTCATTTGATATCATTATTTGTGAAATTAGTCTTGCTCATTGCATATCATACCTATGTGGTATTTTGGAATTAAGCCTTGCACGATGTATTTTTTTTTTTTTTACCTTTGAGATGTTTGAATTATTCTATGATTGGACTATATATGAGATATGTTTTACTATGGTGTTGTTTTATACGCATGTTGGCAGTCCTTTGTATTTTTGATATTGTTTCATGTTTCTAGGAAGGGTGGCTTACGATAGGGGCCAGAATCCTAAGTGGTTTCCAGGGTAACCTATCGTGGGTTTCTTGTAATTCAATGAAAACTTTAATAAATAAACTTGGGAATTCATTAAATAATAATGATAAACGGAATGCCTCACCTAGTGCCTTAATGCTCGTTCAGATTAAGGGTAGATTGAGAAGGCCTGGAATGGCTTAGTTGTCTACCTTATCTTCCTGAAAGGTAACTCGACTCCACATGAGTATGTCTAGGGGACGGAAATCGGAAGAGACTGTCAGGGTAACTCTGGATGAGCGCCGGTAGTCTAGGAAGATTCACCAGGGTAACTTAGAACAACTATGTGATGACACTCTATCCTGAAGCATGTTTGTGGTCTCTTTTGTAGAGTCACCTATGTTATTATTTTTGCATCTGAGAGTTTACTTGTGATCTTGTAATTCAGATTCTATCATGTCATTCTATGTTGTCAACCATGTAATGTAATGTATGTCCTTTGTTGTGTGTTTGATTGTCTGTTGGACCTATAATTATCTCCTAGCATGGAGGGAGTGGACCATCGGGTTCCATGTGGTTGGGTGGAAACTATGCTATACCTTTTTTGAAAACTCTTACAGATGAAATTATACTTGTAGCTGGTTCTTGACACTTCATTGCTCATGACAGTGGACTCTGAACGTGTTTTGGATGTGTATATTTGATATGAGGAGATCTATACCCTTATTGTATATATTTATCTCATGTTTATGTGTGTACTCTTTGTACCATCATCATGATGTATTGAGACTCATAAGAATCTCACTGGATGTAATCTTAATATATAAATGTCTTGACTGTATAAGTTTTGTAATGTGGATCATTCATGAATGTGGTTTGTACTTGTGTTTTAAAAATTTAATATTATGGTGTGATGTTCTTAATTATAAATAGTCTAACAAACCTGTGCGACGAATTGGATGACTATAAATAGTCTAACAAATAGACCAAAAATCCAAGAGATCAGACTCATCACCAAACAAGATGAACCAATGATGCTAGAGTGCTAGATGAACTAGATCTAATCCATAGCACTAGAAGAGAAGACTATACCCTCCCTGATGACAGTAAAGGCATCAATCATAGTTCAAAAAATCTCCAGTTACTCACATGATTCATGAGTACTTGCAGATTAGTTAAGGCCTGGAAGTAACTCACCCAATAACTTGTGTGTCCAACCATAAAACTTGCTGATGTTCATTTCTCCAATCGATGAAAAATTCAAACTGATCTTTTCCCTTTTTAGGGCATCAAAGGGACCACAATATTTTTCCTGCCAATGTCCACCTCTCTCGCTGCTGATTTTGAGTGCCATCAGGCTATATGTGGGACTTTGATATGACTCCCAATTGCACACAAGAGTCCTACCAATTATTGATTTAGAACTACTCAGGCTATCAATGGGACTTTGACGTGACTCCCAGCGAAACACAAGAATCCTCCCAATGGAAAATTAAGCAAATTGCATCCAGAATCCAAATCACACGATGTGCTCAAAGAGATGATCACACTATTTGTAGACAACAGGGAGCATTGAAGGGTGTCAAAGATGCCATCTCATGGAATATGATGATTGTGGGATATGCACAAAATGGATTTATTGAAAAGGCTTTAGAAACCTTCAAGAAAATGCAATTAGCAGGCGTGAAGCCAAATTCCACAACCTATTCCAACATCCTCCTTTCCTATGCCAAAATGGGAGCTTTGGAGTAGGGTATGAACATCCATCAGAGCATAATAGATGAGGGATTTTTGTTAGATATTATGGTTGGAAATGCTTTGTTAGACATGTATGCAAAATGTGGAAATGTACACAAGGCATGTGAACTCTTTGATGGAATGCCTCAAAGAGATGTAATTGATGGATAAATTATGCAATGATGGATAAATTAGTCTATTTTTTGAGTGCTTCCCACTTATTCAAATGGTTTGTCTTAAAAGCCATCTATCTAATATATAAGTAAATTTTATAATACTCTGGCAATGTGCTATGAACTAATACATTTTTATGAACTCTAAGATCAAAAGACTCTATCATTGAGCTTTCAACTAATACATTATAGCTAGTGTAGGACTGCATTCTAGTTTTAGAGACACATTTTAACAATATAAAACTTGGAAACTAAATATGTAAGAACACCATTTTGATTTGTATGGTTAAAGATCAAGAGATTTGGAGTAATTTCTTTTTCATAGTTATGTAGAGCACATACCACAATAAAGCAGTGTTATATTTTGTTCTTACTTAAAAATGGGTAAGATAGCATGAAACATACCTGTTCTCACTGGACATCTCATAGAGCTTTCCTCTACTGGAGCAAACAATGAGAGCCACCTCAACATCACATAACACAAAAAGTTCATGAGTTTCTTCATTGCAATGAACTCAGACACAAGATCATTGAACACAAGTCATTCAAGCTTCCTGGTTCATTTTCAATTCAGTTGTAGAGGATAGTTCATAAGGATGGAAATCAGTACAAGGGATTAGGTCTACCAAGATTATGGGACCATTATCCAATCATCAAACAAACAAGATCAAATCACTTAAATGAAATATAACCTCCTATAACAAGTCAAAGAAAGAATATAATAGAAAGGTATAAAGCCAAATTTGACAACCTTTTTCCAGCATCTTTCCTACCTATGCCAAAATGGGGGCTTTGGAACAGGGTATGAACATCCATCAAAGCATAAATAATAGAGGAATTTTGTTAGATGTAATTGCAACTTCTCTAGTAGACATGTATGCAAAATGTGGAAGCATAGACAAGGCATGTGAATTTTTTTGACAAAATGCCTAAAAGAGATGCCATCTCATGGAATACGATGATTGCGGGATATGCAAAAAATGGATTTTCTGAAAAGGCTTTAGAAACTTTCAAGCAAATGCAATTAGCAGGTGTGAAGCCAAATTCCACAACCTATGCTAGCATCCTCCCTGCCTGTGCCAAAATGGGAGCTTTGGATCAAGGTATGAACATCCATTAGAGCATAATAGATTGGGGATTTTTGTCAGATATTATGGTTGGAAATGCTCTATTAGATATGTATGCAAAATTTGGAAACGTACAGAAGGCATGTGAACTCTTTGATGAAATGCCTCAAAGAGATGTCATCTCATGGAATGCGATAATTACAGGATATGCACAAAATGGATTTTGCAAGGATGCTCTCAAAATATTTGAATTAATGAAGCACTCTGAAACATATGATATGGTTTAACAATAACTTCATCCGATTTCAGAGAAAGACACAAATTCAAGCAGTTCTTACATAGCTCCTATGATACAATTGATAAAATATGATTGACCTTGACAAACTTACTTTCTACCTTCAAAAACTTATACTTAATTTGAAACATTCAAAACCTAAAGCAGATCCAAAATATTATCACATGAAACGATGAAAGAAACAATAAAGAATCCCTCTACATAGAAAAAGCATGTCCAGATAATTTTCATTAAAGACCCCAATAAGACATTTGAATAATCTATGGGCTATTTCAGTTTTGAAATTTAGGCTTCCCAAAGTCCTTTTCAGTGCTCAGTTTGATTTTGAGCTTCTCTTCAATTTCTATTTTAAGAATTGAGTCGAGCTCAAAGCTCAAAAGCCATGCCATGCTCATCATGGCATCTTAGTAAAGAGTCTGGATGTGTGGCTATTCTCTTAAAGGGAATGCACACCAATTTGCAGAGGCTATAAGAACAGTAAAATTCCAATAGTCTCACTTCTTCATCTCATGCATATTGTGTCCAAGTTATAAATTTATATTGCTAACATGGTATAAGGATGAATGATCCCTCTATCTACCCAGCAAAAAGGGAGCCTTTTTGAAGTTAAGAAAGGAATATCTTTAAATATTAACCTCATTTCAGTTATGTGGGACATGATCTAGTGGCAAGGTGTAACTGCCACAATGATGACTCATACCCAACCTGTTGAGCACATTGTCCATACAAATGTGGTTGTGTTAATGTTGGACAAACCTTTACAAGCTTAGGTGCAAATCCCTGACACAATGGGTGGAATACAAACCTCTAAGGCATGACCTATAAGTCTAAAATGTGCACTGAGTTTGGTAATGTATATCCAGTGGCTTTGTAATGATACTGGGAGAGTGTTAAAAATTAAAATTTATCTAGAATAAAGAAAAAAAATTCTGATTAGAAACCTTGAATATCCTAAAGCTAACATGCAATGCGCTCATCTAGAAATTGTGGAAAATCACAATTTCCAACAAATCACTTTTACATTATGAATTGTGGAAACTTGAAGTCTATAACTAATTTCCTTTTATGCTTTTGAATCTTGAGATATATGTATAAGGAACATGAATTCTCCCCCATATCAAAATCTAGCTCTAGAAAATGAATGTAGAAAAGATAGTCATGTTGAACTTAAACCAAAGGAATATCAGGAAAAATAGAATCCATCCTAGTCTAGCTAGCCATCACCTAGCAGCAAGGCAAAGAAATTGACATCATAAACCCAAGTTCAGCTGTGTCAAACTTGCACCCCAAATTAATGCCTTTTATTAATGTAGACCACACTCAAACAAGCATAGGTTCAGATATCAAAACATGATGATGGAATGGAAAGCTTTTTTACATGGATTCTAACTTCTAAACATAAAGGTGTTCTATGATCGATGGTGCATTGCAATGATGGTGGGTGTTTGTTACAATTCACCTAAAAGTAATATTTCATTTTCTACAGAACTTATAGAAACAACAAAATATTCAAAATTTACTCATAGGAGTGTTGTGAAGCATTCCTCTTGAAAGATAAACAAAATATGTAGATAAAGCACATGTGGAACTCAAACATGACATGATAGATTCAACAAACTTGTAAAATTTTGGGATTGGCTTGAACCATTGTGCGAAGGGCTTGAAACTGAATAATCCAAGATATAATCAATGACAAAATTGAGACAAAAACCAATGTTGGAAATCCCACAAGCATTTAATACTGCTTAGAAACAAAATCTCAAACCATTTCATTCTCAATTAACTAAACATTCAAGCTGTGAAGAGAAACAAAAGTTTCTTTGTTAAGTGTTTAATGCAAAACTGTACTAACATATTATACCTATTGGTTATTGTGAAGAAAGTCCAATGCTCCACCTTCAACTCCAACCTCAACACCCATGCCTGGAAAACCCTAAATGTAGAAAAAAACAAGGTGAATATAGGATTGATGCATGACCACATTGCACAAGACCATACCCATCTTTGCCAAGGCCAAAAAGCATACCTATGGAAAAAGATTTAGTGAACAAGTAAAACAAGTTGCAAAAACATAATTCTCATCCCAACCATAAAGATTTTTCTTCTAGTTCTAAAAGATCAACCAATGGGCTTCAATGACCACTCATCCAATTTGAGCAGTCAAAATTATAACTGTTAATTATGAAAAATTGTAAGCAGATAAAGATATCAATGTGGAAAAACTTCTTACAGAAAACCTAGAAGCAAAATTCAAGCAACCACCAATCAACACATACTTAGCCCTTTTGTTTGAGTGTGATCTTATCACCCAAAATCAATGCAATTCCCTTGGTTTTAATTCTTATCCTGATATAACCACTCAACTTTCCATCAAATTGTTTCTCAACACTAACATTCACAAGAGCATCCTCACCAAATACACTCTTTGCATACAGATTTGCAGCCAAAAATCCACAATCTCCATCCAGTGCAGATCTATATAAAAAATAATGGTTAATTATAGTCTTGTCTGTAACATTGTGTTTCTCTAGTGGTAAATGAACCATTTAGCAATATTTAATGCAATGCAGACCAAGCCAGATTACTCTAAAAATATGAAAGTTAAGAAAATTGAAATACTTATAGGGGTTTGAGGAACTTCATATTTATTGATCACATAATATGGTTTAGGAACTCCTTCTCATCATGAATAATTGTGTTCACAACCACCTAATAGAAAAAGTACAAGCTCAATACTCATTGGGAGTATATATGTCATTGTTTAGATTAATCTATTGTTTAAATTTGGTACAATATAAATTTGAAAGAAAATTACTGGCAACTTTAAATTTATTTTCCCACCCAAGAGAATAATTTGATTTACCTTGTTTTCCCACTCAAACTTAGCCCACATATTCCTAGAAGCAACATCGGGGAAAGTGGCTGGGGAGATGTAGTCAATAGTTTCAATGTGTATGTCATTCAAAACAACAACATTGTGGTCCAGTGCACTTTTAGTCTCATAAACAATGTTACCGAATATAACATCAGTTTCGATTGAAGACACTTTTATGTTTGCTTTTATCTACTTGCTTGACTTTGGAGCTAGAGTATAATTTTGTGGTCCTTCAACCAGTTTGAGATCACCCATAGCAGCTAGTTGTAAACAAAGGTTCTAAAGTGTTTCCTTTGTGTGATTGATTACTGTAACATCCAGGACAATATCATACTGATGAACTGTAATATATGCTTCTGCATATATAGGATCATTGAAGCCTGTAAGTTGTAAAACCTAATTCAATTTATTTGTACTATCACCATCTTTGATAAATTCTCCAGTGGCACGTTTTAAATTATCTTCCACTTCATCTTCTAATTCGAGCTGACTCATACCCTATCATAGAACAAAAGTCGGCTTATTTGCAAGTTTCATTGACTTCAAAATAGTTTGACATTAGAATTAACAAAATTTATTATCTTTTGGGGTAGATGCACAAAATGAATACAAATGATAGGACATGAGATGATGCTACAAATTCCAAACAATTTTCTAGGTCAAGTTGTATTAAGTTCTTAACAACATTAACTAAGGACTTTAATTGTATTCACACAGACTTTTTTAAAACATATGCATGAAAAAGAAAGAAATAAATTAGACTAATGCCCATGAATGACCAAAAGTGTGTATGTACAGAAACACTTTTAAAACAATACTGTCATTCAAAGCATAGAGTTCATTAGTAGCATGATTGAGATAAAGGAATGCCATCACTAGTAGAATTTGGCAAATAAATGACTACGTGACTAAAACTTTTAGTCAGGTGACTAGAACTTTTAGTCACATGACTAACACTAGTAGAATTTGACAAATAAATGACTAATTTGGTCATTTATAAGTGACTAATTTGGTCATCAGGTAAAATCACAACTAAATGACTAAATAAATGACTAAATAAATGACTAAATAAATGACTATTACTCTGTTCTTTTTTCTTTCAAATTTGATCATAATCCATAGAGCTTAAGCCCCCCTCATGGGACCCCTACTTAAGCAGGCCATTTGGCCACCTAGGTTGCTTGATGCACCAAAAATACCTATTGCGTGGAAGGAATTGGCTCTCGGTGCAGTCTTAAGGCCTTCCCATATTTTATAAAAAAATTTAACATTTACATTCTTTAACTTTTATTACTCATTATGTTAATGAATCATTAATATTTTTAACTATGATTTGAAGCCAATTTGATTTTCCTATTGTGTTAGCATGTCAAATGTATCAAAGAGCAATTGTGGTCAATTTCACTAATAAAATATGATTTAAACAATCCAATTGCATTTTGAGGGCTATCTTTCATTTCAAAACACAAATAAAGATGACTAAATAATTAGTCCAACAAATAAAAATGACTAAATAATTAGTTACACATAAAAATTAGACAATATGACATTAAAGTGGTTAATTGAAAAAAATTGAATTGAGGGAGTGTATTGTATTATAATACAATATAATAATAATAATATATTATATTACTATACAATATATTATAATAATAAATTATAATATAATATGATATTATATTAAATACTAATATTATATTATTATTATTAATAATATAATATAATATTTATATTATAATATAAATGTAATATTATAATATATTTAAAAGCAATAGATTTAATTTTGAAATCAAAATCAAATGAAGTAAAAAAGCAAGAAAGTGGGCGATGGTATTTGATTTTTCTAATAAAAATCATAAAAAGGTACCTATTTTCTTTAATACAATGTGAAAAATCAACCATTCGGCCTAGGGTAATGAAAAAACCCTAAATCAAAAAGAAACCGAGCCCTAATCTCATTTCATTTTTCACTTGTATTTTTGGAGAAGAAACTCATTCCATTTTTCACTTGTATTTTTGGAGAAAACTCAACACCGCCATGCTTGGGTAGGGTTTGCGAGTGGAATGGTGGCTCATTCTATTGTTTCTGATGATTTTCCTAAATAAAAAATCTTGCAGATGTAAGTCTTTGGTTTTGAAATTGAAAAGTATTCTCCATTTTGATTCATTTTATCAAGCTCACTTGGTTGCGACTGAGTATTTTCTATTGTATTTCCTTTTCTTACCATTTGTTGATATCTCTCCTCTTTGTTTGACCACCATTGGAGTATCTTTGAGGCTCATTTCTGAAGACTTTGGAGGGCATCTCCTTTACAACAATCTTGTGTAAGTTTCATTATTCTTATCTCTTAAATTTCTATGAGAATAGACTCGATTCAAGCTCAGTAGAGGCAATATGATAAAAAACCTTGTATCCCCCTGCACAAATCTTGATGGGTTACTTTCTTTCTATAGAAAATGTAAAACTTTTCACTCTCAACTTACTATTTTCATTATTTTGAGGGATTTTTTTGTTCTAATGGCCGCGACCTTTGTAGCATTCTGGGTATTTTTCTTTCTGTTCATTTTCTCTTCCTCATGGGTGTGTGTTAGAGACCCAAAACTCAAAAAAACAAACTTTTGTATACTCCAAAAATTATATAAATGGCATGCCCTAAAATTCTTTCTTTAATTTTCTTTTATGCTTTTCATACAAGTAAAGTGTCTGATTGTGAATGGGATGAATGACAGATTGGACAAGAGTAGCCAAAGTGTGTCTGAATTCCCAGAGATCACCTTCATAACTGAGAGAATTATTATATTTATTGGAAATTTTGATTTTAATAGAGGGTTTGTTTCAACTTCTTTCCACTTAATATCACAACTTTTGGCATTTCCTGAAATCTCTAGCCTATTTTCATTCATTTTTAGATTTTGTTCTTGAAGTATATTTTGTAAATAATCTAGGCTTGTATTCTTGAACCCATTTTATTCTCACAATGCTTTCAATAATTTATTTCGAGCACATTCACAGCTTCATAGTGTATCTTCCATTCATGGTTGCAGTCACTACTGATAATATACATTTAAGTTTTTTTGAAGGTTTTAGTTTTTCTTAAATAATTTTATTACTAGCTTAGTTTTTTTGAAGCAATCTTTTTTTTAGAGTTTTTGAAAACAAAGGGGTAAAAACTTTATTAGAAATCAGAAAAGAGCATTACAATAATAACCACGGGACCCAGTCCCAGAAAACAAGGCGAAAACCCCACAACATAAAACAAAATCAACTATCCCCATGTATCCTCCTATCCTCTTCCAAGAACCGGTCTAAATCCAGATGCAGCTCAGGGTTAACTTGATCCCAATCCTCAACCTTCCAACCACTATCTTGCTCAGAGGCCCATTTGGCCAAGCAGTCAGCAGCGCGATTCCACTCCCTTGGGATGTGAACAAAGGATGCCTCCTCCATCCGAGAACTAACTTGAAGAATCCGTTGAACCACCGAAGCCAACTGCCAATTTATATCAGATATCTTTCGCTCATTCAAGAGATTAATCAAAATCTGTGAATCAGCTTCACATATAACCTTTCTCCATCCCAAAGCAAGGGCCCTCTCCATAGCATGAAGAATTGCTAGACCCTCCATGAAGTTAACAGTCTTCACCCCCTCATGTATAGAGAATAGAAAAATCACCGAACCAGCTGAGTCCCTGCCAACCCCACCAATTCCAGCAGGCCCAGGATTTCCCCTAGAAGAACCATCAGTATTGATCTTTAAAAATCCATTGGGAGGAGGTAACCACCTTCCAACCCGTTGGACCCTCTTTTTCCCATGCCTACAGTTCCTAGAACTGACAAAAGATGAATGAATTTCTTGAAGACCTAGTCTGGCCACCAACTCAGCATCACCTCTCTCCAAGGGGAAAACCACATCACATTTAGCTAAAACAGACTCCTGCACCATTCCAAGCATACGCATCCAAACTTGCCGACCCACCAACTTCTGATCACGAAAAATTCTGCGGTTCCGCTCCAACCAAATCTGCCAAAGCAGAAAGGTAGGGCCCACGAACCAAACTTCCTGCAAAAAGGAAGCCATAGAAGGAGGTCTTCCCATACTATCCCAGAATTCAACCAAAGAGCACGCATGAATACAGGGAAGCTTCCACACCTCCCACCACCAATGCCAAAGCTGCACAACAAAGGGGCACCGAAAGAACAAATGTGAAGAATCCTCTTCCGCTCCCCCACACAAAACACAAATTGAAGGTCCTTGAAATCCCCGTTTACGAATGTTATCCCAGGTCAAGCACCTATTCCAAGCCAAAGTCCAAACAAAGCAGTTGCATTTAGGCCATGAGAGTTTATTCCACACCCTTTTCCACCAATGAACCTCTGCCCCAGTTAGCTTCTCAGCCAATAACACCTGATAACCAGAAGCAACAGAGTAAACCCCCTTAGGATTATGGGTCCAAGCAAGAATATCTTCTTCCAGAAGAGAGCTACAACTCCTACTATGAAGAATCTTGTGAAGCTCATCACATTCTTCCGCAAGTCCCAAATCTGGCCACTCTGCAGGATCCTTCCAATGAGCTACCTCCAACTGACCAAAAGAAGCAACAGACTTGAAGTCACTCACCCTAGCCCAGCCAGCCTCGAGAAATGTTTGGCACAAAGGAAGTAGATTGGGGAACTGAGAAGTAAGTGGAGGGAATCCATCCCAAGAATCCGACCAGAAGAGAGCTTCAGTTCCTCGTCTACAGATCCAAAATAAACCTTCCTTAATAAGCTTTGCACCCTTCTGAAGAGTATTCCAAATCACTGAACCTTTCCCCTCAAGAGGGTAACGAGGAAGATCCTGCCGTGGAATCCCCGGGAAATACTTATGAGATAATATCCTGGCCCACGGCTGATCCTGTTCCACACACCATCTCCAAAATAGCTTAGCAGCCACAGCCACTCCAGATAACGCAGACTGTCGAAGACCAAGACCACCAAATTGCTTTGGGCTGCACACAACATCCCACCTAACCAGGCTCCACTTGGAAGAAGCCAAACTTCCCGCCCATAAGAACTGCCTTTCAAGAGAATCCAACTCCCTCAGAAAACCCATCGGAGCCACCTGAAGCATACATCTGTAGGTAGGGAGAGCCTGCACCACCGACTTGAGAAGCTGAACCCGCCCCGCAAAAGACAACCATCTGTGGGTCCAATGATTAACTTTTGCACGGAGCTTATCAATAATATTCTGCCAAGAACCCTTGGGAAGATGGCGAACAGAAATTGGGAAACCCAGATAAGTCAAAGGGAGAACCCCTATCTGAAACCTTAAGATATTAGCAATTCTTCTCTGTATGGGGCTCGGCGTGTTGAAGAAGAATATGGAAGACTTCTCCTCATTAATCAATTGTCCTGAAGCAACAAGATATATGTCCAACACCTGCCTCAAGTTAGTAGCTTCCCTAACAGTAGCCATCCCCATCAGGGCAGTATCATCAACAAACTGCAAATGAGATTGCGGAGGCAAGTCTCCACCCCATCGCCAACCTTGAATGATGCCAAGCTCCACCCTTCTTTTCAACAAACGACCAAGGCCTTCCACAAGAAGCAGAAAAAGATACGGAGAAAGAGGATCCCCTTGGCGCAAACCCCTAGAGGCACCAAAAAGTTCAGAATGATCTCCATTTATCAAAACTGAGAAGGAAACAGATGTGACACAGCTCATGACCCATTGGATCCACTCCTCACCAAAACCAAAAGCAACAAGGATCTTCTGCAAAAAAGACCATCTAACCCTGTCATAAGCCTTAGCCATATCCAGCTTAATGAACATAGCCTTCTCATGGGAGTTGTCCATGGAGTGGATGGTCTCCGTAGCAATGACAACCCCATCAAGAATCTGCCGACCTGCCACAAATCCACTCTGTTCCTCCGAAATCAACACTTTAAGCCACTTCTTCAGTCTCTCAGCCAATAACTTTGAGATGATTTTATAAGCCACCTTGCAAAGAGAGATAGGCCGGAACTGAGATAACCTATCAGCCCCTTCACACTTGGGTATGAGAGCAAGGAAGGTGGAGTTCAGAGCACGAAGCATCTGTTTATTCCTTTGGGACTCAAGGACAACAGCCAGAAGATCCAACTTTATGATATCCCAGAATTCCTGAAAAAATTCAATCGGGAAACCATCGGGACCAGGAGCTTTACCCTTCTTCATCTGAAACACAATCCCCTCCAGCTCATCAAGAGAGATATCTTTCATCAAATACTCATTCGCCTCCCTGGAGACCAACTGAGGAATACAAGAAAGAACCTGTGCTTCCTCAACAGAGCCCCCTTGTGAATCCTCCCTAAATAAAGTAGCAAAATACTGAGATGCCTCAGCAGAGATTTCTTGAAACGAGGCAAGACGTTCACCCCTATCATTCACCAGAAAAGGAATGGAATTACCATGCCTCCTATCCTTCACAGAATTGAAGAAGAAGGCGGTGTTTTTATCACCTTCCTGTAACCATTCAACCCGGGCCTTTTGCTTCCAATAGATTTCTTCCCGCAATTCAAATTCCTCAACCACTTTCAAAGTCTTAGCCTCCTCCCTTAGAAGATCCTCAGAGGCCCCATTCTCACGAATCAACCGCGTAATATTATTCAACTCCTCCTGTGCGGCAACCTTAGCATGAAAGATATTACCAAAACATCGCCGATTCCACCTTTTAAGCTGATATTTGACAAACTGAAGAAGCTTGGAGAATGTGTACATTGCCGTACCAAAAGTTGGTCTACCAATCCGCCACCACTCAGCCACATAATCATGAAGAGTGGGATCCCGTAACCACATAAGCTGGAACTTGAATGAGGGAGACCGAGGCCCCCGTGCAGAGATAATACTAAGCTTAATAGGCCAATGATCAGAACCTCTCCAATCAAGAATTTCAGATCGAGTGGACCATAAGTTTCCAACCCAATAACAGGAAACCAAGAAACGATCTAGCCTCTCAGCAACACAACTCTCACCAATTCTCCTATTATTCCAAGTGAAGCGACCATTACTAGGTAGAACATCAATAAGATTTAATTCAGAAATGCTATCTCTGAATAACAGAGCAGAAGGCTCCAACCTAGGAATTCCACCTCTTTTCTCAGACAATTCCACAATAGCATTAAAATCGCCAGCCATAACCCACGGATGGTAAGGAGCTAAGCTACGAAAAAAACGAAGATGGGACCATAGAAGTTGTTTACCCAGAAACTCAACAGGAGCATACACATTAGAGAGGAGAATACACTCACCAGTCTCATACCAAGAGGCGACAAGGGATATAGAGGATCTAGAGGACATCCACCATAGGGGGAAAATCTTCCGAGGGTTCCAAAAGCAAGCCACCCCTCCAGAAGCACCAAGAGCCCCCACACACTGGCATTCACCATATTTCCACAGCTTAGGAGCCATGGCCAACATATTATCTACAGATAATTTAGTCTCCTGAAGAAAAAGAACATCCGGAGAATGATTCCTAACCAAATCACGAACAACTTTTTGTCGAGGGCCACTGTTCAAGCCCCTTACATTCCATGAGAGAACAATCATTTCTGGGGGCATGAAAAATGTGAATCAAGAGTCTTGACTGACCCTGACTCCACCAAAGTTTCCCCAGTTAATTTAATCTTCTCCATATCCTTTTTCCTTCCCAGCTTGGAAGTCCTGTCACCAACCCCTTTCTTCAGTTCATTTTGCTGAATACCTAAACGAGAGGAGGCCAAAGAGCTCTTCCCCACATCCTTGCCACCTTTCAGGGGCAATGGGGAGCCACCTCCACCACTCTTCGAAGCTCCAATAGAAGATTCTTGTTCAGTCTGGACAATCAATTGTTGATCTGTATCCATCTGCCCAACCCCAATCTCCTGCACATCCTGCATGGCCTCCAATGGTGGCCCATCCTGTCCTGTACCCAAAGTTCCCTGATCCAAGTTCAGCAACCCCGGATTCACTTCCTCCTGGCTGAGATCATCCAGCACCTCAAACCTATTAAAAGTTTCATCATCCTGCCTCTCCCTCAAGGTCCGCTTCTGGCCCCGATTCCTATTGCGAGCCTTAACAGGGACATAACCATCATCTCCATTACCATCACCCGGAATAGGCTCCTTACCATTATCAGTCCTAGGAGGATTACGAGAAGGCTGAGAAGGTTGGGGCCCCACAGGCTTAGCCCTAGGGCACCTACGCTGCAAGTGACCATATTCATGACAAAGACGACACCGAAAAGGTAGGGTTTCGTAATCTAGCTGTTGAACCCAAGTATATGATCCAACACTCACTTCAACAGAATCTGGTAGTGGCTTGCTTAAATCAATTTCTACACAGATACGAGCAAAAGTCATTACCTTTTTGTACTGCGTCTGTTGTGAAGACCCAATAGGTTTACCGAGCATTGAAGCCACCAAATGCAACACGTCATCCCGCCAACACTCAACTGGAAACCACGGCAACCGAACCCAAACTGGAATCCGACTCGGTATTGCCTCAGTCGGGTTGAAGCCAGCATGCCATGGCTTGATAAACAAACCCACCTGGTTATAAAAATAGGGGCCACCCTCGAAGACCTTATTCCGATCTGCCATGCAATCAAAAGAGACCATAAAAAAGTTGTTCGCAAGGAGCCTAATCTCCATCTCCCCCTCCGGCATCCAAGTCCGTTGAGCCCAGGATTCCAAAAAATGCAGCGAGACTCTCAAACCCATGAACTTGCAATAAAAAGAGTGCCTTGAATAGTATTCAATATCATCTGCAAGCATTTCCATCGGGATAATCAGCTTCGGTCGCTCTTTGCATCTTTCCAAACACCCATTAATCTTCGTAATTCGGGAACCATTAACCGATCCTAGATCATTCATCTCCATCTCTGAAGAAAACAGCGTATTATCAAAAACATTCACTCCATGCGCCGAAGGCTTCGAACCAAATGCTGAACGGAAATCCAATTTGGGGCTAACCCCAGATGTTTCCCCACCCGGCATAGCAAAAAACAAGATCCCCAGCAGGCATGCAAACCCCCAGGACACTTTAGCAAGAAATGGAAAAAAGAAAAGACCCCAAGGGCAGGATCAAAACCCTTCCACCCACAAGCCACCCAAACAGTAGCAAGAAGGCCTCCAGAAAAGAAAAAAACCCCACCACCACAGCCCAGTAACCCCCCCCCACGCGAGCGAGCAACACACAGAAGAGCGAGGCACCTATTCTTCGGCTTTGAGCAGCAAACGCCATCCTTTAATTTTTCTTTCTATCAATCTCGATTAGAACCCAAATTTGAATACACAATAACATGAGATATGTCTTTCTTAAGAATTGAAATTTGTAAGAGTTTTCTTTTCATTAGAAAAGAAAAATTAAAAAAGAAAGGTTGCTTTTATATCTAAATTAGTAATTGTTAAATTAGAAATTAGAATTTAATTTAAATTTAGAATGAAATTTATGTTTTTAGTTTTTCTTAAATAATTTTATTATCAAGAGACATTCTAATATTTTTTTTAGTTTTTCTTAAATAATTTTATTACTAGCTTAGTTTTTTTGAAGCAATCTTTCTTTTTTAGTTTTTCTTTTTCATTAGAAAAGGAAAAACTAAAAAAAAAGGTTGATTTTATATTTAAATTAGTAATTGTTAAATTAGAAATTAGAAATTAATTTAAATTTAGAATGAAATTTAAGTTTTAGTTTTTCTTAAATAATTTTATTACTAGCTTAGCTTTTTTGAAGCAATCTTTCTTTTTTAGTTTTTTTTTTCATTAGAAAAGAAAAACTAAAAAAGAAAGGTTTCTTTTATATCTAAATTAGTAATTGTTAAATTAGAAATTAGAATTTAATTTGAATTTAGAATGAAATTTAAGTTTTCAAGATATTGTGGTGATTTGATTTAAAGAATAATACAATAATTGAATACAAAATAGAAAAAGTAGAGATTATTTCTTTGGCAATATCACTAATTCTATGCATTTTTTATTTATTATACTTACTTTGATAATCTAGTAATATATTTAAGATATTACTTTGATATTTATTGTTTTGCAAATAAATTTCTTTTGCAATATCATTAATTCTATGCATTTTTATTTATTAGACTTAATATAATGCTTATGGGTATTTGCATTTAAGATATTCATTGTTTATAGCTATTTAGTAATATGTTTATGGACAATACATAGCAAGGAGATATTGCTATGATAAACTAGTAATATTTAAGATATTACTCTGATATTAATTCTTTTGCAAATGAATTTCTTTTGTAATATCATTAATTCTATGCATTTTTATTTATTAGACTTACTCTAATGCTTATGGGTATCTGCTTTTGAGATATTCATTGTTTATGCTACCTAGTAATATGTTTATTTTTTGATTGTGGATAGGTACAGAGCAAGGAGAAAATGCAAAACCAGTGCCTTACTGGATGCATTTACTGCTCATCTCATGTGCAATAGTGGCATCACTGAAGACATACATTCACACCATTTAGTTTTAGTTTTCTTTCAATTTTAAAAGTATAATAAATCAACAGTTTACATACTGCAAAAGATGTTGTATTCAAAGCTCTATATATAGAGTTCTTTGTAACATATTTTATATACAGTTTGAATATATAGAGAATTATTTTCCAATGTTTCCTAAATTTGTTGAAGTTTTAATAACATAAGAGCTTTAAAGTTTTATATTATTCAATCACAATAGAATTTTCTCTTGGTTTGTAATTTCATACACTAGTTATTGTAATAACATTCTCCAAACATAAGAGTTTGCATACACATCTGAAAGCATTAGTTCATAAATGACTAAATAAATGATTAACATGACTAAACCATTACTAAATAAATGACTATAATGATTACCATGACTAAATAAATGACCAGTTAACAATAATCAATGACTAAATTAATGACTAAATATATGAATAAATTAATGACTAAATATATGACTAAATAAATCACTACCATGACTAAATAAATGACCAATTACCAATGACCAATGACTAAATTAACGACTAAATCAATGACTAAATCAATGACTAAATCAATGACCAAATCAATGACCAAATCAATGATTAGATAAATGACTAAAATAGTTTATTCATAAATTTGGCCGTGTTCTAAATGACCGGCAATAAACTACTAATGGTCACGTGACCAAAATTAGTCATTTATATGCAAATTTTAGTAGTTTATTTAGTCATATATTGTTGTTTTGTTACTAGTGCATTTCATGAATGTTGTGATTACAAGATGAGTGCAAAATCCTCAAAGTGCAGATCACAAGGATGGTTTCATGACAGTAGGGCAGAGAAATGACAGTGAAAAGAATGAGCAAGTGACAGTAGCAATCAAGAGGACAACATTACTTATTGAAATGCCATTATTAGAAAGACAATGCAAGAAAACAATGACCCCAAGATTTTCATTCTTAGTCATAAAGCCCTAAGTCCAAGTCATAAAGGATAGTAAGCTGTTGATGGCTCTAAAAGAAGCATATCCATGAGACAAAGTTGCAGGTCAAAAATGAGCAACAAACAAGTAACAGTTATCATCCAATGCACTAAGAATGCAGCCTTAGACTCATGAGTATCTAAGGATAGTATAATACATCTAAATATAGTCATGTCATTGAGTATCAATAAACAATGATCATAGTCATGCATAGAGGATGTTGTGGCAGCTAGCATGAGGGCAGTGCTTCATCATGAATACATTAATTTGGAAGTCATAACAAAATACAAGTCATAATAATGTAAGCAAGGTGGTGATGACTCATTGGTAGACTCAAACAAATCAGATCTTAACAAAAAATCAACCTTTGCAACACCTTTTTACTCAACTTGTCTCAACACCCAACAAGAGGCTTGTAGCCCTCAAAAACCACACTATGGAGTTATCTTTTAGAGAAGGTTGTACCAAGGCCTAAAAAAAAAAAAATTAGGCTCACCACAAAACCCAACACAACATCTCAACGGATACCATGAGGTTTCTTTGAAGAAATATTGAAAATCACTAGACTATCCCTATTTTTAGGACACCAAAAAGCCCAAATTTACAAAGGAAGTACTTCCTAAACACCTGAAAAACACCCAAACTCAATTGAAAGTCACTAATTGTGTATCGAAACAAAAAAATCCACCCTAATTCATTGGTTCCATGACCACTATGATGTTGTACTACAAAACCCTCCATTTACATGCAAAGAAGAAGGGTTTATTGAAAAACAACCTTCCAAGGCTTATCTAACCCAAAAAATACCTCTAACACTTCATAAAAGACCTGAAGAAACTTAAAAGATCAAGATATCTCTACTTCCCCCAAGATTTCTATCATTTGCTCACTCAAACCACCTAATTTCACCCAAAAATGCACCATTTTCCACCTATGGAATCATGCCAAACCAACCAAAAGAAATTACCTACACACAAAACTCATTATTCACCCTATTTATACCTATTCCAACCTATCTGGTCCATCCCATCGAGCCACAACATGTACAATAGATGAGATGGCCTATTTTAGCATTTTTAAACCCTCAAAACACTAGTTTTAGCCGCCTATAGTAATTGTGCCACCAAATACACAAAACTCAATGAAATTTCTTCACTCCAAAGAAAAAATGGAGATATCTCTGCTTACCACTGAATTTACATAATTATAAACCAATAACTTAATGTAAAAAACCATACAGAGCCTTGAAATTGAAAAATTTCTAGAAAAACACAAAAAATGGCAAAAACAAGGAACTTTATTTGATTTCCCTTCACAAAAGTATGAATCAACCTTGCATTCGAGTTTACAATTTTTTTTTAACACCTTTCCCACTAGATCCAACCTCCTAAACTGACTTAACAACATTTTAAACCAACATGACCTTTGGTGTTCCACCTTTTGCACTTTCAATATGACAATTGTTACAAAATATGCATTTTTTGCATTTTTGACTCCAATGACCCTCCAAACAATTAAAATGCCATTAAATAGTCCCAATGGACCCTAAAACACCTAAATAACTTGATTCCTAACACAAGTTTGACAATTTGACTCTTCATATGCCCTTTTACAACATTTGGCAATTTTGCATTACAACTTTGCATTATTTTGCAATTTTTGACATATTGACACAAAATGACTCAAGATGAATCAAAACCACCCCAAATACATGTAAATGGTCTAATAAGACCTTATTGAACATAAAAGACTCACCACACCTAGATCTAACATACTGAACCCTCCTAGAGCAATGTTCATTTGCTTGGTGCTCCTGCACCACATAATGTGCACAGTAAATAATTTAGCCAAGAGATCAAAAAAAAAAATGGCTAATCAAATAAGTCCCTTGTATAAAAAGGAGATGAAGATTCTAATGTCAATAACTACATAGTTGATTCGAGGTGGCTCCATACACCAATGTGGCCAATGGAAAACTACAAGATAAAACGTTGAAGAAGTTAGACTATTAATATAATTCTCTAATTCACGATCAATAATGCTCCTTCTAGTGGTGCTCTTGCTAGTGGTTATGTTATGGGGACTTTGTTACAAGTCGATTCTAGTGTAAATGGTTCTCCTTGATGTGGTACACCAAGTAGGAAAACACTTAAGGTTGTTGGTGCAAGGTTTACATAGTACCCAACTTCTAGTGATCAAGCAAGCTAATTGCAATTAGGAGATTAATTTCAAGATGATTTTACAAAAATTATTTGCGGGTTGGATTTTCTATGGTTCCTTTTTTTCTACCTTCATGGTACCTTTGACTAAATGAAACTACTTATTTCTATGGAGATGTTATGGATTCAACATTACTTTATCTCATAGTTTAGTTATCATTGATATGCATTCTTCCCTGCATGAACATGGGAGTGCACACATAAATTGCATTGTGACTAAAGATGCTAATGCCACATAAGTTTTCATTGCTAAATAGCATATTTGTGTTTCATAATGTAGGAACAAAATAAATATGGAGCTTAATTTGATCTTGTTTTTGAGGTTGAAATAGGTACTAATTTAATCCATGCACAAGGTCCTATTGGAGTACAAGGGCTACTGAGAGGTAATTCATGCAAGGGAGGATGGTCTTTAGCCTTTACAACACAATACAAAATTAATCAAACAATGATTAAATACAAAAAATCCTTCAATGCCCTTTTCTCTATATAACCCTATCCTTTGCTAGTAGATCAACGGACCTATGTTTTTCTGCTTTTCTCACAATCCACTCAACATCTGTAGAATCTCATAACTGATATGAGCACCCTTTCTGTCCATCTTAAGCAGACTCCAAAATCAATTAGGGATTCTTTTGAACAAATCACTCAAAACCCAGCTACACCACTGCCCTAAAAGACCAATTAGGTCTATTTTCAAAGCAACTACTCTTCAAACTCTTCACCAACCTATGAAAACTGCTCAGACCTTCTTGAAAACCAACAAATAGGCACTTTCAACAATTTTTAAACCTCCTAACCTTCTTTTACCTGCTACTCCAAGGAACCCTTGTTTTCACCATTTAATAGTAGAGTTTATTCAAGTCACCATTCCCAATCTCTTAAAAAATTTCCACCACCGTAAAAACCTCTAAAAATGTCTACCCTCACTCACAAAATCATCATCTAGCCTCCCCTCAACTCATTTCTTTCAACTCTCATTCAAAACCATGTTTTTTCACACTCTAATTCAACACTTTCATCAGGACAGTCAGGGTTTTGACCCCCAAAAACTCACCACTCAAAGAAAAACTAACCTCCAACCATCCTAAACTAACATAGCATGCCCATTCCATAGAGATACAGTGATGATAGTTTGTGGAATGGGCTTAAAACATTTTCAAGACTTCAAAACCCTTGACAGGGTATTCATGGCCTGCTACTGGGATTTTGTCAATAAAACTCTACAAAGTTAATGAACCACCTCCTATATAGTTTCAAATTAAAACTAGAATATTGATACAATGGTGTTCTAGGTGAATTGAGCAAAATACAACTGTACGACCACGTACAAATGCCTGTAAGTTTAGTTTTTGATGTAAAAATATAGAATTACAAATGAAACAGGGGTATATTTTATTAGATCTCATTCTTAGATATTTCAACAACACTTTTCATCATTGGAGGAGTCTTATTTACACATTTACAACTCAACAAATCCTTCCAAACTGACTCATCAACTTACAAATCCCTCCTGACTATTGGTATCCCTGAATTTGCATTTTTATTCAATTACAACTTGACAACTTTTCCAATTTCACCATTTTTGCACTTTTTGCATCATAAACCCCCAAAACATCTTAGATACCTCTAAACTAATCCAAGACCATATAAAATTCTCAAACCAGACCTTATTCTGAAAACCTTAGACTCCAACACTAAAACCCTTCATAAACCCATAATAAGCCTTATTTACATAGTTTGCTCTCTTGAGCATTATTTACATCATTTCAACATTATTTTTCAAAAATGATCTCTAAATACATTCAAGTGGCCAATGTGGCCTTATTGACACACAAAATGACATTAAACATCCTAGACAACCTATATCAAACCAAACTCAAGAAAATTCAAATGCCAATTAGTTGGTGCTCCTGCACCAGACATGGACTCATTGTGAATTGTATATTAAATCTATCTTTAATAAGTTTTGGAATTTATTTATAGATCATAGTCATATTAACAGGAAGAGTGGCAATAAGAGATGGTTCCCACTAGGAGCTTGAAGAATATTACAAGAAGGTCTAATTGAATAAATAACAAAAGCATTGGAAATCCCTTGCATAAGGAAATGCTAGAGTCAAACAATCTTATGTGATTGTGGATGTAAATTTTCATTTGTAGCACAATATGTGTTCCATCTAAAATTTGTCATATGATAACATTTTATTGTAAATCACAATCAATGTACATATGTTTTAGACAAATAATGTGTTGTACAATTGTACATGCAAGAATGTATCAAACTTCTTGGAAAGTGATGATATGACCTCAAGTAGTGAAAATAGGAAAGTAACTTATTAGTCAAACATTGACAAAGCCAAATTGAGATAAAGGAGAAAGGAGAAACTACAATACTTCAAGGCTAAGTTATAGCAAACAAAGTATTCAAGTGGCCAAGGTAAGTAGGCAACTTCAATGACTCAAGGACCAAAGCATTATTTGAAAGGATAAGCCACTCCACTCAAGGATAAGTGTAGGATAGTAGCCTTTATTGAAGAAAATGGGCATCTAATGATGAGTGTGAACCTAATTTGTGGCTAGGAAAGGACACAAGTAAGAGGTTCTTATGAAAAGTGATAATGTGGGGTCACTAGTGATGGGAATTCGTTCAAAAGATGCTTTAGGAAGAATTTACCATGCTACAAAGGTAATGAAGTGTACCTCCAAGAATTTAACCACAAATTGTGGTGTGTTGGAGTAATATTCATTATGTGGATTTCCTAGAAGACTTAATAGTCACAGGAAGATTCCCTTGAATCTAGTCAAGGTCAACAAGAGAGTTTTTGGAAACTAGATGTCAAGTGTCAAACATGTAGCAAGTTGACACACGCATATTATTGGAAATGAATAATATAAAATGGCACAAGATTGTTGTTTAGTATTTAAGAGCTACAACTAATTAATTATATTTAGCTTTAGCTAACTCAATATGGAAACACATTTTGTGTTAAGAACAAAAACTACAAGATAGATTGACACAAATCCAACATGGAGTCATAGGCAACTATTTAATAAATACATAGTATATTGAGTGTATAGAATGGACAATTGTAGTTGATTCCTTTGCACTCTTTCTTACTTGCAATTATGCTCATATCAAAGTTCGTACTTAACAAGTTCCCTAGAAATATCCTTTACTCAAACACATGAAACCTCGTTTGATTTCCATAGCATTTAGCACTTACTCCATTTTCTATTCAAAAGTGAACTAGGAATTGGAGGGCAGCAGAAAAATATATTTAGTGCATAGAAAATATAAATTCATTCAAAATAGAAAGTCATTCATTCTCAAGAAAACCCTGAGAGACAATCTAACTTGCAAACCATTCAACTATGGATTCAAATACAAGAATTTACAAGCACATTATACTTACTTGAGTGAATGATGAAAACACAGTGTTGGATTCTCAAACCCTGAACTATCTTCTCATTAAATCTGAAAAGAAATGCATTGCACTAGCTCAAAATTGGAACTGATGAATCACTCACACACCAGCCTTTCTTTTATAGATGAAGAAGGCTAGGAACTAAAACTATGGCCTACCTTCCTGAGTCAAATTTCCTAAAATATGCACTTTACTTGAAAATAGAACTGTAGCTAAAGATGACACCTAGTTAAATCTGAAAAAGCTAACCACTAAATATAAAATAACAAATAAACAAATAAACAAAATTAAAACTTATAATTCCAAATATAGAACAACATGCAATCCTCTAGTGGCCTATCCTACATAACCGAAAAATCTAAAAAGAATCATTTATCTACCACCATAGTGAAAAGTTAGCAATTGCATTTGGTTTGTTAAACATGGCCCCTAGTACAACTATTAGAGTTGTTAAGAACCTTCAAGTATGTTCTAATTTTCACACTATATCTAAATTCATCTCCAAGATTTTTGCAAGGGAAATTGTTCCGATAGATGTGAACCATTTCCATCATTTAAAATAGGGACAATGTTCTTGTGGAGAATATTGGTGATACTAAATGAAACAATCTGAAAAATAGGCCTGCACTATAATAATGTGCACTACATTAGATATCTAGTAATAATGAAGGGACATCCATCAAAGAATAACAATAGGGATTTCTAGAATATTTCTTAGTTATTCTGCCAACTAGATTCATCATGGACCATGATCTTCATGGTCATCATGTTGATCTCCATACGCGAAGAGTGAAAAGGGGGTTAGTGCAAATATTCTACAAGCTATTGCTAGATCTAGAGTCTTAGTTGGATATGATTAGTTGTAGTTAATTCCTTTTAGAAGATACTGCTAATAGTTAATTCCTTTCAAAATATACTACTAATATCATATGCTATTTCCCACTCAAGCACCCAAATTTTCCTTCAAGGATTACATTAAAAAGCTTTTCAACTTCAAGGAAAAAATTATGAGAGGGTTGTTTTTAAAATGGAAGACTATCAAGCTTCTAATGGTCCTTTATGTGCTTATACATTATTAAATACTTCTTAGCCAGGGAAAAGTGCTAGTGGATGATATGTACTGATGTAGATAAGTTTTTATTCTCTTGGGTTAAATAAGCTAGGTGTAACTAAGGAGGACACAATCCTAAGCAAGTGGGGACAATGCTAAAGACTTCGCAGAAATATGAGCATAGATAAGAGCTAAAGAAACCTTGAATAGTGACAAAGAAGTGTTTTCAATAGGTCTGAGAAGGGATAAAAGGTATTTGAGAGGCCTGAGAAACCTCATAATAGGCTGACAGAGTATAAGAGAAGAGTGAATTTAGTGGTTTTCTACAGTAAAAGGGAAGTATGATGGTTGAATGGGATAACAGTTATGAAACAATCTCTTTTACATAAATCTAGGATAATTAAGTAAATGCAAACACTTGCAAGAGAAATTTTTTTAAGAGATGTGAACCATGTCCATCATTTTAAATAGGTTCAATGTTCTTGTGGAGAATATTGGTAGTGCTAAATGGAACAATATGAAAAATAGGCTTGCACTATAATAATGTGCACTACATCAAATATCTAGTAATAACGAAGGGACATCCATTAAAGCATAACAACAGGGACTTTTTGGCATATGTTGTAGTTACAAGTGCCCTGCTAAATATAGATGAAAATGTGGAAGCATAGACAAGGAAAGCGAACTATTTCCAAAAATGATGTTTGCGATGAAGTCTATTCTTAAATACAACTTATTTTGATGAAACCTTTCAATGGAAGTTCCTCTTCAAAGTAGTGTTTGTGTGTCAATGAAAGAGTAACTACCTGTGGATGCAATGGGTAGAGTGTAATGGGCAGTGTGTGGCTCAGGCTCCTCCAGATCGTGGGCTTCTCGAATAGAAGACTCAACTTCAAGCACACCACCACTGGTGGCTTTTCTGCTTGTCAATCCCACACAACTTGCTATTGATCGATGCCATCGTGGAGGGAAAGGGAAAAATCACGTAGCCTGCTATTGATCGATGCCATCGTGGAGGGAAAAGGAAAATTCATGCAGCCTGCTATTGATCGATGCCATCGCAGAGGGAAAAGGGAAACTCATGTTGAATGAGGAGGGAAAATGAATGGAGGGAAATTTTTGATTTTTTCTTATTTTCTTTTTAGTAGTCTTCTTGTCTCTATTAAATGTTATTATTATGTTATATTTTTTTGCTTTGATTCTTTAATGTCTTTTTGATAATACATTTTATTTTAGGCTTGTACATTTAATACAAGTTTATTATCAAATATATATAATATTTCATATGCATTTTTTGTGTGTATTTCATTTTTTCTATTTTCTTATTTATTACTTTGAATTTTTTAGTTTCTCTTCATTAACCATTTAGGTTATTTTTTGGATTAATATATAAAATTGATCTTTTTTTCAATTTTTGGTTTTTTCTTATTTTCTTTTTAGTAGTCTTCTTGTCTCTATTAAATGATATTATTATGTTATATTTTTTTCTTTGATTCTTTGATGTATTTTTGATAATACATTTTAGTTTAGGCTTGTACATTTAATACAAGTTTATTATCAAATATATATAATATTTCATATGCATTTTTTGTGTGTATTTCATTTTTTCTATTTTATTATTTATTACTTTGATTTTTTTAGTTTCTCTTCACTAACCATTTAGGTTGTTTTTTGGAGGGTATCTGCAGGATCATCATGGAAAAAATAGGCCCTTAAGTGGCAAAAAATTTAGAAAAATCAGAGTTAGGCAACTTGACATAAAAATTTGAATAAGTTATCTATATTATTTCAAAATGTGTAAGAATAGAATCTGTGCAATTGAATGGAAGTTTAAACTACTTTCAGGTTTTTTTTTAAGAAAAAAAAATCTATTTATGAAATTTGAAATTTCAATGCATTAAATTTAAATTTTAGGGGGAAAATAAGAAGTAGGTGTTTGTCTAACCACCTTGACCACAATAAAATGATAACATTTTAGATATAAGTAGAGGACTCATGCCCCGATGTGATGTATATTTCTTTGTAATTTTTTTCCAATTAAATAATTATTTATGAATTTTTTTATTACAACTTTTAAAAAATATAAAACTCTATGTCTCGACCACCTTAATTTGGTCAAACTTCATGAAATTCAATTTTATTTTTTTTAATCCCAGGTATGCGAAGCATAGAATGTGACACATGTTTTAGATTCAAAAGTGATACCATTTGAAATCTATAGATGTTTTTCAATCAACCTATCAATCAGACTTTAGTCAATTTGAAGAAAATGAATAATAATTATTATTAAATTCAAAGTAAAGAATAATTTATATCAAAGGAAAGCTAAGAACTTCCTTTTTAAAACCCTTTGCATTTCATCATCAATTTTGGGTAAAAAAAATAGTCGTCACCACATACCCACTATATTGCCACTTTTGGCCCATCATGATCTTGCATATACCTTTTGGATTAAGATATAAAATTGATCTTTTTTTCAATTTTTGGTGTTTTCTTATTTTCTTTTTAGTAGTCTTCTTGTCTCTATTAAATGTTATTATTATGTTATATTTTTTTCTTTGATTCTTTGATGTATTTTTAATAATACATTTTATTTTAGGCTTGTACATTTAATACAAGTTTATTATCAAATATATATAATATTTCATATGCATTTTTTGTGTGTATTTCATTTTCTCTATTTTCTTATTTATTACTTTAATTTTTTTAGTTTATCTTCATTAGCCATTTAGATTGTGTTTGGATTAATAAAATTGATCTTTTTTTTCAATTTTTGGCTTTTTCTTATTTTCTTTTTAGTAGTCTTCTTGACTCTCTATTAAATGTTATTATTATGATATTTTTTTTTCTTTGATTCTTTAATGTTTAATTTCTTTTATTTGACATTATTTTAGCAATGTTTTGTGCTTGTCCTCATTTTATTTCCTTCTTTTTCTTTTAAATTGATTGAATTTTATCAAGTTTATTGTTTGTTGTCTCTTGTGTGCTTTTTATGAATTTCTCTCTTGTCAAGTTATTGCCCTCTTGTGCCTTGTTTCATACACAACTCCTTCTCATTCCTCCCCCTCTCATACCTTTTTTTGCTTGTCTTGGTCTACATCTTTTCATTCTATCCTTGTGCTCTAATTTTCATCCAGATGATGGATCATAGAGTGTGATCCGAAATGTTGATGCAAAAAATTAACACACAATCGAATTGAAAAATCTTTTACAATTATTAATAAAAAAATTACTTTAGAAAAAGTATATTTTTTATTGTCTTAATTTAAGACAATTAGAAAATTAATTTAAGACATTTGAATTTTTATTTTTAATTTTTAATATATATATATATATATATAAGAAATAATAAACTATATACATATTTATATATTGTTTATTATTTCTTTGATATATACATATATATAATGTTAATTATTTCTTTGATGTTTTAATTATTCTTTTGCTTTGGTTCTTTGATTACATTGTTCTCTTTTTGTTTTTCTTTATCTCCTCTCTTTAGTTTCCTGGTTCTTATTTTATTTTATTATCAAGGGGTAAGTTGTTTTAATTCATTTTATTATCTTTTTTCTTCATTGGCAAATTAATCTTAGCCTATTGTCTTCTAGCCCTCTCTTCTCCTCACCTATTTATCCTTCCAAGTCTGATATATCACTCTATTTTTCTTCTCTTATTGCATGCAAATCATCCTAATGATGGATCATGGAGTGTGATCTGGAATGTTGATTTAAAAAACTCACACAGTTTAAATCCAAAAACTTGAACACCTAATTATCATGGACTGTGGAAACTTGAGGTTGTTAATTAAAAATATAATTTAAATTTAAATATATGTTTAAGACAAAACTAATATTTTGTCTTAAATTAATGTCTTAAAACCTCCTTTTATGTAGTAGTGTCTCTTGGTTTCTATGCATCATGCCCTCATGACAGGCTTCAAATCATAGTTAGAAACATTAATGATTTATTAGGTAGGGGTCCCATGAGGGGGGCTTAAGCTCTATGGATTATGATCAAATTCGAAAGAAAAAAGAATAGAGGAGTAATAGTCATTTATTAAGTCATTTTTATTTGTTTGATATTAGCCATTTATTTAGTCATTTTTATTTGTCTGATATTAGTCATTTATTTAGTCATTTAGTTGTGATTTTACCTGATGACAAAATTAGTCACTTATAAATGACCAAATTAGTCATTTATTTTCAATATTCTACTAGTGTTAGTCATGTGACTAAAATTTTTAGTCATGTGACTAAAAGTTTTAGACATGTGACTAAAATTCTTAGTCACGTCATTTATTTTCCAAATTCTATTAGTGTATTTTGAGGAAATTCATCTCTTGTTTTTTGATAGCCACATCATCAACCTTGGCCCATCATCTTCATTGCATTTGCATCTTATTCTATATTAGTCTTCACAATTTTCTGGATTGACATCGTCTCTCTCTGACATGTGAACACTTGAGCACATTTCAGAGGCATACATCTTTTGGACTTGGATTCTCGATTCTTCCATATTTTTCATATTTTCTTCTCCAATCCCCAGTGGATTTGTTTCTTCCCAAGGGGAGAAATGTTGTTTGAAGGTAGTGGATCATGTTTTGTCTTCAAGTGTTCATCATTGACACAAGATTTCTTTCTTTTTATCAGAGATTCATAACCTACTTTTCTCTCTCCAATTGGGGAAACATCTCTTATACTTGTGTGAAAAAAGAAGTCCTTGGGGGTCACATTGAGTCCTCTTTCTATCATTCTTTCACTAGTGCAATTATTTATTTTTATCTCATTTTGAGAGGATTTTTTCCCATGTGGTTTTCTTATTTTCTTCAATTATGAGAGATTTAATTTGTTTGTTAATGGATACCTCATCAATATTTGTATCTAGGACCCATTTCATTCTTCATAAATTTTTTTAGCTTCTCCCTAAGTTGATCTTAAGGGGGGATATTGGAGTAATCAAGATAATCACTTGATATATAATTAATCATTAATTAATTATTAGGCCCCTTATTACTTCAATTGCTTAAGCTAAATGTATGAGTGTTTTTTATTACTAGATTGGACTAAATATAAATTCTCATTGCATGAGATTATGATACTTGTCACAACCTAATCAAATCCTCATCTAGGGTTTTAATTTTTCTTTTATATAAGGATTTATGATTCATTGTAATCATTATTCACACTATTATTCAATACATAAGACATATCAAATTCTTTTATTGATTAATTATTTCTCTCCTGGTTGTGTAGAAAATTAGTTTCTTTGATCTTTCATTTGTGATACGAATATTAGTTGTAGGTGATTTCTAGGAGTTGTGGGACCGTTCACTACCAACTCCAACACTAGATACGTATAGTTTTAGGGTAATATTATTGGCCTACCTTGTAAAATGTGCTTATTTGTACAGTTATTGATGTAAATTATAATTAATCTAATTGAGATGATATTTTAGAGCCACTCATTTTCACCAAGTAGTTCATAGTATAATTAATTATTAAATATAAATTTAATTTTATAGACATACAATTAAAACAAATTGAAATGGGACGTGTACCTATGTATGATGATCATATAGCAAATCTAATAATGACCACTCTTCAATTGTAGTTGTTGAGGTGGATGTGAGATTAGGACCATAATATAGTTGTTTGTGATTCTAAAAAAAATGGCATCAATATGTGTGATATGATAGGATCATTACCATCTCCTCCATGTTTTCTACCACTAAATTTAGCTTCTATGTGGATAGCTTGGTAAGTTAGTTTTCTTGAGAGCATATTCAACTCTCATAATGTTGAAATAATTTCCTATTGTTGAATGGTTGTAGGAATAGTGGGTGAAGAAGGAGAAACAATGGGAGGAACAAACACAAGTTGATTTGGATCAACTTGTACCCCTATCCTATGTTGTGGCATGCCATGAGAAAAACCTTGGAATGATCTCATGTCAAAATAATTGGGTTTTAAGCCTAATTCAAACTCCACCCATAATTTTCTCAAAAAATATAATGGCACCTCATAATTGGCATGTGGTGGATGGTCAAATACCATACCATACACCTACCAAAAATGTGTTGTGATTTTCTGATTCCTATACCACCCAATTGAAATTATTTTATTGGTTAGAGGTATATGATGATTTAATGAAGGGTCAATAAAGTATGGGTCTATGGTTTTTTTAGTGATATGAAAATATAGGGTCTATCTATATGATAGTCCATATGCATAGATTCATCACCTCTCCTCCCTTCAAAGGTGGAATTTATCTATATCCCCATCAATTGAGCTAACAAAATCAATAATGGCTTGCATTGAAGATGCAAACCATGCTACATGGGGAGGCATGTTGGGCACATTTTGGATTAAATCATTTTTTTCTTGATGCATACTTATATTATCATTTTTATTTTCTCATAAGTGAGCCTCAAAAATTTGAGGGAGTGGGGGTTTTGTTTGGAGAAATTTTTGGGGGCCTTTGAGAGTAATGGTTTTTAGGTTGGGGTTTT
>VDFB02000015.1:423309647-423395339 GCA_007258455.2 Sequoia sempervirens
TTTGGTTGCACGGAAACCTCTTGCAATTTTGATACATTCGTAGCTTTACCTTCTTCACAAACCAACCTGTGCCAAATTTAGTCTCCATGTCATTGATAACTGCTTTTTGCAGGCGTATAGGTATCTTTGAGAATGGAAAATGTAGATGGTCTTTGAACCGTTGAAGGCATGATTCCTTCAACCTATTCACAAACCCTTTTCTAGCATCTATCATTTGGACTTCCTCTGAAACCACATCGTATTCTATCTTGGTATTGTAGGTACCAATGCAAGATTGAAAACTTGGCGTGGTGGAAGAAGTATGTGTCCTAGGAGTGGGTGGGACAGTGGAAGCCTTTGATCCCTATTCTACATTCCTAGAGTTTACTATTATTGATTTCCTCCTGGATCTTTTGCTCAATCTAGGACTGCTTGGGGAATCAATTGATTCCCTTTGACATAGTTGATTTGGTTGCAATGTTTGAGGGGCTTCACTAGATCGGTTTTCTATGTATCTGGCAAGCATTGTCTAGCACACATCATCCAATTTTTTCACTACATCTACCCCCAATATGGAATCCAATGCCTCTTTATCTTTGTCAGTCATATGTCCCTATATATATATATATAATAAATTTCTTCTTTTAAATTTAAAAATAAAAAAGTAAAAAGTAAAAATGAAAGAAACAAGGGAAACATTTACAAATATATAAATTGACAATGAATTACCTCATTGTGGCCAAAGTCTGCTCCATTTTTTATGTTCCCTTTATCGCTTGACATTTTGAGGCGGCCTAGGGAAAATTATTTTCGTCCAATCTATGGAGGAAAATGAAGTACACACTATCAGATATGAAATTTTTTCATCCAGTTTGTGGTATGAAATTTTTACCTTGAATGACTCTCTTTCTGGATTTAAACGCCTATGAATCAATTGCTTGTGCCCCTGTATGGAATATAAATATATTTGAAAGGATATAAATATATGCAAAATTAAATAAATCTATTATAAAAAAATCAACGCTTGTGCACCTGTATAGAATGGTAATCTTTGGGGGATAAAAAGGGCGTTGAGTGTGGTTTTATTGAGAGTTGACATAGATAGGTCCCATGCTCAAGTCGCATCTGATGATTAGAAAGAAAATGAATGTGTTCACACAATCAATTTGAAACCACGAGCTCATTGTTCTATAAAAGAATAAGTGAAAATTAGTAATAGCTAATTTAAGCCCGAAGGTCTCACAAATTTGAGGAAATGATCTATTATTCATCTATCGTCTCAAAAGCCCTATCTCCTCGTATTGTCCTGACCAACCTATGTTCCCATGAGACCTAGTTGCAATGGGATAGATGTAGTTTAACGACTTTCCTTGAAAGAACTCAACTACTTTTTTATGGATGGAAGGTCCGAGAAATCGAAAGCTTGGGATGGGAATGGTAAGCAAACCGGGGCATTGAGGTTTCAAAAATGCATTCACTACTCTCAGATGCAGAGGAAATAATGCAATGTCTACAATTTTACCCTCTTCCTTTGCAACCACATGAGACTTGAACGATTCACGTGTAAAAAAAACAATATTCACAACCCTTTCTTTAAAATCCTCTCCATTTAATCCAAACAAAAATATTTGTGGGAACAAAAAAACAAATTGTAACCTTACCTATGGTGTCGCAAACTAAATCGAATTTATGATCTACTTCCTTGTAGCCCTCCTTCACGTCATTTTTCCCTTTTTTCTCCTCTCTTCCTTCACGTGGCTTTTTTCTCCTATCATCTCTTCTTTCTTAATGCGAGAAGTTTTAAATTTTTGTTCTTGATATAGTAGTCAATGTTATAGTCAGTGTAGTAAAGTGCACCTAATTTAGTGTCGCCTTTTAGCCAAAAATGTAATCTGTTTGGGATGAAAAAGGCGGCACAAAGTGCACCTAATTTAGCACCTAGCAATGCAAAATGATGTATTTTGCTTGGAAGTTGATAAATAAATTGATCCTAAATTGACTTCATCTTCATATATTCCAAGGGAGCAATCATGGTTCCCTATTTTATCTATTCCTTATCCCATGTCAATTTTGTGGGTGCAAAACTAATAGAGATTAGATTTGTGAACTCAAAAATGACCCCTATACAACTAGATGAGTCATCTAAAGTGTGAAATATATGTAAAATATATGTCTAAAGTGAATTTTGTGTTGGATAGCATATTCTTTGAAATGATATAATTGGTGTACTAAACATTATTTACTATGTTGTGTATTATAGGGGTGAGACAAGGCCATGGCAACAGATTGTGTCATGTCAAATGAGGACACAACAGCTGAAGTGAGACATCAGGTACTCAAATTTTAACTTAACTTAGGAAAAAATGATCTGATGGCATTTTTTGATACATCCATCTTTTTTCACGTAGTATTATTGAAATTTATAATGTATTATCCAATCTTGACATAAATTAATGCATGTTGATTATTTTAGATGGAGATTAGAGAAAATGCAGAGCCTGATCATTCAACTAGAAAAAGAGGAAGATATGTACATGGACGTGGACCTAAAATTGTTAAATCATGTAGATGATAGTGGGTGTTCAAGGATATGACAATGGATCTTGCAGACACAACAAATGATTACACTAAACAAGAGGTTGGTCGGGACAATAGTACATGGGATGAATACTTTGAGAAAATATATGACCAAAGTGAGGTTTTGTGTTGCATAGAATATTCGTTGAAATGATATAATTGGTGTAGTAAACATTATTTATTATGTTGTGTATTATAGGGACGAGATGAGGCCATGGAAATAGATTGTGTCATATCAAATGAGGATAGAATGGATGAAGTTGTTGATGATGTTTTCTGCACAACAACAACTCATATAGAATATGAAATCCTATCTCTCTTGAAAGGTAAATCTCTATCAGCAAGCCTCCAGAGATAACCCCAAGGTCTCTAATGTCAGGTCTTGACAATTCATAAACAACTCAGTGATAAATATGAAAATGTTGGTAATCACAATGGGACCTTACTACAAGAAAAATATAGAATCTCAAATTATCAGATCTAGCAATATAATGATACTTCAATCCTAAATCTAACCTAATGATAAAAGAAATAACAAAAATTGAGGGTTTCAAAGAGATTTCTAGATTTAACTACTCCTAAGATTAACAATCCAAATGAAAAAACACTCGAAAGGGACCAATCCCTCAAAACTCATTTCTAATTGACACAGATGAATATGCAATCTTATAGAAACAGTGCAATCTTCTAAGGTGTTAGGATTTTCAGATCATGAACATTCATTCAAACAACCCTATTGCAATTGAAATGAATAAACCCCCATAATTGAACTAAGCACAATGAATATAAAGTCCAGGATAACTTTACAAAGAAACTAACAATCAGTTGGTTGCAAAAAGTATGGACCAGGGATTGCTGCAACACTTCAAATATCAAACCATAAACATTATTGAATCAAATATAACACTAAATATCTAAATATCATATTTCCTCAAAGCAATTCTAAAGATAGAATAACAAGAACCATGCAAGATAAGAACACAAGTATGGCACCAAATCACAATGTCATTACTTGCATCAAATTATCCATTGTAGCAACAATTCTAGCTTTCTATTACAATATTTGCTTGAGAACAACTACTTGCTAACTCTTGCTCTACTTAATTCGTTTCTATACTAACTATCTCTCTATTTGTCTATGTCTATACTTAACCCTTACAAATGAGGCAAAATGCCATATTAATAGAGACCCCCAAGACATGTCGGCCTAGTCAGGTTTTACAATAATATTTGGCCACAAAACAAGTCGGCCAAGACAAATTCAAAATAAAATAAAATATGCATTAAATGCATGAACTTCATCCAGGTCGGCCTGGGATCTCCAATGTAACTTGGACCAATGCATGCCAAAATAATAGGCAAGCACAAATCTTGATGTAGCCCAGCATTAAATTCATTCCCCTTTGTCTTTATTTCAATCCAACATTTCATGTACCTTCAAAAGCACCCTATCCAAGTCAGCCATAGGTGGTAAAGGAAAAACCTTAAGTCAGCTCTCAATTGATGTAATATCCTCCCTTGATTGTTTCACCGATTTATCCCACTCAACCGTATATGTTAGATATTTATCAATAACAGCAATGTAGGTGGCCGCATCATCTAATTGGTGTTTAGTAACAAAATAATCACTAACTGGAGCATAAACATCTGCCACCACCTTCTCAACTATTCTAAGCTCAAATAATTAGGTGCAATCTTCCTTCTTCCTGTCATTATAGACACCAGTTAGGGTATCATAAATTTTCCTCCTCTACTTGTAGATCTTTTTCAGAACCTTCTGCCTAATCTGCAATGCCTCAAACCATTCCCAAAGTTCAGCAGCTCTGGAGGAAGGGAGAATTTTATCATTCACTAGCTTATCCTTGCTATACTCCATGATGGTTTTGGTTTTCTGCAACAGGAGATCTGTATCTTCTTTGTCTTCAGCTAAAACTTCCTTCAAAAAATAAACTGCCCTCATAGCATCTTTCCCTGATGATAGAATGTCCCTAATAGCATCATTTCCTTTAGTTCGCACCCCTTGCAGCCAATTTGCAGTAGCAAGAGTGGAAGCCTTCATTCTCTCAAGTTCAGTGATAGTTTCCTCGGGTAAGGGTTTTGCAGCAAAGGACAAAGGGTTAATGGATTGCAAGGGTTTCATCAGATCCTCCAAACATTTCTTGAGTCCCTCAATCTCCTTCTTCATTTCCTATTTAGTCTTTATTTCCTTCCTCAATCTTCCCAAGATGACTACACTAGAACCCTGATAATCTTCAATGTCTTGCTCAATGGAAGTGGGCCCTAAATTGAAAGTCTGCACATTGTAATATTTTTTTGTTACCTCCTCCCTATTCTTATCTAGAGTAGGAGTTGCAATATGAACCACCCTATTTCTGGCCTCATCTCTTTCAATCTTTGAAATGACCCTAGCCTTCTTCTTACCTTTATCCTTTCATATCTTGGTCAGCAACTCATCCCAGTTAGGTGGAGTATCCTCCACAACAACCTGCTTTCTCTTTATCTCCTTGTCCAACCACTTTGGAACAGTGGATTCCAACTGCACTTCGCTTTGTTTCTCTTCCTCCTGTCGATCATTAGGTTCTTCCTCATTCAAACCCTGCTTCTCAGGAACTTCTTCATCCTTACTCTCCTTTTCTTCAACATGTTCCTCTTTGTGTTTAGGTGAGGGAACCTTCACTGCTTCTTCTTCTCTTGGAGGTGATTTGACCTCTTTTGTTCTAATAGGTGATTCTTCATATGCAACCAAGGGAGACTGCATCACCTTTTCAACTTCTACCTCTACACTTTAAAGTTCACCCTCATGGAATTATTCTCCCTCAGTTTCTGGATGATCCTCAGCTTTCTTAGATTCACCTGGTGCATTTTGAGCTTCATGGGAAGAAGGAACGTCATCATGCTACTCTCTATGACAAGTAACTGGAAGAAGATCTGCTTTGGGCACACTATCCTTGGGAGGAGTCCTTGACCTCCTTGTGTACACCCGTGCCTTTTCCTCTAAACTCTCTACATTTACCACAGCTAGAGCAACTTCCACTCCATCCTTGGAACCCGCCTTGTAGCTTTCCTTTTGTGATAATCTCATAATTTTCCTTCTCTTAAGCACAGGAACATCAACTTCAGGACTCTGCTTTTCAGTTTCTTTCTTTTCAGACTTCTTAGTCCTTGAAGTATGTCCCCTCTTCTTAGCAATGGGTTTTCTCTAGTTTTATGTTTCTTGGACTTCCTCCTCTTGAACACCTTTAATCTTGATTTTAAAATTGGAATCCATCTTACCTTTTCCCATAGGGTCCTACTGAATTGACTCTTCAGAAGTGGAGTGAGGGTCCAAATCTCCCATCAGATCATAGGTGCACTGTACACCTTCATTTTCCAACTCCCACATTTTATGCTTTTGCCACATTCTGGTAAACTTGGTGACTGGATCCATTAATTGTTTTAATTTTGTATTTTCTTCCTCTAACCAATCCACATCACCAATTGGTCTATCCTTTACCGCCTCATAAGCATGACCTTGAATCAGGTCCCCATCATCTTCCAGTTGGTCAGGAACTGCCTTCACATTATATAGTTAGACTGATTCAACTGGAAGTCGGGAAAACTTCTTCTTCCTTACTTCATATTAATCACTACAGATAACCCAATAGTCCTCCAACTCAACTTTATGGCTATATTCTTTACTGGCCTTCTTTTGGGCTTCACCTGTGATATCAAATTTGGACCTCTTGGAATGGAAAGTAAGCCAAGAGTACTCATCTCCTCCTTTGAAGCTTGGGAAGAAATAATGGAAGGGCATGCCTCTCCAGTGCCTATCCTCAAAGGGAAGTCTCCACCAAAACCAGTCTTATTCTTGTCCCTTTTGACAATAGCATCAAAGTCACATATCTGTCGAGTGACCTCCAGAAGTATGATATGATCAGTAGGATACCTTGGAAGCCTGTATGGAGCCCTTTGACAGCCATCAACCCAGATGTATGAGAAGGTTGGGAACTGAATGAACCAAGCACCATATTTCTTAATGATCTCCTTGGCTTGGTCTGAAATCCTCACATGTTTTGCGCCCTGAAGCAATCTAGTGATATGCATGGTGAATGCATCATTCACCCTCCTATACCTCGAGCTTCCTAAGTGCAATTGAGGGTACACTTCATAAATAACATCCTGCCCAAAGGTTCCCCTAGTACTTAATCCCTTGTATGGATGAAATCTTGCAAGTGCATAGACTAAGTATGAGGTCATTGTGAAGGTCTTCATTTGCAACACATTGGACAATTGTTCATGAATCACTCTACTTATGACACCTACCCAATGATAGTTAGTCTTTTCTTGTTCTATCCTCACAATAACATGGCACATCCAATTCTCAAACATACCAGCATTCCTTAATCAAACCACCCTGCTAAGAAGAGTGATGGCATCATAATACTCCTTGAATTTTGCCCTGAATAGTTGTTTAGGCAGTTTGGAATAATGAGACTTGGGATTCTCCAAACAAGAATTGATAAGCTGATGAGATTTAACAGTTTGTTCTTCATAGTACTCCTGAGCTTCCTTCATGTTGAATGCCACCACATGAGATCTATCTGGCATATCAAAAGTTTGAGCTATGGAGATAGGATTCAAGTTCACCACAATCCTACCCTGAGGACCAATAATTCTCTATGTATCACTGTCATAGTGCCTGGTACACTCAAGGACTAACTCATAACACTACACCGTGGAGGGGAAACCAGCTACATGCACCAATCCTATTTCCAACATTCTCTTAGCCACCGGAGGAAGATCTTGTGCCACCACTCTACCTTTGAACTCCTCATAGTCCCATAGTCCAACATTGGTATCAGTTACCTCTGACTAGACAAAAGTGATCTTACTCTCTTTAATATTTCTCTTGATGTCCATCTTTATTCTTTCTACTTCGGATATGGAAGATCCCTCCATGTCACCCTTAGCCTTTCTAGTTGTTACCTTGCTAGATTCAACCTGCACTTGACAAACAAACCATAATAAAAACCATAGGAAACCAATTTTAATCAATCAAAATCATCATTAAACCTTAATAAACCTCATATAAAATGATCATGTTAAACTTTGGATTTCAGGACCATCTACAGAATCCAAGCCAGGGAGGAATTTCAGAGAATTCTGGGCTAGACAAATTCCAATGGAATGAACAAGAAAACACCAATTACCAACTCAATCTAATCATTATTAATCAATAAACAACATGTGAGATTTCAAAATAGCATAAATTAATCATAAAATGCATATTCATCCATTAACACATCATGCTATTTAAAATTCCTTCATATTCCATCAGATTTCGGGAAAATCCGCCAGGGACGGATTTCCGCGAAGGAGGAGACACTTGGCAAATTTCGAAAAAAATAGGGAAACAAGGATTTCAGGAAAATTTGGCGCCGAAGAAAATCCACGAATAAGGTAAAACTTTGAGAGTATAAGGATTCCAGGAAAACGAAAGAGATCGGGAAAATTCACCAAAGCCGAAAAATCCCAAACTGAGGACAAAACTCGAACTTTGACACTAAATCATGATTTTGCCTAGATTGATGGATTGATTATAAATTTTCAAGAATCTAGGCCTGAGACAAGTTTGATATGGGCCTCCTATAGATTTTCTTAGAATTCTAGGCCAATTCGAAAGAAAACAAAAGTTAAATGGTGGTGCCCTAGATAGCAAATCCTACAGATCCACCATTAACACACAAGAAAGCTTGGGATTCAATCATTTCAAATGCTAAGTCATCACTAGGGGAAAATTATGGCTCATAACAAGTTATCTCCTAATACGAATTAAAGAGTGGACTCGAAACTTGCTTGGGAAACCAAAAATTAAACAATGTCATGCAACCCTAGCATCAAACTCCCAAACATGCAAAAAATTGAACCTTGAATAAACCAAAAATGCCAAAGCAATGCTGACTTTCATCAATCAAAAGTAGGGCGATCATATACATACCATTGATGAAGCAGAAATCGGTCTCAAAAATAACAAACGTGAATTTAATGGCACTCCACAAAGAACATCAACAAAATGCACAGGAAATCACCACCAAAACCCACAATCTGCAAACTCAATGCTTCAAATCAAATTGAATACCTCCAAGAATGCACTCCTCAGCTCAATTGATGACAAAAAATAAAGCATAATGGCACAAAAGACCTCAAAGATTGGTTAATTACACCGTTCAAAGCTCGTACAGATGACATTAATGTCGCCGACAAGACAGCAAGGAAAATCCAGGAACCCGACGACAGGATGGATTTCTGAAAAATCTGGCCCACGCGGAATTCCATGAAGAACGAAAATCTTCGAACCATAGCGTTCAGTCAGAATTTGAGCAGGATCCGAGAAAATCCAGCCGGGGTGGAAAGTCCCGAACTTCAATGAAAACCCAAACTTAGCTCAAAACTAAAGATCTTCAATGAATAACTTAGGGGAATCACTTAGGTAATCAAAATAAAAATTTAAGCACATGCCAAGCCAAAGTAAATCCTCAGAATAAAAGGGCGAAGACACCAAAAACCAAAGCGAAAGAGGGTCCCTACTTTCAGCGGGGTGTGTGTGCGAAAACTGCACAACAAATGGCGACTCTGCTGGGGAAATGCTCCAGATCATTTGATGACGAACAGGAATCGAGAACCCAAAATATCTGGTTTCAGTCACACTATCATACAAACAAATAAAAATGCAAAGATTAAGGAATCAGAACCAAAGGGTAGACTGAACCTTCCATAAATTGAAAATCCAAGTGTGTGCATATGAGTTCATTTCCCTCCTTGAGCTAATGCAAAAACCAAGTTCAGTCAGGACAGGCTACATAAAGATTCTAATTTCAAAAGCAACCTAGATAGAGCCTTGCTGCCAGTCATGTGTTTATAGCCCCAACGAGGTTATCGTTGTGACTCTCCCAAGCATAGCTCTATTTACAGTCAGGCGTCTATAGCCCCGATAGAGATATTTGGATACTCCTGATAGATTGAATTCATTCTCTTGATTTTCAATATTTCACTTTTCTTTTTGATATTCTTTTTGTGTCACTTTTCATTTCAACCTGTGAACAATGAAGTTCACACTCAGGGCTGAGAACCATAGTGGCACTGAAGCAAAAATAGGATTTTTTCACCTGAAAAAACTTCACAAGGATCCTACAGCAACATCAGATTCTTAAGATGTATAAAAGATATAAGATTTCAGAATACTTCAAATTCAAATCAAGACCAGTGACCCATCTTCTATAAATCAATCATTTAGACTGTTTGGAAATAATAAAGACTTCAACCATCCTTTCGAGACACAAGACTAAAGTCCATCAACAAAATACTTAGAACAGTCCCAGATAATGATATATTTTCCATGCAAGTGCAACACATCCAGGAGAAAATAGGAAAACCTCCAAAGCAAGAGAAAAGAAAAAACAAACCAAACCAAAAGAAAACCTACACTAACCAAAACAAACAAAAGCAAAGCAAAAAGGAGAACCTACTCTAACCAAAGCAAAAAAAGCAAACAAACGGAAAGAAAACCTAACCTAACTATGTATAGGAAAAGAGTTGAAAACAGCTCAAGACTGGAAATAATGCTTCAGGTACTGCCCATTGACAGGCAGTGGGATGTCCTCTCCAGTAAGATTTTTCAAATGGAAAGCATTATCACCCAAGATTTCTGAAATCTGCTAAGGGCCAAGCCAAAGTTTATCAAATTTTCCATGCTCCCCCTTACGGTCATGAGTTTTATCCCAGTAATGAACCAAGTCAGAAATCCTAAAATATTTTACCTTGGCTCTTTTATCAAACCATCTCTTGACAACCCCCTAATGTTTGGAAAAAATTTCTAGGGCTTCATCTCTTTTTTTCTCAAGATGTAACAATTCAGCAAGTCTGGCCTCACGTCTATCTCCCTCATCATAATATTCATTAATGAACTTAAGGTGGGGATTTTCAACTGAATAGGAAACACAGGCTCTAACCCATAAACCAGGTGGTAAGGGGATATTCCTATGGAAGTCTTATGTCTTGTACGATCTGCCCAAAGAGAAAATCTAAGTTGGGTATGCCAATCCTTTGGATTTCTTTCTAACAGCTTGCAGATGACTGTCAGGAAATTTTTGTTGGATGACTCCGCCAAACCATTACCCTGAGGGTAATAATTTGATGCAAACTTAATTATAATCCCATGATCAAAGGCCCAATTAGAAAACTTTAATGATGAAAATGCAGGACCTTATCACAAACTAAAGACATAGGACATCCAAAATGATTGATAATACCTAATTCAACGAAATTAATTACCACCTTGAAAGTACATTTTTTGCAAGCAAGGGCCTCATTCCATCTTGTAAATAATCAGTGATAGTAAGGATATACCTGTGACCTACAGAGGAAAGCGGATTGATTGGACCTATGAAGTCCATCCTCCACTATGCAAAAGGTTTTACCTCAAAGATTGGTTGTAGTGGGAGTGTTGCATACTTCTCTCTGGTCGCTGCAGTCTAACACACATGACAAGTTCTGACATGGTTGTGTGTGTCCTTAAACAGTGTAGGCCAATAATAACCAGTTCTCAGAATCTGGTTTGCTGTAGAAGGTGTTGATCCATGGCCTGTACCATATCTATCATGAAACTCCAACATCACTCTTTCAGACTCTGCCTTTCCTAGGCACCTTAAGTAAACACCCTCATGATTTTTCTTATATAGAACAGCTCCTTTCAGCATGAAACTGTCACTCTTTAAGCGCAATTCCGTTCTTTGTATTGTTACCCATTTAGCTCTACGCTCTCCTAGATCATTCTGCATCAACAACTTGACTACATGATCAGGAACTATTGCAAATATTTTGTTTCTTAGGATATAATGTCTAAATTTCTTTACAGCTCTGACTAAGGCATAGGCCTGCTTTTCCACACTTGGGTATCTCAGCTCTGCATACTTCAATGGTGTACTCATGAATTAGATGGGATGTTCATTCCCTTGGTCAGATTTTTGAGTTAACATAGCAGCACAGGAGTGATCAGAAGCAAACGAATATATAGAATGGTTTAGCATAATCTAGACTCACCAAAACTGGAGCTTCAGCAATAGCCCTTTTATCTCTACAAATTCTTCCTTTGCTTCTGCATTCCATTCAACTTTGTCCTCCTACTTCAAAATTGCATTTAATGGCTTGACTATTTCTATGAACCCAATGATGAACTTCCTCACAAAGTTGATCTTGCCAAAGAATGATTTCATTTCATTCTTGCTAGCAGGTGGTGGGATCTTGAGTATAGCTTCTATTCATTCTAGATCAATGGAAATTCCTTCCTCAGAGAGAACATGCCCCAGCAATGTACCCTCTGTAACTCCAAAGATGCATTTCTTTGGATTGAGAGATATCCCAAACTCTCTACATTTCTAAGAAACCTTGCACAAATCTGCGATATGATCACCTCTCTTCTTGGAAAAGATTGTCAAATCATCCATATAAATGATTATGAACTTACCAATTATGTCTTTAAAGGAAATGTCCATGGCTCTTTGGAATGTGGCTCCAGCATTAATCAAGCCAAAGGGAATTCTCTTGTAGGAAAAAGTGCCCCACTTGGTGGTGAAAGCAGTCTTGTGCATGTCCTCATATTGCACCATGACCTGGTCGTATCCTGAATAACCATCCAAGAAAGACATCATCTAAGATCCATTGACAATCTGGAGCACTTCATCCAGTGAGGGTACTAGATAATTATCCTTTTCTGATGCTCTGTTTAGGTTCCTGAAATCTACACATAGCCTGATTTCACCATTTTTCTTCCTAACAGGAACCAGATTCGCAACCCAGGTTGAGTGTCTGACTGGAAATATGATTCTTTCTGACAGTAGTTTTTGCACTTCCTTTTGTATTATGGGTTCCAGTAGAGCATTGATGGGCCTTTTCCTCTGTCTGAAAGGTTTCACTCTTGGATTGAGAGGGATAGTATGGGTTATGATTGATGTATCATAAGTCTTTAAGTCTTCATAACTCCAGGCTATCACATCTAGATATCTATGTAGTGCATCAATTATTCCTTTCCTTTCTTCTGGAGTGTACACTTTGCCAATAGACATTTTTGACATCATTTTAAATTCCCATGTTATATTTGTCACACTATCCACTGATGGACTCCTTCCTAGCATCATGTTCTTGATCCCTGACCTTATCCAAGTCAAAGATCCTTTCTAATTATACCATTCCTTTCGAAATAGTGTTTGTCTTCAAATTGATTACCCCTTCCAAATCCATTTATGCTTCTTGGAGTTCAGTTTCATCAATGATTTGAGAAGCAAAAAAATTTGTACTTGTGATAAAATCTAAGATATGCTTGTCATCTTCAAATACCTAGAAGTTGGTGACATTATCAGGTACTGAAGGTACTGGGGTTAGTTCCACCATAAACTTCTTTAATCCAAAAAGAGATAGAGGATGCAAGGTACTGGTTTCCTGAGCAAGAGAGTCAGCTGTTTGATTTTTACATCGTGGAATCAACTGAATATTGAAGGCATCAAATCCCTCAATAAGATCCCATACTCTATGTCTATAGTTGGTCATTATTCTATCATGACGAGAGTATTATCTCCTAACTTGCTTGACTACTTTCTCAGAATCCCCAAAAACTTGCAAGATCTTAACCTTTTTCTTTATCGCCATTAACAGTCCATGAACCAAAGCCTCATATTCTGCTACATTATTCGTACAATGAAATTGAAGTCTATGAGCAGCAAAAAATGTCTTACCTCTTGGACTGATTAGTTCAAAACCTGCCCCAGCTCCTTGCTTTGAATTGGATCCATCAAATCTTAGAGTCCAACAGCTAGCAACTGCAGACTTCTTTGCAATATCTCTTGGACTGTTGCTGCTGGATGGTTCTTCAGAAAACATCACTGTTTTCCCTTTGGGATCCTCTTGGACATTCTGGATATTAATTTTGACTATTGGAGTGGGGTTGATACACTTCTGTATTTGTTCCACTGCAACCTGGCATAAGCAACAATCCAATTATGAATGGGAGGCATTATGCACCCTGCACCAATTAGGCAAGAGTAATTCTCCAAAGTTCATTCCTCTTCCTAATTGAACCTGATCTTCGATGCACTTCTAGATGAATTCTTGAAAATTATCTAGCAAACCAAGCTGACTATCTTTTGGATCATTATCATTTTCAACTGGTTCCACCATGGCTTTAGTACCACTGGATTCTGTTGTGAGATCAGCAGACATTGTATGCAACATGAGGAATTCCTCTACGTCTGACTCTCAAAAGGGGCTGCAAGCACATAATTTCCCATACTTACTTTTGATATCAGAATTTCAATGGAGGTATTCTGATATTCTGTGATAATGTATTTCATTTTAGGTTCTCTTTCAATTCTAATCTGATTTGGCACTCCCTTCCAGGGAAGCCACATGTGAGAGTGATCAGTTGAGACATATCCATTCAAAGCCCCGGTGAAGTCTATTCCCAAGATTAAGCCATAAGCATCAAGTATGTCAGCCACCTGTATATTGATAACCTATTGAATTATAGGATCAGAAGCAATTTGCATATGAATCATATTTAACTCCCCTACAACATTCACTTCAGTCCTATCCAACTATGTAACTTTCTTTTGTGAATCAGCAGGAATAATGCCCATAGCTCTATAGACACCGAAGGGCATTGAAGCACCTGAATCCAACAGACAGTTATGCAAATTCTTATCGAATATGCGAACAGAAATAAGGAATGGAGGAGTGTCTGTCTTTCCTTGAAACAGAGTTAAGGGAGTATCTACTTGAGCAACTTGCATTTTGTCCTTCTCTTTTCCCTTATCTCTAGGAGACATGTGGACCTAATTATGGGTCTAATTTTTCCTTCCTATTGATTGAGAACTAGATACCCTATTGACACTTTCGCTAACTGATTTATCTTGTAACATGGAATTTGCATTATAAGCTCCTAGAACTGCATTCCTAATGGTTGGAACTCTCAATAACTCAAATGCAGATAGACTTACCTTTAATTTTCTGAGTTCTTCAGCAACATATAGGGCCAATTGTTCCTCTCTCAGATCAACAAGGGTCTCCTTAGGGTATTCCATCACCTTGTCCTTGTTTGCATCAGCACTTCTCTCTTTTGGCACATCTGTATGCCCTCGATCTTGGGATAAATATTGCCTAGACACCTGAGGCAGTGACGTATTATTGCTAGCATTAGGATCGGGAGGCATGTTAAAATTGTTTGATGGAATGGAAGTAGTGAAGGGGCCTCCAACCTGTGAACGTCTATGTGGCAATTCCCTCAAGTCATACTTCTTGACAGGTCTTTGAAAGGTCTATACTTCTTCAGCATAAGCCTCTTCTTCATCCCTGGGGCCATTGTCATTTACTGGATTCTCATCAAATAACTGTGTAATTTCATCCCCATTGCATACTTGGTCTGCCTCTTCCTCCAACTAGTCAGATTCCTCTTCAGGTACATTCTCTTTACTTTGTGGGAAAGGAGCATGATTTAGTACCAACACTGGTGAATCATAAGGAGTAGATGGTACTATTTCCTGACTACCTGCATTGTTCTCCACTTCATACTAGAAAATCAAAGCTGTCGTTTGGAATTCTTGACAATCTAACTCAGAATGTTGACTCATTTTATGGAGCCTACACCATCTTGATAAAGCATCCTCAGCTAGATATACACCATTAGGAGGCTTCTCTTGATTAACTGGTTGATTGATAGGCTGATTAACTGGTTGATCTAATGGGGTTGGGACTCCTCCATTGTTAGGCCTTGTGTTCCAAGTTATGTTATGTCCTGGTGGCTGCCTCCTATCAAACCCTTGTCCACCACCTTTCCCTCTATCAAAGTTCTGGCTTGAGAATTGTCATTTATCATAGTTCTTCCTTCTATCATTATTATACCCGCTATCATTATTATATCCTCTGTCATTGTTGTACCCTCTTTCATTATTGTATCCTCTTTCATGATGTTTCCCTCTATCAAAGTGTTGACCTTGTGGATTTTCTCTGTTCTGATTCGACTGCATATTTCTCTGAGCAGCTTGCAACTGGTTCTTCTGGTTCCTCAAGTAAGTCACCTCCATATTCATCTTCTTTATTTGTTCAGAAAATTCATCTAGTCTCTCCTTGTCAGGATTGTTGTATGGAGGCTGATTCACATTATTTTGGGAATATCCTACTGCAGCATTGGCATTCAGTGATTGGTTTAATACTTCAGAATTCTGCAGATACGCGGGAAAACTAGCCTGAGGCTGAGTATGAAGAGGTTGATTCACATTTTGCTGAGGGTAGCTAATTACAGGTGGAACTTGTCTCACAAGAGGTCCTGGGTGAGGAACCATAGGCAACTAAGGTACTGGATTCATGATAGGAGTATGGTTAGCGAGAGCCTGGTCAAGAGCAAGGACTTGTCTAGGATGAGCAACGGGTTCTAATGATGGTAAAGGTCTAGACACATGTTGTCTTAAGGCAGTGCTTACTTTCATAGCCTCAGCATAGGCATCAAGTAGGGTATTGGGAACAACCATTTAATGAAGGTAGATGTCAGACTGTCAAGAGCTTCATAATAAACCTCTAAAGTAGTGGCTTGATCAATAGCATAAGGAGCCTGTAATTTGGTATAGGCATGATGAAACCTATTGTTAAAGGACTGTATAGGCTCATTAACTTCTCTCTTAACATTAGTGAACTGATGGTAAAGCTCATTGGAACTAATGGGAACCCTAAACTTTTGCAAGAATGTGGTCTCTAGCTCAGTCCAATGCTGGATAGACCCAGCAGGTAAATGATTGTACCAATAGAATTGCATCCTCTCCTAATGAATAAGGAAAAAGTCTACACATCCTCATGGTTAATTCCTCTATCCTTAAGGCCAGTCTGAAATATCCTGATGTGTTCCTCAGCAGTTCTATTGGGATCATTAACATGGAACTTTGAACAAAAGTGTTTAGGGTTCTTGGGCATGACATTATAAATGGCGAAACTCAATGGAGATGGGTTATTAGCCAGGAAATCCATTGGTGGAGGTGGGGGTGGTAATGGTTGATTTATGACTAGCTAAGATTGTGGAATGGGAATGTCCTCAGACTCAGACTCAGATGAACCTGATGAGGATGGGAATGATGGAGAGGACGGAGGTGGATGGGATGATGATGATGATGATTCTCTCCTTCTATTGGTCCTTCTAGACCTAGTAGGTTTTGGTAATTCTTTAAATTCCTCCTCTCCTAGAGAATGTCTGGTTCTTCTTCTAAATCTTTCAGGAGAGATGATGTTCAAAACTTGATCCAGCTTGCCTATTCAGGCCCTCCTTCTAGCACCAATCTGTTGATGATGTTTTCTGCACAGCAACAACTCAGAAAGAATATGAAATCCTATCTCTATTGAAAGGTAAATCTCTATCAACAAGCCTCAAGAGATAACCCCAAGGTCTCTAATGTCAGGTCTTGACAATGCATAAACAACTTAGTGATAGATGTGAAAAAGCTGGTAATCACAATGGGACCTTACTACAAGCAAAATATTGAATCTCAAATTATCAGATCTAGCAATATAATGATACTTCAATCCTAAATCCTAAATCTAACCTAATGATAAAAGAAATAACAAAATATGAGTATTTCAAAGAGATTTCTAGATTTAACTACTCCTAAGATTAACAATGCAAATGATAAAACACTCGAAATAAAATCAGATTTCTACTTGACCTAGATAAATCTAAAATCTTATAGAAATAGTGCAATCTTCTAAGGTGCTAGGATTTTCAGATCATGAACATTCATTCAAACAACCCTATTGCAATTGAAATGAATAAACCCTCATAATTGAACTAAGCACAATGAATATAAAGTCCAGGCTAACTTTGCAAAGCAACTAACAATCAGTTGGTTGCGAAAAGTATAGAACAGAGATTGCTACAACACTTCAAATATCAAACCATAAACATTATTGAATCAAATCTAACTCTAAATATTAAATATCATATTTCCTCAAAGCAATTCTAAAGATAGAATAATAAGAACCATGCAAGATAAGAAGAACACAAATATGGCACCAAATCACAATGTCATTACTTGCATCAAATTATCCACTATAGCAACAATTCCAGCTTTTTGTTACAATATTTGCTTGAGAACAACTACTTGCTAACTCTTGCTCTACTTAATTCATTTCAATACTAACTATCTCTCTATTTGTCTATGTCTATACTTAACCCTTACAGATGAGGAAAAATGCCATATTAATAGAGACCCCCAAGACATGTCGGCCTAGTCAGGTTTTACAGTAATATTTGGCCACAAAACAAGTCGGCCAAGACAAATTTAAAATAAAATAAAATATGCATTAAATGCATGAACTTCATCCAGGTTAGCCTGGGATCTCTAATTCAGCTCGGACCAATGCATGCCAAAATAATAGGCAAGCACAAATCTCGATGTAGCCCAGCATTAAAATCCTTCCCCTTTGTCTTTATTTCGATCCAACATTTCATGCACCTTCAAAAGCACCCTATCCAAGTCGGCCACAGGTGGTCAAGGAAAAACCTTAAGTCGGCTCTCAATTGATGTAATATCCTCCCTTGATTGTTTCACCGATTTATCCCACTCAACCTTATATGTTAGATATTTATCAATAATAGCAATGTAGGTGGCCGCATCATCTAATTGGTGTTCAGTAACAAAATTATCACTAACTAGAGCATAAACATCATGCCACCACCTTCTCAACTGTTCTAAGCTCAAATACTTAGGTGCAATCTTCCTTCTTCCTGTTATTATCTCAAAGAAAGCAATGCATCCATTATAGACACCAGTTAGGGTATCATCAATTTTCCTCCTCTACTTGTAGATCTTTTTTAGAACCTTCTGCCTAATCTACAACACCTCAAACCATTCCCAAAGTTCAGCAGATCTGGAGGAAGGGAGAATTTTATCATTCACTAGCTTATCCTTGCTATACTCCATGATGGTTTTGGTTTTCTGCACCAGGAGATCTGTATCTTCTTTGTCCTGAGCTAGAACTTCCTTCAACAAATAAACTGCCCTCATAGCATCTTTCCTTGATGACAGAATGTCCCTAATAGCATCATTTCCTTTAGTTCGCACCCCTTGCAGCCAATTTGCAGTAGCAAGAGTGGAAGCCTTCATTCTCTCAAGTTCAGTGATAGTTTCCTTGGGTAAGGGTTTTGTAGCAGAGGACAAAGGGTTAATAGATTACAAGGGTTTCATCAGATCATCCAAACATTTCTTAAGTCCCTCAATCTGATTCTTCATTTCCTGTTTAGTCTTTATTTCCTTCCTCAATCTTCCCAAGATGACTGCACTAGAACCCTGATAATCTTCAATGTCTTGCTCAATGGAAGTGGGCCCTAAATTGAAAGTCTGCACATTGTAATCTTTTTTTCTTACCTCCTCCCTATTCTTATCTAGAGTAGGAGTTGCAATACGAACCACCCTATTTCTGGCCTCATCTCTTTCAATCTTTGAAATGACCCTAGCCTTCTTCTTACCTTTATCCTTTCATATCTTGGTCAGCAACTCATCCTAGTTAGGTGGAGTATCCTCCACAACAACCTACTTTCTCTTTATCTCTTTTTCCAACCACTTTGGAACAGTGGATTCCAACTCCACTTTGCTTTGTTTCTCTTCCTCCTGTTGATCATTAGGTTCTTCCTCATTCAAACCCTGCTTCTCAGGAACTTCTTCATCCTTACTCTCCTTTTCTTCAACATGTTCCTCTTTGTGTTTAGGTGAGGGAACCTTCACTGCTTCTTCTTCTCTTGGAGGTGATTTGACCTCTTTTCTTCTAATAGGTGATTCTTCATATGCAACCAAGGGAGACTGCATCACCTTTTCAACTTCTACCTCTGCACTATAAAGTTCACCCTCATGGAATTATTCTCCCTCAGTTTTTGGATGATCCTCAGCTTTCTTAGATTCACCTGGTGCATTTTGAGCTTCATGGGAAGAAGGAACGTCATCATGCTACTCCCTATGAGAAGTAACTGGAAGAAAATCTGCTTTGGGCACACTATCCTTGGGAGAAGGAGTCTTTGACCTCCTTGTGTACTCCCATGCTTTTTCCTCTGAAATCTCTACATTTACCATAGCTGGAGAACCTTCCACTCCATCCTTGGAACCCGCCTAGCAGCTTTCCTTTTGTGATAATCTCACAATTCTCCTTCTCTTAGGCATAGGAACATCAACTTCAGGACTCTGCTATTCAATTTCTTTCTTTTTAGACTTCTTAGTCCTTGAAGTATGTCCCCTCTTCTTAGCAATGGGTTTTCTCTGGTTTTCTGTTTCTTGGACTTCCTCCTCTTGAACACCTTTAATCTTGATTTTAAAAGGGGAATTCTTATTATCTTTTCCCTTAGGATCCTACTCAGTTGACTCTTCAGAAGTGGAGTGAGGGTCCAAATCTCCCATTAGATCATAGGTGCATTGTACACCTTCATTTTCCAACTCCCACATTTTATGCTTTAGCCACATTATGGTAAACTTGGTGACTGGATCCATTAATTGTTTTAATTTTGTGTTTTCTTCCTCTAACCAATCCACATCACCAATTGGTCTATCCTTTACCACCTCATAAGCATGACCTTGAATCAAGTCCCCATCATCTTCCAATTGGTCAAGAACTGCCTTCACATTATATAGTCAGACTGATTCAACTAGAAGTCAGGAAAACTTCTTCTTCCTTACCTCATATTCATCACTGCATTTGGCCCAATAGTCCTCCAACTCAACTTTATGGCTATATTCTTTACTGGCCTTCTTTTGGGCTTCACATGTGATATCAAATCTGGACCTCTGGGAATGTAAAGATAAGCCAAGAGTACTCATCTCCTCCTTTGAAGCTTGGGCAGAAATAATGGAAGGGCATGCCTCTCGAGTGCCTATCCTCAAAGGGAAGTCTCCAACAAAACCAATCTAATGCTTTTCCCTTTTGACAATAGCTTCAAAGTCACATATCTGTCGAGTGACCTCCAGAAGTATGATATGATCAGTAGGATACCTTGGAAGCCTGTATGGAGCCCTTTGACAGCCATCAACCCGGATGTATGAGAAGGTTGGGAACTGAATGAACCAAGCACCATATTTCTTAATGAGCTCCTTGGCTTGGTCTGAAATCCTCACATGTTCTGTGCCCTGAAGCAATCTGGTGATATGCATGGTGAATGTATCATTCACCCTCCTGTAGCTCGAGCTTCCTAAGTGCAATTGAGGGTACACCTCAGAAATAACATCCTACCCAAAGGTGCCCCTGGTACTTAATCCCTTGTATGGATGAAATCTTGCAAGTGCATAGACTAAGTACGAGGTTATTGTGAAGGTCTTCGTTTGCAACACATTGGAAAATTTCTTATGAATCAGTCTACTTATAACACCTACCCAATGATAGTCAGTTTTTTCTTGTTCCATCCTCACAATAATATGGCACATCCAATTCTCAAACATACCAGCATTCCTTAATCCAATCACCCTACTAAGAAGAGAGACGGCATCATAATACTCCTTGAATTTTTTCCTGAATAGTTGTTTAGGTAGTTTGGAATAATGAGACTTGGGCTTCTCCAGCCAAGAATTGATAAGCTGCTGAGATTTAACAGTTTGTTCTTCATAGTACTCCTGAGATTACTTCATGTTGAATACCACCACATGAGATCTATCTGGCATATCAAAAGTTTGAGCTATGGAGACAGATTCAAGTTCACCACAACCCTGCCCTGAGGACCAATAATTCTCTATGTATCACTGTCATAGTGCCTGGCACACTCAATTACTAACTCATAACACTACAACATGGAGAAGAAACCAGCTACATGTGCCAATCCTAATTCCAACATTCTCTTAGCCACCAGAGGAAGATCTTGTGCCGCCATTCTTCCTTTGAAATCCTCATAGTCCCATAGTCCAACATTGGTATCAGTTACCTCTGACCAGATAGAAGTGATCTTACTCTCTGGAATCTTGCTCTTGATGTCCATCTTTATTCTTTTTGCTTCGGATATGGAAGATCCCTCCATGTCACCCTTAGCCTTTCGAGCTGTTACCTTGCTAGATTCAGCCTGCACTTGACAAACAAACCATAATAAAAACCACAGGAAACCAATGTTAATCAATCAAAATCATCATTAAACCTTATTAAACCTCATATAAAATGATCATGTTAAAATTTAGGTTTCAGGACCATCCGCGAAATCCAAGCCAGGGAGGAATTTTGGAGAATTTTGGGCCAGACGGATTCCAATGGAATGAACAAGAAAACACCAATTAGCAACTCAATCCGATCATTATTAATCAATAAAAAGCATGTGAGATTTCAAAATAGCATAAATTAATCATAAAATGCATATTCATCCATTAACACATCATGCTATTTCAAATTCCTTCATATTCCATTAGATTTCGGGAAAATCCGCCAGGGACAGATTTCCGCGAAGGAGGAGACACTTGGAAAATTTAAAAAAAAATAGGGAAACAAGAATTTCAGGAAAATTCGGCGCCAAAGAAAATCCGTGGATAAGGTAAAAATCTGAGAGTATGTAGATTCTAGGAAAACAAAGGAGATCGGGAAAATCCACCAAAGCCAGAAAATCTACTAGAGTTAGAAAATCCCGAACTGAGGATGAAACCCGAACTGAGGATGAAACCCGAACTGAGGATGAAACCCGAACTTCGACACTAAATCACGATTTCGCCTAGATTGATGGATCGATTATAAATTTACAAGAATCTAGGCCTAAGAAAAGTTTGATATGGGCCTCCTATAGATTTTCTTAGAATTCTAGGCCAATTCGAAAGCAAACTAAAGTTAAATGGTGGTGCCCTAGATAGCAAACCCTACAGATCCACCATTAATGCATAGGAAAGCTCTGGATTCGATCATTTTAAACGCTAAGTCATCACTAGGGGAAAATTATGGCTCATAACAAGTTATCTCCTAATGCGAATTAAAGAGTGGACTCGAAAATTGCTTGGGAAACCAAAAATTAAACAATGTCATGTAACCCTTGCATCAAACTCCCAAACATGCAAAAATTTGAACCCTGAATAAACCAAAAATGCCAAAGCAATGCTAACTTTCATCAATCAAAAGTAGGGAGATCATATACATACCATTGATGAAGCAGAAATCGGTCTCAGAAATAACAAACATGAATTTAATGGCACTTCGCAAAGAACAGCAACAAAATGCACAGGAAATCACCATTGAAACCCACAATCTGTAAACTCAACGCTTCAAATCAAATCGAATACCTCCAAGAATTCACTCCTCATCTCATTCGAAGACAAAAAATAAAGCATAATGGCACAAAAGACCTCAAAGATCGGTTAAATACATCATTCAAAGATCGTATAGATGACATTAATGTCACCGACAAGACAACCAGGAAAATATGGGAACCTGACGATAGGATGGATTTTGAAAAAATTTGGCCCACGTGGAATTCCACAAAGAACGAAAATCTCTGAACCATAGCGTTCAGTCAGAATCTGAGCAGGATCCAGGAAAATCTGGCCGGGGTGGAAAGTCCCGAACTTAGTGAAAACCTGAACTTAGCTCAAAACTAAAGATCTTCAATGAATAACTTAGGGGAATCACTTAGGCAATCAAAATAAAAATTTAAGCACATTCCAAGGCAAAGTAAATCCTCAGAATAAAAGGGCCAAGACACCAGAAACTAAAGCGAAAGAGGGTCCCTGCTTTCAGCGGGGCGTTTGTGTGAAAACTGCACAACATAAGCAAGACGTTAGGTACTCAAATTTTGACTTAACTTAGGAAAAAATGATTTGATGGAATTTTGTGGTATGTCCATCTTTTTTCACAATATTATTGAAATTTATAATGTATTATCCAATCTTGACATAAATTAATGCATGTCGTTATTGATTATTTTAGATGGAGATTGGGGCAAATCCAGAGCCTGAGCATTCAACTAGCAAAAGAAGAAGATATGTACGTGGACGTGGACCTAAAACTATTAAATCATGTAGATGATAGTGGATGGAAGAGGATATGACAATGGATCTTCCAGACACAATAGATGATTGTACTGAACAAGAGGTTGGTCAAGACTATAGTACATGGGTTGAATTATTTGAGAAAATTGTTGTTTGTGGATGTTTTGTGTCATGGAAAGAAAAAATTCAAATGAGATTTTATACAAAGACATTACATATATTATGAGATTCCAGTCAGTAGTATTCCTCCTACAATTGATTCAAATCCAATAGGAATTATGGTAAGGAATTTTCCAATTCAATATAAATAACATGTATACTTCGTTTAAACATTGTTTTATATTATTTAAATAACTAATTTTTTTCTCAATGGATACTTGTAGGATAAATTTATTGGTTTAAAGTTTCCTGGATCACCGAATTCCATCTAGAGGGAAATGATCATTTATCAAATGATACATCTAACAAAAATATGTGCCAATATACCAGCTCGAAAGATGAAGAATTAATGAAAACAAGTCACAGAACAAGAACCAGTTTAAAGATGCATAATTTTCTTAAAGACTGGGGAAAGGTGGACTACATACCCTATGAGAATGAATGTGATGGAGATGATGACTTTCCCCTAAGTTTGAGATCAATTTACAAAGAGACATTTGATCATCGACTATATTGCGCTTGGCCTAGTGATCAACAACTACCTAGAGTGTACGAGGTGTTTCAATTTTGGGGATACAACTACATGATACAACCCTCAAATATTCATGGAGAAAATCTAGGCCTCTTTATTGTCCAAAATGTACATGTGGGATCTAAACATAGAAACAATTCAGAACAAACCACTATGATATTAATGCCATATTATGGTCCATCATATTACAGTGGTGAATGGAGAAGGCTAGCAGAATATAAGCCTAGCATGTCAACATATGGTCTAAATTTGAATATGTATACACATCGTCTCCAATTGGAAAGTGGAAAATAAATTAATAGAGGTCATCTTATGTATATAGATGGGTATGCATACACACAAAAATATTGTACAATTTATAAAAAGTAGTAAGGGAAGGGACCCTAATGTAAGACTGAATTATCAATTTGTTGAGGTTATAAATGATAAAGATGGAGATATGGAAAAAGAGGTTGATAGATTGATAATGGTTGAGGCTACTAAGGACCTTACCATTGGGTATGAGTTATTGATTGATTACCCCTTCTTAAAACACACTCCTGTGCGAAAGTAAAGGGAAGAACAAGGTCTCCCTAAGGATGTTCTTAAGGGCAGAAAACCAAAGAATAATTAATGAATGTGGACTGATGTTTTATCAACTATGTTGTCAAAAATGTGTTTTATTTAAATTATTGTATAAAAGAGGTAGTCTATAAAATAATGTGTGCATTTTTTGAATGTGGAGAGATTCAAATGTCAACACAAACCTTAATGAGATAGTTTACATTCAAAGTTTGAAGCAAGTAAAACTACTCTATTCGTAATACAATCAAATATTTCAAATATGTATCATTGTCCTCTATTTCTAGGGATTTATTAAACCGTTTGGCCCTTAGATTTCTATAGGAACAAAGATTGTTAAAATGACTACCTAGAAAATGAGATTTGATGCTTAATATGCAAGCTAAGATGATTTCTATGTGCAAATGTGTGCTGGAATGATTAGTGGTATGCTTCTAAATGAAACAAAATGATGGAAAGGATAATGGATACAATGATAAACGAAGGATGTTGTTGATGATAAATGAATAAGTGGAGATGAGTGAGATGATATGAAACTAAAATGAACTATCCATGATTATGCATATGATCAAATGCAAACATAAAACAAACTAACCTAAAATGTAACTATGATGCAATGAGGATCATAAAATGTAACTATGAAGCAATTAATTAATCTAAGATGAGAATGCAAAGTAACACATGATATGAAAACTAAGTATAAGACTCCATGAAAGCTCCAAGCTCCTAAGATAAACCTGCATAGTAACTTTACTCAAATTGTGGATGATAAATGCTAAGGAAAGAGGGTGTATTTATAGGGTTTCTCAAGCATTTTGTGAGGTGGCACCTATCAACAATCTAGATTTGAAGGAGAAATAATAGACGGTGGAGATGAAAGGAATCAGGATGTTGTCCCCTTGCGAAGGACAACATGCCATGTGTGTGGAGAGGATCCTTTGACCAATTGAAAACATGCCAAATGTATGGGATTCCCAAGTGTGTGAAACAAAGACCCATGTGCTCCAAATTTGTTGGAAGTGTGGGGGAATAAAGCCATGTGCTTTTTCTCATTGGTGGAAGTGTGTGAGGATAATTCTAATTAATAATTAGGCTTATTTATTTTCATGTGACCTTTATGAGGTGGCACACAAAAAGTTGTAGAAATGTGCTCTAATTCTTAATCAAGATTTAAGGAAGGTTAATTAAATAAACACGTTTAGGGTATTTTGTTTATTTAATTATTTAGAAGAATGTGGTTTTGGAGAATTAAAAGAAGAGTGAACAATATAAATAAAGTAAGACCTTATTTATATGTAGTTGAAGCATTAATCAAATAGGTTGTATTTAATTAACTGAATATGATGACCGTTTTTAGGTGTATACATTTTTCCCCTCTTTGAAGTAATGTGTTTAAATGTTGCTTCAAAGAAAATTTTGATGTCTATGCTCAGAAAATATTTTGATGCCCTAGACCATGCCCCAGACTTTTGAATTTCAGGTATTGACAGATATATGCCCCCTCAAGAGATAAATCGGTGAATGTGGGGATGTTAAAATGAAATGTTGGAATGAGGTGATGGTGTTGTGATGATCATGATGATGATCCAACGTTGATTTAGTGAGATTTGGATGTCAGAGATGATTTATCTCTCGAAAGTTCATTGCAAGCTCTTGCTTTGAATAGTGTTGATTAATTACAACTCCTTTGTGGTAAAAATGGGAAATAAATCCCACCATAATTCCCTCCATTTTACCCTTGAAAAGGTAAAAAGTGGTAAAATGGGATTTATTTGCACATTTTGAGTTTGGAGAAGTTGAAGAGTGGAGAGCTTAGAGGAAGATGGTGATTCCCTACCACAAGCATCATTTCGAGCTTATGTGCCAACATGATCAGCTTGCTGCCTCAAGACCTACGATACTCTTTATGAGAAACCTCTTTGCTAGTCATTTTCTTGCCTTTTAGAAGCATTTTAAACATCATAGATAGATGTTGTAGCTTATTGGATGTCATTTACGCACTTTCAAGTGATGTTTTTATCATTTTTAAGTGTTTTTGAGCATGTTTGAGAGTTTTAGCACCTTTGGGGTCCCAAATGGTGCCTCTTGGAAGCTTCAAAACCAAGTTTTCATGTGTTTTAAGAGTTTTGGTGCCTTTGGGGTCCCAAATGGCACCTCTTGTAAGCTTGAAATTCAATTTTTGGCCTCCAACACTATTTTGGCACCTTTGGGGTCCCAAGTGGCACCTCTTGTAATGGTGAAATCCATGTTTTGAGATGCCAAACACTATTTTGGCGCCTTTGGGGTCCCAAATGGCACCTCTTGTTGCCTTGGAAAGTTTTCATTTTTTTATTTGAGGTGGTTTAGCTTGTTGTTTGACCCATTTTGCGGGGTGTGATTATGGAAATCCCTCGAGGTGATGTTCACAAGATTTCCTTGAAGCCTAGGAGTCATCGGTTTTTCATGTTTTGGATTGATTTCAGTCAGATTGTGGTATGTGCAATGTTTGATTGATGTTTTGCATGATGATTTGATCTCATGATAGGCGAGAATAAAATGATAGAACTAGTGTTGTATCGACCTCATGATAGGCGAGGAACGATAGTAGGATTGATAGCATATCATCCTCATGATAGGAAAGGAAAGATGGTAGGATTGGTAGCAAATCGTCCTCATGATAGGTGAGGAATGATGGTTTGATTGATAGCAAATCGTCCTCATGATAGGTGAAGAATGATGGTAGGATTGATAGCAGATTGTCCTCATGATAAGTGAGGAACAATGGGTTGATTGATAGCAGATCATCCTCATGATAGGTGAGGAACGATAGTTTGATTGATAGCAGATCGTCCTCATGATAGGAAAGGAATGATGGGTTGATTGATTGAGATGTTGATTATTTTGATTGATTTGATTTTAATGACTGCACATTAGCCTGATTGACTGATAATCTTGATTGACCATGACATTGATTGACTTATTTGTGTTCATGATTAGGAAGATGGAGATGTACTCCAGTCTCGAGAGTGATTCCCGAAGACCTGGAACATGGTCTGTCGATTGTCCTCAGCCGACTTAGAGATTATCTCCCTTTGTGGGTTGACTTCCTTGTTAGATATTTCACAATATAGAATCAATAGAGGTTTACTGATAGCAATGGCAGAGAGATGGCACAATGAACATAACACATTTCATTTACCAACTGGAGAGATGACCGTGACTCTAGAGGATGTCTATCGTATTATGTGGATCCCAATGATGGGAGAGATAGTGGTGTATGATAAGATAGAGCAGGGTGGGATAGCTGCATTGCGGAGGTTATGCTAAGATGATCATGTTACAGGTCGACGGATTCCTTGGACAGAGATGGTTAGCAGATATGATCCTTTTCCATGTGTGCTTTCTGGATTCATTGGTGGATTATTTTGTCTTGATTGTAGGTCAAAGGTATTTTCAGCAGGTTGGGGTTGTGTGTTATCATGGATGAAACTTGATGGTACTAGATATGCATGAGTCTCATGCATGTTAGCCCACTTATAGCAAGATTTGCATGAGGTTGTTTATTACAGGGCAACAAGCCTATCATGTGGCATCACATTACTGCAGACCTGGGCATGGGAGCATATACCGTCACTCGGCCCATGGGAGAGAGACATCGACCACCAGGGAGACCCTATGTTTTCAGTTATAGCAGTCCACATGTCCAGCATAAGTTGGGAAAGGTTGCTTATTAGAGGCGTGCTTTGGATGATTCAGAGACTATCACATGGCGCTCGTACTTGGATTGTGAGTAGTGGCCAGAGGATCAGCTAGAGATGTCGTATATGTTGTTATCCCACTATTTGATTGGGCGAACACATGTTGTGCTTGAGCGATACCTATATCTACGAGTATGTCAACAGTTTGGACGGGTTCAGGGGATTCCCCTGGGAGTTACCCATTATGCATGGTGACGATAGGATGTTTTAGAGTGGGGCCCCTGTGTATCATATGAGGTAGCTTGTACAGAGTACTATACCTTGACACCGGGTTTATGGGATTATGTTCCATATATTACAGACACCAGGATGACCGAGGATTATTCAGAGTTCTTCCACACGCATCCCTTTCCTAGATTTACTCATCCAGAGGAGCCAATGTTGCTAGTTGATGGAGAGGGAGGAGATGAGGAGGGTGGTGATGATGGTGGGGAGGGGTGATGATGGTGGTGTAGAGGGTGGTTATAGAGGTGATGGTGGTGCAAAGGGTGGTGGGGAGAGTGATGATGGTGCAGTGGGTGGTGGGGAGAGTGATGATGGTGCAGATGACAGTCATCCATTTGATTTTGTAGTTCTGAGGCATAGGAGGAGTGTTACCCTAGCTCATGCGGTGCTTCCTAGGATTTGGATTGGAATACCCTCTCATCAGTAGTCATCAAAAATAGCGGCTTTGCAGGTAGAGGTTCAGTCATTTCAAAGCGAGATAGCACAGGCTCGAGCACAGATTGTGTCCCTTCAGGATGAGTTAGGGCAGTGCCGGGCACAGATTGATACTTTGACAAGTGATAGAGGGACAGATAGGCAATAGATACATCAGTTGTAGGCACAGATGATCATACTTACTTCAGAGAGGGATGCATTTAGACACCGGATAGAGTAGGCTAAGGCCATTGCCGAGAAGATATAGCAGATGGCACCATCTACAGGGACAGTAGATTTCTTCAGAGAGATCTGGAAAATTTCTCAGGAGTTGCAGTTTTATAGAGGTAAATATCATGATTTGGTTCCTCCTGAGCGATGAGAAAGTTTTGTATAGTCTCGTTCTAGAAGATCTCATTCTTGGACTGTTAGCATGGGTCTCACGCAGCCATTACCTAGAGATAGGATAGATCCAAGTACAGGTCCATTGGGTAGAGGAGGTACTAGTACCATGAGAGCAACAGCATCTGGGGGGAGCTCGACATAGCATTTTGTGATGTTCCTTGGACATTTTGTATACACCTTTTGTGAGATTGAGGATGTGTTTCCCATGATACAGTTCCCTTTTGGATTTTGATGTATCTCATCCTACTTTTGGATATCCTTGTACACATGGACATTATGACATTTTGGATGATATATGATATGCAGTGGTGATTATGATCTAAATGTTGATATGCATTTGATTTCCCTATTATGATATGCAATGTTGTAAATTTATTTAATTTCTATGTGATGATAATGATTAGGCAATGTGATGAATGTATTTATGATTATGCAATGTGATGTGATTTATTATGATTATGCAATGTGATGTGATGATTATGATTATGCAATGTGATGTGATGATTATGATGTGTAATGCAAATGATTGAATGTGCATGACTTCAAATGTTCAAGGCCTTAAGCTTGAATAAGTGAGTCTGTCCAACTTCCAAAATTTGTTGGAAAACTACAGTAGATTGATCTTTTAAGCTTCATAACTCTGACATATTTCCCAACTTTCTTGGAAATCTAAAGAGACTCACTTATTTAAGTGTAGTGGATGACATAATTTTGATGTTGGAAATGATATGCAATGTATGTCCTTTATTATTTTCTTTAGTATTTTCTGAGACAAAAATTATGATGGAATGTATGAATATAGATGATGTGAGAATGTTTTCTAAGATATGAAAATGATGATGCAAATTATGTGCAACTAAATGAGAATGACATTTTTTGGTTAATGTCCAGTGTACTCAATCAATTAATAATAGAGATGACACCATTGTGAAATTTTTTTAGCATTGGAAAACCCCATAAATACACATGCAATACTAACATGAATGCAGTCTAACTTAACTATGCAAATCTCATATTCAAAAGTTGTCATTTATATTAACCAATTTGTCGTGCTCTTTATCATCATTGGGCTTTTAAAATGTTGAAAGTGAGTACAAGAATCGATGGCATATTTTAGACCAAGATGACCTCAGTACTACTTTCATGATGTTTTAAAATTGAAAGTTAACACAAGCATCTAAGTATAATTAAACTGAGATGACCTAAACATTACTTGCGTAAATAGGAAAGAGTTAATATTTTTCCTATGCAAATTCAAAATGTCATCAGTGATACTTTGTAGCGCACGTCTCACGACAACTTGCATAGTAATAATGATAAACTCATAGACAACAGACAAAGAAAAATCATACTCCTTCCTTGCTCCTCTAGTTCGATACATCATCGAGGACTCGAGAGATATGATATCAAAAATAAAAGTAGAACAATTTGAAATTTTGTGTTTAATGTGATAAACCCTTGATTCAGAAAGATCATCATCCATTTGAAGTTTTTGTTTGTAACATTGGTCTGACAACTGTTTTCCTGTTGATTCAAGCTCAGATTTTATTTGCCCCTAGTGAGTGCAAGATTTTTCCCCCAGTCCAGGGTGAGACACGACCATGACGACCAAAACCTAACCTAAAGACCTATCTTAGGGGCCTCGGGGGTTAATCAATAGATGAGTCATGCCTACGTTATACATGCAAAGACCACATAGTTCAACTGACAACACGACCAAGATTTACAAGATGAAAATATGAACATAGCGGACACCTAAAAGACTGACCTAAATGTCTCAGGGGACAATCAAAGATCACCTTTTCCTACGTTCAAAGCTTAGAGATGACATAGTTCGAATGAAGACTATGTTTTTGACCTTTTGAATTTTTGACCTATTTTTGGATTTTGACATGTTTTGAATGTTTTTGGGATTTTGATATGCTTTGAATGTTTTTGGGATTTTGATATGTTTTGAATTTTTTTGGGATTTTCGATTTGTTTTGAATGTTTTTGGGATTTTTGATTTTATGACCTTGAGATTGTACAAGAATCCAATCCAATGCAAGACATGCCCCCAATGTGATACAATAAGACAAACTAATTTTTAGAATGGGCGGAGTAATGCCAAGGGATACCATGATACAAACACTAGCTCAAGCTATGGTGCAAACATGGAAGCATGACAAATGCAGAGATGGAAGCATGATGGATGAATGTTGCAAAGAAATTCATGTAGCCCAAGATAGATAGAGAGTGCTTATTTTACACAAGGCACCTGTTTGCCAGGTTTTCACCAAGGTACTTTTCCAAAGCGCCACATTTTTTTTAGATTTTTGCATTTTTTTATTTTTTTGGTACTTTTCTAGGATCTTTACCAATGCACTAGATGAGCTAGGTGTAAAACCTTTTGAGATGCAATTTTTTGATGGGTTCATCAAATGGATCCCCTTCTGGTGTGGATAACTGATATTCTCCTGATCCAAAGACTGATACTATAACAAAGGGACCCAGCCAGTTAGGTTCAAATTTTCCCTTCTTCTCTCAATCTTGTTGATTACAGGGATTTTATTTTAAGACTAAATCACCCACCTGAAATGCTCTAGGTATTACTTTGTGATTGTATCTCCTAGATATCCTTTGTTGATAATCTTTTAGGTGATCAATTGCATGCTGTCGGTTTTCATCCAATAGTTCTAATTCTTGTAGCCTAGATACTTTGTAATCCTCGTCTGAAATCATCCCTTTAAGTGACACATGCAGGGATGGTATCTCAACCTCAATAGGTAGAATAGATTTTGATCCGTAGACAAGAGAATGGGGTGTTTCTCCTATCAAGGTACGGATACTAGTTCTATAAGCCCACAATGTCGGGTTTAGTTGAACATGCCAATCACATCCAGCTTCATTGACGATTTTCTTCAAAATATTCAAGATAGTCTTGTTTGAGGCCTCTGCTTGGCCATTGCCTTGGGGATAGTAAGGTGTAGAAAACTAATGTTGGATATGGAATCTTTCACAGAGCTCTTGAACATCTTGATTCTTAAAGGGTCGGCCATTTTCTGTAATGATAGATTGAGGAACACCATACCGACAAATGAGACAATTCAAGATGAATGATGAGATTTATTTCCTGGTGATGGTGATTAGAGGAATAGCTTCAATCCACTTGGTGAAGTATTTTGTGGTTGTGATTATAAACTTATGTCCATTAGAGGAAGAGGGGTGAATCTTACCTATGAGGTCTAATCCCCACTGACAAAAAGGCCATGTAGTTGTGAAAGGATGCAACTCTTGTACTGGTGCATGTATCAAGTTTCCATGAATTTGACATTTGGAACACCTTTTGACATATTGAAATGACTTTGTCTCCATATTCGGCCAGTAATACCCCAATCGTAATAATTTCTTAGCTAAGGTTAAGCCACTTGAATGTGTGCCACAGATACCTTCGTGAACCTCTTGTAAAGCGGTTTCAGCTTCGTTACGTTCTAGACACTGAAGAATAGTACCATCCAAACCTTGTCTATAAAGCACATTAGCTATTAGGGTGTGGTGAGCTGCTTGTCGAATGAAGTTTCATTTTTGGTTTCGAGATAAGTTAATTGGAAGGGTATTGTCTTGCAAGTAGGTATGGATCTCTCCATAGAGGGAAATTTGAGGGTCGACAATATGGCATATCACTTGTGATTTTGGATCTTCATAGGCTGGGTTGGACACTTTTTCTACCATGAATTCATAACATCCTCATTGTTTAGGTATCTGCAAGAGAGAAGCAATGGTGGCCATTGCATCTGCAACTTTGTTTTCTATTCTGGGAACTTGTGCAAACTTGATCTCAACAAAGTACTTTTTGAAATCATCCACCATCCTCTTGTAGGGTAGCAACTTGTCATCCTTTGTTTGATAATCATCATTGACTTGGTTGATGACCAGTTGTGAGTCACCATAGACTAGCAATTCTGTGATTTTCCATTCAATAGCTATCTTGATTCCAATGATCAATGCTTCATATTCAGCTATGTTGTTGGTGCAAGGGAACATTAATCTGTAAGATTTAGGAATTTTGTATCCTTTCGGTGAGACAAACAAGATTCCTGTGCCTGATCCATGTTGTGTATACGAGCCATAAAAGTATAGCAGCCACTATTGTGTAGATATGGTTAGGATATCATTATCAGGGAATTCAATGTTCATTGGATTGTTATCTGACAATGGTGCTTTAGCTAGTTGATCTACTATGGCTTGACCTTTAATTGCTTTCATGTCCATGTACTGGATGTTGAACTCACTCAATATCATGATCCACTTGGCTAACCTCCCTATTAAAGTAGCTTTGCTAAGTAAGTACTTTAATGGTTCAATTTTGGCAATGAGTTTGATGGTTTCTTTGGGGATGGAAACAATGATGACGATAATGATGATAGCAGGGGTAATTACCACCAACGTAATGTTGATGATAACAACCTGAAAGACTCCATCAAGCAAGCAACGAAGACACCCTTGTTCAAATCAGGTGCAGGTAGAACCTCACAACTAGAATGCACATTAATATTATTATAAATCAAGTCACTATTTGGTTGGTCAGATAAAGGATTCACTACCCCGTTGAAGTGAGTTGAAATCTATTTCTTACTTTGCATTGTCAATTGGTGTACACAATTCATAAACATTCATCGACTTCATTTATATTTCTTTAAGGGGATTTTAAAACCATATATTGTATATAAACAGTCCTAGTATAGATTGACATATCAAACATGTTCATCATAAGTCAAACATTCAATTGATTTAATCTCTAGCAATCTTACAGGGCTCTAAAAACTAAAATATTCCCTGAAGAGAATGTGTTGCCACCAACTTGCAGAGAGACACATCTATTGTTGGTTGAGTTGGGGATTGAATATAAGAAAAATCATTCATGTAAAAATGATTGCATTTTATACAGAGATGAATATCAGAACAAGGTAGAATTCCCTATATACAAAGAGAAGAGATATCGTATAGATGTACAAGGTCTTACAATTCCAAAGAAGGTTTTACGTCACACACCAATTATACCTAGACTTCAATGAATGTTTCATTGCAAGTCACTTGCACAGTTGATGGACTAGCATTCAAAGAATAAGAGTAAAGATGGATTCATGCGAATTCCAGCTAAGTCCAAAGAAATGAAACACATAGAGGAAAAATGGCCAAGAAAATTCAAAGATGAACCCCGTAGTATCAGGTTTGGTCTTGCAATTAATGGAGTGTGCCCATTCTCTTTCTTGAGCTCAAATTATAGTGTTTGGCTAGTTGAATTGATAGTATACAATATTCCCCCATGGATGAGTGTTAGAAAGGAGCACCTTATGCTAACTCCCATTGTTCCAAGAAAACATCAAGTTAAAAACATGGATGTTTATCTTGCACCTTTTATTGATGAGATGCAACTGCTATGGAAAGGAATAAGAATGTATGACATATCACATCCTACATCAAATAGGCCCTTCATGTTGTATGGTGTGCTATATTGGACTATTCGTGATTTCCTAGGACTTGGTGTTTGTTCTGGTAAGATAAAATATTTGTAACGTATTTACACTCATAATTTATTTTCATCCCAACTTTCATACTTATTTTTATACTATTTTTTTGATGTTATTAACATTACTTGTTGAATTATAGGGATTCAAACAAAGGGTATATTTTCCTGTCCAAGATGTGTAGAATAATTTCAAGGGCAGTATTATAAAGATCTACATAAATTTATTTACACAAACAATAGGGTTTTTCTACCACTAGATCATAGGTTTATAAATCGCTAGAAGAAACAATTTGATGGAAAAGTTGAAAATAGAGGCCCTCCCATGATTATGGGTCTAGGTGATTGGCTTAAGAAGTATGAAGATGTTGAATTGAAAGCTTGGGAGGATTTTCTTGATCGAGGTGATTCAATTGAAGAACCAAAACAAGTTGTAGTTCATATGCCAGAAGGAATGAAAAGGAAATTCATATTTTATGAGCTCCCTTACTCAAAGGATCTATTAATATCTCACCTATTAGATCCTATGCACATCTTCAAAAAAGTCCCAGATTCTATATTTTGACATATATCAGGCAAAGAGAAGGACACCTTGTCTTCGAGGAGAGATATTTCTCTTTCATGGACCAAATTTGATAGAAAACATTTGTGGCCAAGCAGGGAAAATGAAACATATGCAGAAGCTCCATGGATTTTGGAAAAAAAAATAGCTAGACCAACTCAAAAATGTCATCCATTCAATAAGGACACCTACTAGCTATGGGTCATCATTGGCTAAAGCTTTTACAGTTGATGGACATATCACAAGATTTAAAACACATGATTTTCATAATTTAATGAAGGTATTATATATCATCATTTAACATTTATTGGTGACATTGATTAAGTATTGGATCTTAATTTACTCTTATACTAAACTATTATGGCTCACTCATGGAGACCCAATGGTCACATTCCTCATAGGGAACAATCTCTACATGGCAAGGACCTGCATAGATCTCACTGTCCTGACAATAGGAATAATGTTCAACAAGGGCCCATGAACAATTTTTGAAGGCACGTAAGACAAGATATTCCTGCGGGTAAATTTAGGTTTTCAAAACCTAACTGGAAGCCCTTTCACTCTAGGAAGTTGGTGTGAGGAAAACAACCCATTTTTTATTTATATGAAGATGACAGGGGAGTTTTGTGACAATTGGAGGATTTTAGGAAAAGCAGATTGTCAAAACAAGATTTTTCATATTTAGATAATCGCTTTGAGAAAGCGCAGGCCAATTATAGGTCACATGCAAATGGGGCTTTTAACCTTTATGGTGCTCCCTTCAATCCAAAGACTCTCCAGAACTCTCACCTGTTGCACTTGTCACGTGGAGAAAATGAAATAGGTTTCCTTCAACGGCCAAAATTAGTGGAAGCTAGCCCTAAAAAAATAAGGTTCAATGGAAAGAGAGATGGAATATTCAAGATCCTTTGAATCCTCACAATGGGTCTAGCTCATTTCGAGGAAAAGAAAGGGCTCAAGGAAACCTTAATCAATCTCAAATCAATCGAGGGTTTTTAGAAGAGATCAAGAAAGACAATGGTCATCAAGCAAGATTGCAATCTCATAATCCACAAAATCAAAGGAATCCTCACATTTCAAAAGGTCTGGACACTTAGGTACAAAATGCTTCCAAGCCCCAACTTCATCAAAAATTTGTATCAAAAAAGAAGAAAGAAAAAAATTAGAAGAAAAAGGGCTTGAAGAACAAAGGGGGTCCTAAGAATATTTGGATACCTAAACAACGCAAGCAAAAAGATGAGGGTATTTGCTCCTCTATCTAGCATAACGCGAGCATTCCTCAAGAAAAAAATGAAAAGATCATAAAACTTGCATTTCCAAAAGACCTGCTTCAACCGCAAATTCAAGACCTTCGAGATAAGGCGCTAATTTGTAAGTTTTGGAACCTTTATTTTCCTTTAAATGAATTAAAGGATTTAGTTTATGGGGATTGGGAGGGTGTAGAACAGGTTTTTATTTGGACAATGATCAGGGTATTTTTGCAGTCATTCTTTATAGCAAAAAAAGAAAAGATTCTATTTTTAGGATAAAATCATGGACCTATCAAGGGTCGGGATTAAATATGTAGCCCTAGGTTCCAAATTTTAAACCTACTTCTACCCCTTTCAAATATGCCCCTTTCTGGTTTCAAATGCATGCTCTTCCATTAGAATAAGGGAATTGAAGATCATCGAATCAATCATAAATCAAATAGGAATCTTTTTAATGCATGATAAAGATTTCTTCAAAGACCCTTCAAAACCCATCAGATTTTGTGTATTAATGGACACAGACAAGAAATTTCCATAACAAATCCTACTCACTTCAATATTTGGTAAATGGTATCAACAAATTGTTTTTGAATTAGCAGAATCAGTTTGTTTGAATTGCCATACTTTGGGACATTCACACTCTCAATGCTCTTCTATAAATACTCCCTTACAAAATGCTCATCTGATTAATTGGAAAAAAATGGATGTTTATAAAAATAACGCTGAGCAAACTTTTTTTGGTCTCTCTGCTCCTAATAATAGTCCTTCTCAATCTCCTCAATATGAATATAACCTTCACAAGAGAAAACGAGTAGAGGAATGCAATGGTTTAAGGTCCCTACTAAAGCCTCGTGCTCATAAAAAGGTTGCACTAAATGTAACTTTCTTACAAGGAAAGTGGGATTTAATGCAAATCTTTACTACCCTCTCACTAAATTTGTATTCTCCTATGGAAAAGTTATTTTCAAAAAATCAGGCATCTGAGATAGCTAAAAAGCTAATGTTTCAAGGGACAAAAGATTTTTTTTCCTCATGGTCCCCTAAAAATATGATAAAGAAGGAAAGTACTCGCTCTGTGCATGAAGATAAATGTCTTGAGTTAGCTACTTCCACTCAATTATCGAAGGTTGAGCTTCATTTTTTAGCTGAAAAGTTATTATTTTCAGTAGGCTCTAATATCTATGATGAAATTCTAGTAGAAGAAGGTTTATGTGATGGAGATATGCCAACGCATTACTCTTTAGGAAAGGTCTCTGAGATCTGTGAAATGACCCCTAATGACCAAAATGCCACAAACATAGTTATGGGTGACCAACTTCTAAAAGTTTCAAACCATCAGGCTCTTCAGGATAGTTCAAAAGCATTGGTTTTAAAACAGAAAAATGGTCATGAATATGAAGAATAAATGTTGTCTCAATCTCCATTACAGGTTTCAGTACAGAAATCTCCTAGGAAGAGTGGAAGAAAATAAAATTTCACTAAAATGCAAGAACAGATTGAGTCAGGGGTACAAAAGACAATTTTAGAATCTTTGTCGAACAAGAGGCTAAGGAGAGCTTGTTGCTCTCCTCGAGTCCAATGAGGATCTCTTCATGGAATGTTATGGGCATCAATGCCCCTGACAACATGCTCGCATCAAGCAATTGAGAGATGCTTGTGGAGCAGATACTTTTCTTATTCAAGAAACCAAAATTTTAGAAGAAATGTATGAATCTTCAATAAGGAAATGGAACAGATGGGCATTCACACATTCTCCAGCTCAAGGGACTTTAGGAGGACTATTAGTATTGTGGAACCCAAAATCAGTATAAGTTAAATCTCATAAAAACCACCAATTATGGAAGCTAGTAGAAGTAACAAAATTCCATCTCCATTTTTGGTTAATAAATGTGTATGGACCTACTTCTACAATTGATAAGAAAAATTTGTGAGATGAGATTTCCAGAAAAATTGATGTCATCCATAATGATAAGTTTATCATTACAGGATATTTCAATTCAATAACCTCATTGGAAGAAAAGAGTGGTGGGATTATTCCTCCACCTAGGGTAATGGTTGATTTTAGCCATTTCATCATTACAAACGCTTTGAGAGACAATCAACCAAAATCTAGGAAATACACTTGGACAAACAGAAGAAAGGGTTTCTTGCAAATTGCAGATAGGCTAGATAGATTCTTGGTGTCTCCCAATTGGTTCACTTCTCCACATAAGATAAACTCTGATATTCTGCCTTATCCGAAATCTTATCATTGTCATTTATTTAGACATCTTAGATGTATCTATTCCAAGGTTAAAATCTTCCTTTAAGTTTGAGAGTATGTGGCTAAGGCATCCCCAATTTTTAGATCTGCTAAAACAATGGTGGGTGAATGCTCCATATGAGGAGGGGACTAGAATGTTCCAATTTTACAAGAAATTGGTTCATGTTAAACATCAAATAAACATTTGGAACAAGCAAGTATTCAAAAATATTTTCCATCAGAATGATTCAGTATTTAAAGAACTCACAACCCTGCACGAATGCATAATTAAAAAAGGTCTAGATGCAAATTTATATGAAAAATAGAAGGAATTGTAGGAAGAATGGGTAGAATTATGTGCAAGGGAAGAAATATATTGGAGACAAAATTCTAGGGAGTTATGGTTAAAATAGGGGGATCGTAACACAAAATTCTTCCATGCCTCAGCACAGATTAAAAAGGCATCAAAAACAATTCATTCTATTCAGGAATTGGCTTCAGGAAACTAGTTAACAAAGAAAGAAGATATAAATAATAAAGGAATTAAATTCTTTTCAGAACTTCTTTCTGCCCCACAAAAAATTGATGTTAATAAGGTCAATAATGAATAGAATCTTCTTGCCACAATTCCTCATTTAATAAATAATGAAAATAATAAACAATTGATGAGACCATTTACTTTAGAGGATTTGAGATATGTATTTTTTTCACTTCCACTAGAAAAAGCACCTGGCCCAGATGGTTATACGGCATTATTCTTTTAGAAATGTTGGGACTTCATATGTTTTGAACTCTTATGGGCACTTGAAGAGTCCAGGAGAATGGGATTTATGTTCAAGCAGTTTAATATCACCAATATAGCCATTCTATCCAAAGTCAAAGAACCTAAAACATTTGCAGAATTTAGGCCTATCTCATTGTGTAATACAATTTATAAAAAATTTACAAAGGTAATTTATCTGAGATTACAATCTCTTATTCCAAAAATTACTTCCCTTGAACAGGGAGACTTTGTTCCTGGAAGGGAAACTCATGAAGGGGAAATTGTAGCACATGAAGTGCTACACTCCATAAATGCAACAAAATTGCCAGCTTTTATTGTCAAACTAGATATGATGAAAGCTTACAATAAGTTAAAATGGGAGTTTCTCAATAAGGTCCTAACAAAATTTGGTTTTTCTTCTCAATGGAGAAGATGGGTAATTCCATGCCTATTGGGGGCTAAATTTTCAGTAATTATAAATGGGAATCCAATGGGTTTCTTCAGTTCCACCCAAGGAGTAAGGTAAGGGGATCCCCTTTCTCCTTTCCTTTTCATAATTATGGCTGAAACTTTGAGTAGATACATCCTTTTGAGACATAACCAAAATCTTTGGCAGGGTGTTCAAATTCCAAACACTTCAATCTCAATAACACATAATATTTTTGCAGATGATACCTTACTATTTAATAAATCATCAATATCGGAAGCCAAGCAAGTAAAAGAAGTATTGGATAAATATTCATCAGCTTCTGGCCAAAAAATAAATGTTGCTAAGTCAAAATTTTATGTTCTAAACACTATTGAAGATTTGAGGAAGAAAATTGTTAAGATATTGGGTTTTCAAGAGGCTGAATTGCCTTGTTCATATTTGGGTATACCTTTTTTCAGAGGGTCAAACAAAGCTTTCTATTGGGTTAAGGTCATTGAAAGAATAAAATCAAGAATTCTCATTTGGAAAGCTAGGTGGTTGTCACTAGCAGGTAGAATCCTTCTAATAAAATTAGTTTTATTGTCAATCCCCAATTACTTTTTAGCAGTACTTAAAGCACCTGCCTATGTTATTCTTGAAATTGAAAAGATAATAAGATCATTTCTATGGAAAGGCAGTATTGATGAAAAAAAAAGATTCCTTTAATCTCCTTGGAAGGGCTACGAAAAGGGAAAAAATAGGGTGGGGCAAATATTCAAAATCTCACATGGAGAAACAAAGCGTTTGGAGCTAAGCTGTCATCAAAAATGTATGATAATCCAAATGCCAAATGGGAAAAATTATTGTAATCCAAATACCTAGATAATGAAAACCTAACCAAAATATTTACAGTGGCAAACCCCCCAAAAGGGTCTGCAATTTGGAACTTTATCATAAATAGCAAAAGTCTCATTAGAAAATATTCCTCCTGGGAAATAAATGATGGCAGAAGTGTCAAATTTTGGGAAAATTCATGGATTGGGAAACCTCCTTTAGCAGTTAATAAAGAGCTTCAAGAAGTAAAAATGATTTTATGTCAATCTTGGGGTGAAAATTTTTTAGACTATATTCACTCTTCAAATCCATTAATAGGAAAAGTAACTTGCAAAACACCCCCATCCACATTATTGAATAATCAAAAATCTGACCTTTTTAGCAAATGTTTGAATGAAAGAATAGTTTATTTGTCATCAAAGTCAGATAGAATAATATGGTCAACTTCAAAAGTAGACTCATATTTGGCTAAGGAAGGATATACAGTTTTAGCACAATCCAAATATTTTTTTGAACCCCAACATGCATTTTCCTTCTGTTGGAACAATAAAGTTCTCCCGAAAGTAGGGACTTTTGCATGGCTAGCCTTGCAGCAAAGGATTCTAACTAGTGATCATCTAGTTAAATTGAAGATTGTTGATCCTTTCAAGTGCCCATTATGTAAAATGGAATTTGAAATAGTGGATCATTTATTTGTGCAATGCATTGTAGTCATTCAATGTTGGGACTTTATTAAAAACAAACTTCACATGTCCATCCCATTGTCAAATTCTATCTGGGATCTTTTCCAAGCTTGGCCTCTTTTATATCAAACATCTTTTTTTACATGCATTTGGTTCATTACTCCAGCTCTAGTAATTTGGAATATTTGGTGGGAACGAAACTTAAGAATTTTTAGGAAAACTAAATCCCCAATGGATCTAGTCATCTTCAAAATTGAAAATGCAATTTCAGAGGGGGTCAACTCGTGCGTACAAAGAGAAAAATTTATCAATTCATCCTTCATGAGTTGGGATAGTTCTATTATGAAAGACTGGACTCACATAAGATTTCCTTTTGATGGTAGTTTGTCTCAAAATGTAAACAAAAAGATTGATAAAACAACAATCAAATGGTCTCCCCCTCAAAAGGACTTTGTGAAATTGAACTTCAATGGGGCTTCTAAAGGTAATCCAGGATTATCTGGGGTAGGAGTGTGTATAAGAAATGCATTAGGGGTAGTATTGGAACTCTCTTCTTACCACTTGCAATTTGGCACAAACAATTATGCAAAGGCATGAGCTCTCTTATTTGGTCTGGAATTGGCAATTCAAATGGGTTTTTCAAAGCTTCATATAGAGGGGTATTCATTAATAATTATTAATACACTTAGGGCAACGAAATTCCAAAATTGGAATTTGAATTATGTGCTAAACAAAGCCTAGTCACTTCTAGATAAGCTTGAGTCTTTAGTTATTTCACATACTTACAAAGAAGGGAATAAGGTCGCAGATTTTCTAGCTGGGCTGGGAAGTGACAAAACAGAGTTAAGGGCTATTCATGATTTAAATTTTTTAAATGCATTTCCACAACTTCTAGAGTTAATTGAGCAAGATGTGATGACCATATAGGAAAAATTTTAAATATTTTTCTCCTTTAATTACTGTAGCATGGTTGTAATGCCATGTAGCTTCTACACTTGTTGACGTATGGCTCCAATGTCATAAGATATTCTATCCTCATGATTTATTACAACATGTGCATCTAATGTTTTATTTCAAGTTTGCAGGATACTGGGAATTGTGACATCCTAGTACACTATTCGCACATATGAATGGGAAATATATACAGAGGATATCTGTTATGAAAAGTCTATAGAGTTTAAATCTTATCAGCTAAGGATATTTTTGCGCCAAAGTACTCTCTTCGCACATCTGAACTGGGCAATCTGTACAGAGCTCATCTTTCACTCTGAGCTCAATTCATATTTTGAAGTTGATTGATGTGATAGGCCCACTTTAAATGCTTCAACGACTCTTTACCACGTTACCTTGCATCACCCTTCATCTCCCTGTGGTACTGAGGTACATAATGTCACTTTACTTCAATACACCGCGCTACCGCGGGTCTTATTTTGATCCCCTATGGTACCTCAGTTTTCTTTTGTCTTAGCTTTTCATCATCCTTTTGTGGTATAGTGGTCTCCCTATGCTACTATTGATCTTTATACTACTCTATCATGGGCTGCATGTTAACTCTTCACGGTATAGTGGTGAAAACGTATAATACTGGTTCCTTTTACCACACTACTGTGACCTATTTGGTAAGAGGTTGCAGTAACGAGGTAAGAAGTGAAAGTCGTGTAAGGTATTTATTTAGATAGTGGTATGGTGGTAAAATGTAGTTTTGCATGGGTATTGTAAATGAGTTCTCTATAAATAGGTTCTATGTAAATGGGTTCTTATGGGTTTATGCAATTATGTAATGGGAATGGGTTCTCATGGGATTCTGCAAATATGTAATGGGGTTCTTATGAGATTATGAAATTATGTAATGGGGTTTTTGTAAAGGGTTAGGTAGGAGGTTATGGTTTTGATAGGTTTCAAGTTGTAAAAATGGTAACTTTGTTACTTTTTTAGTTGGATTGTATCGACGAACTTTAGTTATGCGAACTATAACTAGGGGTTTTCTTGCCTGGTTCTTTCCTACCAGTATGTTCACCTGAACCATAATTTTGTAAAAATTATATATATTTATTAATATAAATATAGTGGCTTTCCACTTTTGCAAAAAAAAAAAACATTGATTAAGTACTAACTATATTTTGATATTTTGTTGTGTGAGAAAAAATTACTAATGACCTTTTCATAAATGTGTTTGATAGCATATCATGTCATTGGAAATTAGGGGGGATTCCTATATTATAGTTGACTTAAGAAATGCCATAAGTCGATTTTCAGCATTTACAAGATATGTGGTTATATGAAATGTTCATGTGTGAGAGACATAGAGATATTATATTGCATTTTAATTTATGACTAAAGGTTCATACTGATTTACTATTCTTATATTGGGTGGGTGACCTGCAAGGAAATCCATGAATCTGAAGTGCCAAAGTGGAAGAAGGAAATTGCAGAAATTGTATGCGTATTTGAGGAGCTCCCTACAAGTTTCATGGACCTACAAGTCCATTTACTTATACACCTAGTTGATTTCATTGAATTGGCGAGTGTCGTATCAATGAGGTGGATGTTTTTCTTTGAGAGGTATATGAAAACTCTTAAAAGATATGTCTAACAAAAGGCACATCCAGAGGGTTGCATGGCTTAAGGGTATGTATTGAATGAAACAATTGTCTTCCTACGTGAATTCCTTGGTAAGGATTTTGAAGATGGGCCACGCATCTGGGATGAAGAACAAGCATCAAATATTATTGATGGAGAAAAACCACAATCTAATGGTGTTGAAGTAGAAATTAGTAAGTAAATTCATGATCAGTGTGGTTGTTTTTCTTGCAATCATTAATTTACTCTATAATTTATTTGTCAAATTAACAGCATGACATTTGGAGTTTGAAATAAACATGTTCACATGTAATAGGTGTAGACGAAAGTTCTATACTCGACAAGTTCATTTTGTACCACATGGACTTTATGAACAAATGGATTGATCTGTATGATAAAAAGAGAAGTGTTAGAAGCAAGCAGACAGTTTAAGAGATAGAACCCAAAGAATACTCCACTTCCCACTGATTTTCTTAGGGAATGGGGAAAATATTACACACTAGAATGGGTTATTGAACAAATTCAAAATCAAATAGAAGATGCAGGTATAGATTCAAACATAACAGAAGATGAAATCAACATGTCTGGAGGATGTGAAAGAAAGTTATAGTTGGAATTTTACAAAATTTTGTTTCCTTATAGTTTTGACACTATTAACTATTTTAATATTCATCATTATATAATTTGTTTTCATTGAAATAAATGGTCTTTCACAAGCAAGGAAATATCCAACAATGTGGGCATATGGTCGACATTATCGTGTAGAAAGTGTAGATGTAAAGAGACGATCCTTCGATTGTAGCATCATGGTTGACTTCAAGCAATCCAGTTGATCAAGCTCAAAAGATAAGAATATAATTGAAGGGAATCTACAATATGTTGGGAAAATACAAGAAATTATTGAGTTGGATTACCACTCTTTTAAATGTTGTATTTTTAAGTGTAGATGGTATGAAGCATTTGAGAGGACACGAAGACATGATACCCATAGTGTATTTTTTTCTATAGATTCCTCATGCTTCCTACTGAAGGATAAGGAGCCTTATGTTCTACCAATTCATTGTGAGCAGGTATTTATTTAACTCAAACAAGAAGCGGTAGTGATTGTGGCGTAGAAAAAAGGACCTCTTGCTTGACATGGAAATAATTCATGATAATTTGGACTTAATAAGGCCTTGATTTAAGTGTTGTGAGGCATTTTATGCATCCACACTAGGTCTTGGACCCTTGCAAATTGAATAACATGCTTTTATTGATGTCTTGTAAAGGTGTTGTAAGGTGTTGTAAGATGCTTTCACACTTTTCTAGACCTAATGAACCCATTTTCCCCTAATTAAACATTATAAAATGTGTTTAATAACATTATCACATCAATCTAGAAGGCTTGTAAACTAAACTTAATGTTGAACTAGTGTTGTAATGTATCTTATACATTCACATTGGTTCACGTGCCTTCCTAGGCTATGTGGACCTCATTTTAGTGTTGTAAAGTGTATTTAATCACACTTTCACATTGAATTATGTGTCCCAATCCCTAATTACTCTTTAAATCATCATTAATAGGCCCTTATTAACCCATATTGTGCATCCTGAGGCTTAAATTGATCAAATAATTGACAAAGTTGCAATTTAAACCTTATTTCCTTATCTCATGGCTTCCTAGCTATCAAAATGGCCCTTATGGGACCCATTCACCATCCATGGTGAATCAATCCCATCCAGGTGGGACCCATTTTCCATGGGTGGCGAATGAGTCCCATTTGGTTCAATTTTGACCTTTGAGCAGGAAAAAAAGTGAAATTTAAGTTTAATCTTACTTCATGTTGGCATGCGATGAGGTATTAACAAGAAAATAAGGTGAAATTCCTATAAATATAAGTCTTTTAACCATAATTCACATCTCTTATCATTCATTCATCCACCAATCTTCCATCTCAAGTCAAGCAACTTGGGGTTTCTTCATTTCAAGTCTCCAAGATACCAATTTTTAGACATTCAAGGGAAGATTCTTCATGTTTTGCTGCAGAATTTCAAGATCAAACATCATGCAAGGTAATCAACTCCATTTTTGCATGTTTCATTACATTATTTCATCATTTTGGTTTAATTACCTAAAAGGGGTTTGACCAAGGCAAACCCCCATGCCCCAACACTCAAAATTTATCTCTCTTTCCTTGTGTGTTTGCAGATTTAGGTCTCTTCGAAGCTTGGAAATCATTAAGAATCAAGTTGAAAAGTTTTTTAGGTCTTCTCTTCATTCAACAGGCCAAAATATCAACAAAAACTCATTTTTAGGTTCGAGAATCAGAGTTTCGGAAGCGGACACCTGTAGAGAATCAAAGTGCAAACCAAGAGCTCTGGATTCCACCTTTGAATAATTAGAAATTCAAAAGTGGACTTATTCACCATGGTTGGTGAATGAGTCCACTTCCAGGTCAATTTGGAGTTTTCTATAATTTTAGATACCATTTTGTCAGAAACAAGTTTCGGCTCAATTTTTTAGAATTGGGACTAATTCGCCCAGAATGGCGAATGAGTCCCACCAGGCCTAAAAACTAGCATCAGTAGCATTTCAAATTCCATTTCCAGTCTCCATCCATATTCCAAGTGAACACTTTCAGTTTGATTCATTTATGTTCAATTTTGCATCCATTTCTAGGTCTTTTGTATTACACAATGTGTTTTCAAACAAGTTGTTTTCCTTTAGTTTTCATTCATTAATCAATCAATATTATTAATTTCTTGCATTCAAAAATTTCATCTAAGTACATTACATCCATATTCCATCCATATTGCATCGACTTTGAGTGTAGACATAAGCATTTTTGGCCCATCTTTCTCCTTCTAGGTGAAAAACCCTAGGAGTGCTAGAAAGGATTAGGGTGCCAAAAATCTATGTTTCAGTGATCATTAATCTATTAATTCATAGTTTATTGCGAATATATACATATTTTTATTAATTAATAAAATTTTTATTACATACATCTAATATATGTATTTCGTTCATGTGTAGGTATTTTTCTATGAAGATATTTTGGACCCAAAATGGATGTTTGTCATACATTATGATCCAATATTAATGCATTTATTTGGAAAAACATTAGTGGATACTAAGCAAAAAAATGATGGTGAAAAAAATGAGAGAGAGGGATTAGAGAACATTGAAGAAATTGGCATCCATGATGATATTGAAGATGGTTATATGTTCAGGCACAAGAAGACAACAATCCACAGTTAGATGATGTTATGGAAAACAACAATATGGATGGTATAGAAAATGATGATCCAAATACATATGCTAACAATATAGATGGTGTATAGTAAAATTTCAATGATGATGAAGGTGATGCAGGTTAAGATGAGGATGATGATAATATTAAATACTTGAAAGAACATATGAACATTGACAATGATACATTGGATGACATTGTAGCAAACAATAATGTTAATGACCAAGACTTCTAAATTTTTAGAATTATTTGCAATCCATGTTTAAAAAAGGATGATTCTTATAGCCCAAACTTTGAAATGCTTCAGTAATATTATTTGTGTCAATACAAATTACCTATTGCAATATCCTTAAATTGTTCAATCTTTGGTATGAATTGTTGGTAGAAAAAATTACGATTACTTGGATGCTTCTTCCATTCATTTTGTATCAACATATGTTCGTGAAGACACAAAATTTAATAAAATATTAATGCATGTAACTCACAATTATTTAAATAAGCAACTTTGTTAACTTTATTATTTTTAAATATTTTCCATTTTTATGTTGAACATAATTTTGAACATGTAACTAAAAACATCCACAGTAAATCCTTTACTATATCAGCATATTCATTCACATAATCACAATATTGAGGCTCAATAACTAATATTCATTCAAATATAAGAAGAAATAAGTATGGAAAACATAAGAAAAAATACATAATGATAACATAGTCATGGAGAATCTTTGATAATAAGATGTTTTATTTCATTCATAAGCTCAAAATAATCACACAATAACAGCAAATGTTCCCTAATAAATCTTATGGATTTAAATAACTTGAAGAAACCACTTTGGAGACAACACAGTAATAGATAAGCATGAAATTTAACACAACAATTGAACACCAAAATATATTACCAATTATGAGCAATCTTCTCCATTATGTTGTTTCAAATATATATACATTTATAGCAGAAGTCTTTGATATGATATGGATGGGTGGAATGTGCAATCTATCTTCTTACTAATGCCTACTATATCGAAAATGAAAATGGAATATGATATGATGATCCTCTCAAAATTGACCTTGGTTTCCTATTTATTTAGGAAGCAACAAGCTTCAAGCATTTTACAAAAAGAGACAACCCTTCAAAACTACTTCTTTTACTAACAACTAATTAATTTCCATAATTGAAGAAATAACAAGGCTTAAGACACTTTAGGCGTATGTTTCCTTTAATTGATGTAGAAAGCTCGTGATCATCGATCTGGAAAAGCATTCCTCTCCATGATAGACGTCCAAATGCCCTCACCTTAGTGACCTACTCATTTGAAGCCAAATACTTCTCTTCCCATTGATACAATGTACAATCTAATGGCCACTAATATTCTTGGATCTTTGGTATGTTTGCAAGATGTGCCTGCCATTGACTATCCAGTAGTGCCTTTGTATCATTGAAAAATTTCAAATATCTAGCATCAAGAGAAATCAATCCATCCATGATCAAATTGAGCCTATGAAGACCGGTGTCACTATCCCCCTGAACATGGGTTAAACACTTATGAATAACCTAAACATGGGTTAAACACTTATGAATAACCTAACCAAATTCCTTCTTCCATTCATCCAAGTCTTTTACTTGACCATCATCTTTCACAATTTTTGGTGTAAACCATTGTTTTAAGGTATGGAATGAATCCATTTGTGCCACAATCCTCTTATCCTCCCCTTATATATACTGAAATTCATCAAAAATCATTTTTATTGTCTGCTCAGTCAGTTTTAATGTTGTAGGAGCATCAGGACTCCTTTGTAGAACTTTTCATAACTTAGATAGAGTGTGGTGAATAGGCTGCCACCTTTGAAACAGGGGGTCCAATACAAGCATATGTTCTTTTATTTGATCAATTTCTCATTGAAGTGATTTATAACTGTCATGCGCACTATCTAGTTTATCAATAACCAACTTTATTATGTACTAAAGAATCTTTTCCATAACTTCAAAAAATTGCCTTTTTACTTCATCCTGAGCCTCCTTCATTTCATCCACTTCCTTCTCAGGAACCTTTTCTTGCTCGGACAGAATGCTCTGTACAATATTTAATGGAGCACTAGGAAGCTTATATAACACTCTCTCATTGCTTTGTGAAGTTCCTTCTCCTTTTAACTATTCTTTCAATTTTAAATTCTCCATAAACAATTTATTAACTTCATTGTTTAAGAACTTTTGTTCCCTTTCATACTCCTTTAATCTGTCCTCCAATCCCTTAATAGTTGCACGAGTGAACATGGCTAAGTGCATGGTCATTGCGGCTGCTTCCAAAGGGGTGGTGTCCTGTATTGTTCTTACCATTGCTTCCCCTTTCATTCCCTGTATTACATCCAATAGTTTAGGCTTCTGTGTGTTTTTCTACTTGATCCAAATGGCTAGGGTTTCAATTTTGGGGTTATACCCAGTTCCACTTACTCCTTCATCAAATTCAAACTCTGCAACTAACATTGGATCTTCTTGAGCCCGTACTTGATCAAGAAAAAACATTTTCTTTAATTCTAACCCAGGAAAAATGAGAATTTTTCTCTTCAAAATCATCTCTCTAGCCTTCTAAGGGCTAATGTCAATGTGGTCAACCCTCAATTCATTGAAGGTTTGTGCCACCATTTGATTATTTTCTGGTTCTTCAATTCCCACTTCATCTGACTCCATTTTCTCTTCAATTTCTTTTATCTTCATCTTTGTCCAAAAATCCCTAAACTTTGGAGTCTCGATGTACTCATCATCCTCTATAAACCTCCTGGCAGCAATTTCTCTCTCATCTTCATGTATCTTTATACTTGTTTTTTCTGCATCATCCATCCTTTCCTCATGCCTGTGGGTTCTAGTCTCATGGATGGTCTCATCAACCTCAATATCACCCTTTAATGATTGCAATACAATGGCCACATATTCAATAGCTCCCACCCTGTCACTCTCCTCATAAGGTACCAATGGCTCAATGCTCTGTGTCTTTTGTCTCTTGGGAGGAAATTGCTCCATGGGAGACTTTGATGTTGTGCCTGGAGTGTGCTTTGTAGTTATCTTACCACCATGTTCTTGAAGATACACTTCTTTTTTACCATATAAATCCTCAAATTTATCAATTATCTAATTGATCCTCCTGATGGGGTCTTTTTCTTCAACAAAAAAGCTAGGGAAATTTCTATCATTTTGATTCTTCCTTCCTTCAAGCTTCATTATAACCTCCCATTTCTTCTGTCTGAGGGATGCCTCTGGAAAAGTAAGGCAGTTTCTTATCACATCTTCCTCATAATCTACTTGGTGTGCCACTGTCATTTTGGTAAGAAAATTATGCCTTATGTTATTCATATGATTTTCAAGGTCAAAGGCTCTTGCTTTTCTAGAACCCAACGCATATCTTGTCTTCAAGTAATATTGCAACTCCTCCAACGTATCTGAGCCTACTGTCCAATCTCCACATTTGGTTAAGTTTGGAAGAAATGTGCCCTTCTTTTGTTTGTGCATTACATCCTTTTCCATCCACATCATTTGACAATAAATTCAAGATATGCTAATCTGAGGGGCATGAACTTTGGCAGTATGTGTGGAGCAATAGGGAATCCATAGATTCTTATTATTGTAACTTCTGGGAAAAAGAACCAATCACCAAAATTATGTGTGACCCTATTCTTGTCTCAGGGCCAAAGGTCTTAAAAATTGTTGCATTTTGTTTGGCAATCTTGGCATTGAATAACCAAGAACTTGAAGGATTATGTGCATAAATTCTTCATAGAATATAGCAAAGCTTGAATTCTTGCACTAACTATCCCAAATATAGCACTACTTCTAGATAGGTGTGGTGTTCCTTTTCTCATCCAATCTAGCCAAGTCCATTTGTTTAGTCCAATGGTTCTGATTCTGGTATAGTATCAAATGGTACAGTAAGGAATAGTGTCTGAATGTAATCAATGCTCTATCCTCTGTGACTTGTGAGAATTCATCATCCAACACCCTCTCAAGGTATGAAGCAAAGTCATACTCAATATTAGTTGTTAGGGTTAGAAAGGCAGATATCTAACAATTAAATGCAGATTTAATTAATAAACAGAGAAACTAAAACACACAAAATAAATTATAACACAAATAATTTAACGTGGTTCACCCAATCTCGGCTACATCCACCAAACCGCAGCCATCCAATGATTTTATTATCCAGTGCAAAAACCTATTACAATCTTGTGAATAATCTTGTTTTTCATCATACTGTAACCCCCATCTAAACCCCTTCTTAACAAGGTTACAAGCTTCCAAATTCAGGTTCTACAAAGTCGATTTTTTTTCTTTTTTTGTTGATTTTTTCCTTTTTCGGTGACAACACGAAAAAGTAGGAGGAAAATTTTTCTCGGGGGTTGCTGCCCCCCAACCCCCACCCGAGGCCCGTCCCAACCCCAGACCCCGACAAGGATACATGTCGGGGTGTATAGTATAGCATGATCAGTCACCACATACCAACAATCTCCCATTTGGAGACTGATCCTGGACGACACTGCTACACTTACAACTCCCACTAGAAATAAGTACCTTGGACCCTGCTGCTCTATTATACTTGAATTCAACCTTGAAGGCCAACTGAAGTTGAAGAGGAGCTCATCTTCTCCCTTGTCACTGCCTTTGTAAACATATCAGCTGGATTGGCATCTGTATGTATCTTGTCCAGCTTTGACCTACCCATCCTCCAACACCGACCGAATGAAATGATATCTCAACTATATGTGTTTTGTTTTAGAATGCAAGGCAAAATTCTTTGCAAGATGTATAGCACTCTAGTTGTTTGTAAACAAGTAATTTTCAGCCTATTGTTTTCCCAACTCATCCATGAAAAGTTTAGCCATATCATCTCTTTTTCCACCTCTATTGTAGCAACATACTCTGCCTCTATGGTGGATAAAGCAACCACCTTTTGCAATCAAGAAATCCAACTCACTGTTGTCCCACCAACTATAAATACATAACCTATGGTACTCTTCCTAGTATCTATATCCCCTGCCAAATCTGAGTCAACATAGCCTTTTAAATTAGTATTAGATCCCCCAAAACATAAACATTTATTGGATGTACCTCTCAAGTACCTGAGAATCCATTTTACCGCATTCCAATGCTCAACTCAGGGATGACTCAAATACCTGCTAACAAATCCTACAGCATGTGCAATATCCAGTCTCGTGCATACCATGGCATACATTAAACTGCCTACAGCTGAAGCATATGGTACCTTGGACATTTTTTCTTCCTCCTCTTGTGTCTTTGGACACATATCCTTAGTCAATTTAACATGACTAGGAAAAGGTGTGCTGACAACTTTTACATTCTCCATATGAAATCTTTGCAACACCTTTTCAACATAATTAGTCGGAGATAAAAACAATTTTCTATTTTTCCTATCTCTACAAATTTTCATACCAAGGATTTGTTTTGCTGCCCCCAAATCCTTCATAGCAAAATATTTTGCTAACTGTTGTTTTAGCTCACTTATGTCATCCATGTTAGACCCTGCTACAAGCATGTCATCAACATATAAACACAAAATAATGTAGTTGTCATTATCCAACCTCTTAAAATAAACACAATGGTCAGAATTACACCTGTTGTAGCCTTGCTCAGCCATAAAACTATCAAATTTTAAGTACCATTTTGAGGTGCTTGCTTCAAGCCATATAAACTTTTATTCAATCTACACACTAGTTTCTCCTTACCTTTGACCTCATCCTTTTGGTTGTTCCATATATATTTCCTCTTCCAAATCACCATGGAGAAAGGTTGTTTTAACATCAAGCTATTCTAAATGCAAATCTTCAGCAACCACAATACTTAAAACAATACGAATAGAAGTCATTTTAACAACTGGAGAAAAAATTTCATCAAAATCAATACCCTTTTTCTGTGCAAATCCCTTTACAACTAATCTGGCTTTAAATATCTTCTTACCTCCATCCTCCTCTTTCAGCCTATAAACCCATTTGTTTGGTCAAGCCTTTTTACCTACAAGAAACTTGCATAATTCCCAAGTCTAATTTTTCAGCAAGGAGTACATTTCTTCTTCCATTACATGCTCCCACTGAACCTTGGTATCCCCCTGCATAGCTTCATCATAATATTTTGGTTCACCGGCATCAGCTAACAAAATAGTATACAAAGAGGGAGAGAATCTTTCTGTAGGTCTACTTATCCTTGAAGATCATCTAACATTCACAGGAGTTTGTGGTATTTGTTGTTGTTGTTGTTGCGGAGCATGAGGAACTACTGAAACATCATTGCTTGGAATATCATCCAACACTACATAATCATTTTCTTTCTTCTCATGCTACAGCAACAGATCTTTGTACAACACTTTCTCATTGAATATGACATCCTTGCTTCTCACAATTTTCTGATTTTCAAAATCCCAAAGCCTATAACCAAATTCATCAATGCCATATCCAACAAATATACATTTCTTTGATTTTGCATCAAGCTTGGTTCTATTTTCATAATCTACATGTGCAAATGCTTCACAACCGAAGGTTTTGAGAAAAGAATAACTCGCCTTCTTACCTTTCCATGCTTCCTCTGGAATACCACAACCCAAAGGATTAGAGGGACCTCTATTAATTAAATAAAAAATAGTGTTTGAATTATTTTCCCACATTTTTAAAGGCAACCCAGCATGCAATCTCATAGTCCGTGCACGCTCCATTATTGTTCTATTCATGTGCTCAGCCACTCCATTTTCCTATGGAGTCCTTGGAACCATTTTCTACCAACGAATATCATTAGAGGAACAATAATCTTCAAACTCTTTACTACAATAATCACCACCATTATCAGATCTGAGACATTTTAGCTTTTTACCCGTCTCATTCTCAACAAGCTTCTCCATTTTTTAAAAGTTTCAAATACATCAGATTTCTGCCTAAGGAAATAAATCCATACCTTCCTAGTTGCATCATCAATGAATGTAACATAATACTGAGAGCCACCGAGAGAAGATACCTGAGCTGGTCCCCATACATCTGTCTGCACAAGCTCTAATTTCTCATCTTTCTTTTGCTTCCCATCCTTGAGAAAACTTACTCTCTCTTTTTTTCCATACACACAACTTTCACAAAAATACATATTAACACATTTTAGGTGTGGTAAAACATTATTTGAATGAAGTACTTTCATACCTTTTGCACTCATATGCCGAAGTCTATTATGTCATAGTGTTGATTCAGAGTCCACAACAACTGTATGATCTTCTACCTGCTGAACTACAAAAACCGTTCCTGAACATTGACCTTTTTTCATAACAATTAGAGTAGAAGGAACAGTATGACCTGTACAAATATATAAGGTGCCTACTTTCACACCTTTTTCTACCACTAAGGCACCCTTTGTGACCTTCCAATTTTTATCACTAAATGTAACAACACAACCTTCATCATCTAGTTGCCCTGTTGAAATTAAATTTTTGCTTAACTTTGGAACATGCCTTACCTCATGTAGTAGCCAATGATTCCCATTCTACAACTTAATCTTGATTCTTCCCTTTCCAACAATCTGACAGGGTTCGTTATCTCCTAAATAAACTAGCCCAAAAATCCCCTTGGACATAATCAAGAAATTAAATTCTATGGGGGGTAGCATGAAATGAAGCCCTTGAATCTAACACCCAAGAATCATCAGGATTATCAAGGGAAAGAATCAAAGCATCCTCATCAGATTTATTACTTACCACATTCTCCTCTTTACTTCCTTCCTTTTTGTCTCCTTTATTTTTTTGAGACCAGCAATCTTTCTTTAAATGACCTGGCTTACCACAGTACCAGCAATCCCTCTTGTCTCTAGATTGGGATGTTTTGTCCTTTGATTTTCCTCGTGACTTCCACTGATTTTCGGAATTGTTTCCTCTCCTTTGTTCTACCCCTGCTTTCTTCATTCAAAACACTGCCTGATGTGGATGTTCCACCTGATCTTTTCCTATGAATTTCCTCGCTCAAAATAACACCAACAACATCATCAAATTTCAATGTATTCGAACCAAAAACAAAATTGCTAATAGCCATTACCAAACTATTCCAACTTTCAGGAAAAGAACACATAATCAAAAGAGCCCTAACTTCTTCATCAAAGTTTACTTTTATAGAAGTTAATTGACTGGTGACTATATTAAACTCATTTAAATGATCAATAACTAACCCACCTTCTACCATTTTCATATTAAATAAACGCTTCATAAGAAATACCTTATTTGAAGCGGAAGGCTTTTCATATAACTTCGCCAGGGTTTCCATCAACTCTTGAGTTGTCTTTGTTGTTGTAATATTGAATGCCACCAATTGTGCCAGGCATAAACGAATATTTCCAAGAGCCTTTCTATCCAAAATCTCCCAGTCCTCATCAGACATTGCTACAGGTTTCTTGGTTTTCCCTTCCAATGGCCGCCATAAATCCTTCTGATAGAGGTAGTCCTCCATCTGCATCTTCCATAATTGATAGTTTTGCCCATTAAACTTCTCAACCTTCTTACCCTCATCTTCCATTACTCCCACTCAACCGTGAGACCTTCCTATAGATAATAATCGAAACACAACCCGCTCTGATACCACTTGTTAGGGTTAGAAAGGCAGATATCTAACAATTAAATGCAGATTTAATTAATAAATAAAGAAACTAAAACAGACATAGAATAAATTATAACATAGATAATTTAATGTGGTTCACCCAATCTGGGCTATATCCACCAAACCGCAGCCATCCAATGATTTTATTATTCAGTGCAAAAACCTATTACAATCTTGTGAATAATCGCATTTTTCATCTTACTATAACCCCCATCCAAACCCCTTTTTAACAAGCTTAGAAGCTTCCAAATTTGGGTTCTACAAAGTCAGTTTTTTTCTTTTTTGTTGTTTTTTTCCTTTTTTCTGTGACAACGCGAAAAAGTAGGAAGAAAATTTTTCTTGGGGGCTACCACCCCTGAACCCCCGCCCGAGGCCCGGCCCGGCCCCGAACCCCAGCAAGGATATATGTCGGGGTGTACAGTATAGCATGATCAGTCACCACATACCAACATTAGTCTCAGTTTTTTGAATTCTCATGGCCATCATCACCAAGCTTATTGGCATTTTATCTTGAGCATCCATCCCTAGTACTTGGCATAGAGCTAGATATGTATTCACAAAATAATATTAAAAATTTGTCGCAGTGAATGGTTCAATATTGGAAATAGAAATGGGAATCATTTTGTTACTAATGCCTCTTTTCATATATAGTGGTAGCTCATCACTTCTATGAGTTCTTCTTAACCTCTTATAATCTTCCTCACTCTTTGTAGGTTTATTTTGGTCAAATCCTACTTGTTTAAGCCAAAACACTCAATGATAGCAACTTTGGTTACCTCTACCAATATTGAACCATTTGGAAACCTTACTGTCTTGGTTGTAGAGTGATAATGCTTAGCTAGTAATTTGATAAACTCCACATCAATAAACATGTTTGGGACAATCAACTTTGCTAAATCCAACATCTAATGGTTTTGATGGAGTTCCCCAAAAATTTGCAATTTTTGAGTATCCCATGGACTTAATCTGCATATAAAACCCTCGTCCCCATGGTTTGGATAGGGTTTTGGCTTAGAAAACCCTTTTTTCTTCTAATTCCATGTTGACCTGCCCTGTCGATTTCCTTTTTTCCAAGTTATCACTTGAGCCATCATATGCATTCAACCATTGGCCCCTTTTGTTTAGAGAGCCAGTCATCCAGTTTGTCGCCCACTTTAACATTTACCTAATGTCGGGCTTTAATATTTTTCCCCTAAATGACTTATGTCTAAGTCATCTATCCCTAAGGGTTAAATCATTGTTGGCCTAACAATGGCCCCTTCTTCAATACTAACATTGTCGTATGTGAAGGTTTAGAGATCTGTGACCATGGGAAATGATCTTGGTCGTACCCCGCTAGCTCACAGATGATAAATGTTGGTCAATTATGCTATGCGAGGATAGCGAGATGAGGACACATGTCCTTATATGGACATGGGGCTCAATCTCCACTGTCTGACTCACTTCCTATGGTTCCATATCGACAATGAGGACTAATCTTTGTCATTCACGTTGGCTCGCAGGGAAAAGATGAACGCTCATTAAAGGCTATGAGAGCGGCGAGATTTTGACATGTGGATTAATCCACCAGCTAGTGAAGTGGATGAGACCTGCCGATGGGTGAAGTGTCATCTGATTTGGATGAATGTTATTGGTTGGGGATGAACAAGAAAAGAATTGTTGAATTTCAAACTTAGTCAGCTCAATGTGAGCCGTTTGAGCTACCATCTCATCAAAGGATCGACGGCTGACATTCAAAGTCAACAAATAGGCATGTGATAGTCATTTAGTTCTACAACCAGCAAGCATTAATGGTATGCTCTTTATAGGAGCGATTAAATTGATCTTCATACATGTGGAGACTTAATTGCCAGTAATCATGAAGTATGATATGCAGATTTCCATGCACTTGGGAAATAAACGGTGATAATATGCATGCCAACGAATTGCCACCATTTTGTGCGTGTGTTTTTCCTGGGCATTGATGGTTGTTATCATCATGTCACTTGATAAATACAAGATGGAATTACTGCTAGTTGTCTCATTTGCATTTAGTAGTTGAAAATTTTCTGAATTGGAGCTAAGTGAATAGTATTCAATTGCGAGCTTGAGAGCCCATAGAGCATCAAAATGAGTAAGTTTTTTGTAGCTAGAGTCCCAATTAGGAGGTTGCCAAGGTTCAGCATGAAGGAAGAGCAGGATAATGTTGGTGAGTAGGAATGCAACACACCTGAACATGTTCTAATTGCAGAGGAGAAGGTTCTTGTTGATAAACCTTCGCTTGTCCTTGTCAGGAGTAGCAAGAGGCTATTGCACCAAAGTGTTGCCATTGGGAAGATAGGAGAAAAGGGAAAAGATCATGCCTCGATCACATCCAGAGTTTCCAGGAGGGTAAGGTATAGACGTGGTTCATACGAGCGACAAAATTCTCTCATTGCAATCACAGATAGTTCCTTGGAGAGTGCTATAGAGATAGATTTGAGCTATCAACGATATCTCATGATGAAAACTCCAATTGTCTATCACACTGATATTTGTGCTGACTCTGAGTGGGAATGATGGCTCTCTGCCAGGAAAGGACAAGAATCAAGAAGGAGATGAAGTTTCCCCTCCTACTATTGCCACAACGTGGAGCAGGTGCATATATCGTGGCTCCAGTGGTGGTGTTGGTCCTATATAATGGAATTGCTTTTTTGGGTTGTTGAATTTTGTTGTGAAGATAAAATTATGTGCTAGTTGTTCTTGTATTTTGGCATTGGTAAATTTTATGTTGAATGTGGAAAATTGAAGTTGGTTTTTGTGATGATTATGCTAACTGCGTATGTGGGTTGATGGGTTATGCAGATGGTTAATGGCTACTTTTGGCAGTATTAGCAAATTTTGATGGTTACACGTTTTACCTCCCCTTTTGGGCAAATGATTGCATATTCCATTCTGGGAAATTTTGAAATGAAATGCAAATTATTATGAAATGATACATCTGAATTGTAATTGCATTTTGAGCTAGAAGCTCCTTGTGCTATAAAAGGAATTCATAGCTCATTTGCAAGGGGTTATGGTCTTAAGTTTTGAGTCGAGTATATGTCTGGGTAGAGAATCGAGTATAGAAAGAAATTAATGAATAGAGCATATAACTTGTTTTGGCTTTGAGGCATGTATATAGATATCTTCAATGGTTTTATAGTAATGACTAATATCAAAACAAATCTATAATTCTAATGCATGCACTCTCATTTTGTAGGTTGTTGCAAGTTTTAAATGAAATATCAAGGATATCTTTGTTCATCTTCAAATATTTGTTTGAATGTATGCATCTATTTCTACTTTGATTCAAGAAATCAATTAAAATGCTTAAATAGAGCCATAAATTTGCAATAATCTACAAAGGATTGGGTAAGCAGCCATGTCTTAGAAACTATGAGCTCCATGATGCAATGTATTGTGAGAGTTGTCCATTATTATCATAATTAAATCATTTCTATATTACAGGTTGTTGTGTGACTCTGATGCCCAATTTGACAAGACACTGATCTATTTGTTAAATATTTACATCAGAAGTGTATTAATTGTCTATCTAGTCACCTATTTGAAATCAGAATGCAACTTCATTTGAAATTTATCAATCATGAGGTATGTGTGTGAAGTATTTTGAAATAACCCTTGATTCCTAGTGAGTGGGTCGCAGTTTGCTCAAAAATAAGCTAGAATGTCATTAATTCATGTATATTTTATCCTCATAGGAATTGATCTATGAATTAGTGTGTTCTACAAGATATGAACCAAAATGAACACAATAGGAACACCCTCCTAGGTCCCACAAAGCCTAAAGTGTAGAAGATTTTAGTCTTCGACTAGATCTTGTCAGTTGGCCATTCATTTTAAGGGTCTTGAGTATAGGATTTGGCTACTCTTTAGATATTCCTTAGGTGTACTAGAAAAACACCAACAGGTTTGACACTGGAATCTTCTCATTTCTCTTACTATAAAAATACCAAAATAAGTCCCACCCAGATTTGGGAATGAGAGCATCCCTAAAACCTTGTGCAATTTCTATGAGAAATTTCTTATTCCCCTCCTTGGTTGATCCTGGAAGTATATCTAATATAGACTGGTAGAGTGGTCTCTTCTTTACCTTATGTTCTTCTTCCTTAATTTTTGCCTTAATTTCTTTTACTTTTGATTATTTTCTTTTAGGAGGCATATTTCAATTTTTCCTACTATGACTTCAAATAATAGAGCTCTACCAAATACTACACCAATCAAGCTTCTTTAGAGGGTTATTCATGCACTTACCTGAGTGCTCATCATTCACAGAGCTCCTTTTCTTGGCATCCTTAGCTCTATCCACAATAATGCATTTCAACTAAGCATAGTCTTAGGAAAATTCACTTGCTTTTGAGGGCATGATATTTAGTTATATCAATATTATTGCCAATTCTTCGCCAAATAGTTTCCCAACAAGCCCAAATCCTTGAAATTAATTTTGAAGCATGTGTGAGGGCACTTATTATTGTAAATTGTAATGATGTCATGATTATCGTACTACCATCGTCTCAAGTATTATACCCACTATGGTATGGTAGTGTTTTTCCCTTCCATTTTGATGCTTAACGCATTATCGCCTTGCTTAAGACCTCTTACTATGGGGTTGCAGTGTATACCACTCTACTGTAGACATATTATCCACCTCATGTGGTACTACAGTGTCCACTTTTCTTCCATGCTTACTGCTCTACCACCTTTCTCAATACTTCTTGTTGCGGGGTTGCAATGTACACCACTCTACCACATATGTTGCTCACCCTCCCGATGGTATAGTGGTGTATGCTTTATCTTCTTGTCATTTACCACCTTACCGCACTCCTTTGAATCACCTTATGCAAGATGGCTTAAATGTAAGTTAATTGAAAAATATTATGGCCCGACTATAGGGAGCATTTAAATGATTAACCATACATGATGACTGACTAACTTAGAACTCAGGGCCAGTACAAAGAATGATTTTAATGGCTCAACTCATGACTTAAACAACTAATAACCAAATGTAGTAGGTCAACACAAAATTATAAGTATGAAGGTTTAAGATTGATTGCTATGAAGTGAGGGTTTTTGAACTAAAACCTTAAACCCTAATCATGGATGCAGAAGGTAGAAAACCTCAAGAGGAAAAATTTTGCTAGGATTTTTTCAAAATTTCAGCAGCACTACCAGATGGGACATGTTATATTTTCTCCTCGACATGTCCAAGTATCTTAGACATATCATTCTTTTGGCTAGCAAGAAGACATTTGAATATGTCTCCTAAAAATTCAAGAGTCTCATCTACATTTCACAGCAACCTTTTTTGTTCGCGTCGAAGAGACCATGGTGAGACTCTCTTCGATATAGCATTGTCTTGGCGACATGCCATATACTGCTATGGGAACACTTCAGACAAGGAATTCACTTTAGTGTTATGACCAAGGGCCTTATTTGGTGGTTAATTTATATTAGTGTTAGCCATTATGAAATGGAGATGGGACATATGGTGAGTGTGGGAAGATGGGTGAAAAGGGAAGTATGCAAAATAACCAAGGTGGATTTTTGGCTCCAACAAGACCTTTAATATTATGAAACATTAGTGGTACTTACTTAGTTATCAAATTTCATTAAAGGATAAGTTTTATTAATTTTAATCATTATGTATGTAAATAATGTTATGAATATTTTGGTCAAATAATGTTGTTCCTATTTTTAGTTAATGACATCTGTTAGGTCTCAAAAGTGAAGGTGTTTAAACCATAAGGGGGAGTCAATCCCTTAATATATATGATTTGTTAGTGAGACATGTTAGATTCTCTCCTCGACATGCCCAAGTATCTTAGACATGTCACTCCATAGGATGGTAGGAAGACATTTGAATATGTCTCTTAGACATTCAGGAGTCTCATCTACATTTCTTATCAACCCTTTCTGCTTGTGTCAAAGAGACTATGGTGAGACTCTCTCCAATAAGGCATTGTCTTGGCGACATGCCATGAGCTACTAGGAGAACATTTCAGGAAGGGACTTCACTTTATTGTAATGATCAAGGGCCTTATTTTGGTACTTTATACTAATGTCAATTATTATGAAATGAAAATGGAGCATATGGTGGATATGGGAGGATAAGTGAAAATGGAGGTGTGCAGGACAACCAATGTGGATTTTTTAGCTCCAACAACATCAACACATACTCTTCTAGGATATGGGAATTGCTATGGAAATTTTATCTCCTAAGGCTCTCACATTATGGAAATTTTATCTCTTAAGGCTCCAGCAATGTCTTCCTGCATACCCGGCTTCGTATGCTAGGACATCGTGAAAATTTGAGCTCAAACTGCCTTTCATTAATGCTCGTACTTATAAAAAGGCCCTTATTTTATTTTATTTTATTCATTTGTAATTTTTAAAAAATAATTTCAAATAATCTCATATATATTATTTTCAAATAAAATTATAATGTAAAATAAATAATGTACATTATAATTTTCCCAATTACGGGAAAAACAATTCTCATAATTAAATAGTTTAAAAATAAAATTAAAAACTCAACTAATATAATATAAATAAAAATTATAATTACTAATTCTAAAGTTTAAAATGGAAAAGAAAATAAAAATAATATAAATCCTTATAATTAATTAAATACTAAACAAAAACATGATTGAACGTCACCCTCGTTTATACCAGGGGGTACGACATTCCTATTTGGTGGTCTCGACATGACTTTTTGGAAGCTCAAAGGGTGGAACGTACACATTAAAATGAATTCCATGAAAGGGTGGCATTCATTTTAATCCATCGAAGGTGGTGATCTCTGCATTTTGCATTTGCTAGAGTTTGTGTTCCATAGGCTTCACTTGGGTGAGAAAGAATAATGGAGGAGGATGTGAAGTATGCAGTGTTTAAATCATTTGAGGCACTATCCACCTTTGGGAACAACACTCTAATTTTCCTGGATTGTGGTGTGATTCATGCAGGTTTCAAAAAACTCATGGACTAGAGGCTCAAACAGATTCTTCTGGAGTTTGATCCCTTGACAGTGGTCGCAGTGAAAATGGTTTTGGGCTGAGAGCATGTGGCATACAGTGAAATGGTTTGAGTTAATTCCCACATAGACTCTCATTTTTTGGCATATTTGCTTGATCAAAGCACCCCCAAAAACCTGGTTTGGGAAATGATGAGCAAGCTATTCAAGCCTAATCTCCTAGGTGGCATGGATGAGGTTATTTCGGCCTCTATTTTTGGCTCTAGGGTGTCACATCTGAAAGACTTGGAAATTCTCAAAACTCTTGCTGTGATGGTCCAATTTTTTCTGCTTCTATTGGAGTTGAAAGGACCAGTGCTGGTTAGGCATCAGATGGTGGTTGTGGTTGGGGTGGAGTATCTAAAAAAATCTCTTGAGCTAGTGGAGACTAAGGATTTGGAGTGGGTGGAGGAATTCAATGACTTCACCCATCTCAATGGCTTCTTGTGACCTCAAGCTCGTGGTGGGATGGTGTTGGTTTTTTGGCTTCTACGATCATCGGTAGCTCTTGGTGGTGGTTTGGTTAGTTTTTTGGTGATGTTTTGATGGTTTTCTTGGCATTTGGTGAGGCTCAAAATGGGTGGCTTGGATAGCCTAAAAATTATGAAGCATAGTTCTAGCTTGTCCGCTCGGGTTTTTGGCTGGTTGGGAAATCTATTATTGGGGTTTCATGAATATTCTTGCAATTGCAGACGATCTATAATTTTTTGAATTTTGATTAATACAATTTCCTGCTTACATACCAAAAAAAAAAATTAATACTAATCTGGTTGTTTGCTATGTCATTCTTCTTTTGGAAACCTTTGTGTTGTCTTATTCTTATTGTACTCTTTTTGCATTGTTTGAGGTGTATCTGGCTGTTTGCTATGTAATTCTTCTTTTGGCAACCTTCATGTTGCCTTATTCTTATTGTACTCTTTTTGCATTGTTTCAATACCAAAAATAAATAAAAATAGTATGTATATGAAAAAAAGAATGCACATTATAATTTCCATTCTCATTATTTAAACAGACTTAAAATTTTAAAAAAACTCAACTAATATTATCTAAAAAAAATTATAATTACTAAATTTTCAGTTTACCTATAAAAAAATTTAAAATGGAAAAGAAAATAAAAAGAATACAAATCATTATAATTAAATACCAAAAAAATAGTACAATCCTTATAATTAAATACTTTAAAAAAGCAATATGTATACACATAGAGTATTTTGTTAACCAAGTGGTTTGTAAATTTATACCAAGCAAGGAGTAAAATGATAGAATAGTCAATTTAGTAGAATAAAAAGTGATTTTGTCTAGTGCTTGGTAATTTAGGGATCACAAAACAAATAATATTTACATGCTTGTTAAAAAAATAGAATAAAAAATACTTTACCACACGTGGTAGCATATATTATGCAGCACACACAGAAATAAATTCTATGCAATCAGTATAAGATATTATGCAACACGGGGTAGACTTTTGCAGGTAAAGTATTATTATAATGTGATAAAATCAGGAAAAGGGTATCAATGGACCAAACAGTTTCAAGGGTCGGCAATCTAATATCAACCATCGATTGGCAGTTTCATGTTTGTCTTCTTCAAATAGGATACACGTTCGGCATAAAATATATAGCGCCATCCTGATAAATAGCACCAATTTTTTCAAAAAATTGGAGAAAAATACATTAAACCCTTAATTAACCCTCAACCCTCTACCCTCTACCCTCTACCCTAAACCCTCAACCCTAGTTAAACCCTAATCCCTCATAACCCCTATACCCTCTACCTTATACATTGGACCCTCAACCCTAATCCCTCAACCATATACGTACCCTCAACCCCTATACCCTCTACTGACCTATACAATATTGGACCCTCAACCCTAATCCATCAACCATATACCCTCAACCCTCTACCCTCAACCTCAATAAACCCTCAAGCCTCAACCCTTAAACCCTCTACCCTCTACCCTCTGATCTACCCTATACATTAAACCCTTAACCCTCAATTCTCAACCCTTAATCCCTCAACCCTCAACCCTTAAACCCTAAACCCCCAACTCCTATACCCTCTACCCTCTACATTGGAACCTCAACCCAAATCGACCTTCAACCATATTATACCCTCAAACGTCCTAGCTAAACCCTAAACCCTCTACCCTCAACCCTTAATAATTTCCCTCAACTCTAAACCCTTAACCCTAAACTGGCCTTAAAACTTCTACCCTCTTATACCCTAAACCCTAAACTGATGTTAAACCCTCTATGTCCCTCTACCCTCAACCCAATACCCTCTTATACCCTTGACCCTAATCCCTCAACCCTAGTAATCCCTCAACCCTTAAACCCAAGTAAATTACTCTCTACCCTAATCTGTCAACCCTCAACCCTTAATCCCTCAACCCTTAAACCCTCAACCCGCTACCCTCTACCCTCAACCCTCTGCAAGTACCCTTAAACCCTAATCCCTCAACCCCTATACCCTCTACCCTATACATTAATGGACCCTCAACCCTAATCCTCAAACCATATACCCTCAACCCTCTACTCTCAACCTTAAACCCTCAACCCTCAACCCTTAAACCCTAAAGTACCCTTACACCCTCTACCCTCTACCCTCTACCCTATATATACATTGGACCCTAATATAAATAACCCTAATCCTTGAACCAAATTATACCATCTACCCTCGACCCTAATCCCTCAACCCTAGTTAAACCCTTAAACCAAATTACTAAACTCTCTACCCTAATCCCTCAACCCTCAACCCTTAATCCCTCAACCCTCTACCCTCTATCCTTAACCCTCAACCCTAGTTAAACCCTAATCTGACCTCAACCCCTATACCCTCTACCCTATACATTAATTGGACCCTCAACCCTAATCCCTCAACCTGCATATACCCTCAACCCTCTACCCTCAACCTTAAACCCTCAAGCCTCAACCCTTAAACCCTCGCATGCCCTCTACGTCCCTCTGATATACCCTATACATTAAACCCTCAACCCTAGTTAATCCCTCAACCCTCAACCCTTAAACCCTCAACCCTAAATCCCTATACCCTCTACCCTCTACATTGGAACCTCAACCCTAATTGACCTTCAACCATATTATACCCTCAAACGTCCTAGCTATACCCTAAACCCTCTACCCTCAACCCTTAATGTCCCTCAACCCTAAACCCTTAAACCCTATATATACTTTGGACCCTAAACCCTATCCTTGAACCATATACCCTCTAGTACCCTTGATCCTAATCCCTATTCAACCCTTGTTAAACCCTTAAACCCAATTACTAAACTCTCTACCCTAATCCCTCAACCCTTAATTAACCCTCTACCCTCTACCCTCAACCCTAGTCAAACCCTAATCCCTCAACCCCTATACCCTCTACCCTATATAATATTGGACCCTCAACCCTAATCCCTCAACATACATACCATATATGTACCCTCAGCCCCTATAGTTGCACCCTCTACCCTATACATGAATATTGGAACCTCAACCCTAATCCCTCGACCATATAACCTCAACCCTCTACCCTCAACCTTAAACCCTCAAGCCCCAAACATTAAACCCTCTACCATCTGATCTACCATATACATTAAACCCTCTACCCTAGTCAACCCTTAAACCCTAAACCCCTATACCCTCTACCCTCAACCCTTAATGTCCCTCAACCCTAAACCCTTAAACCCTAAACTAGCCTTAAACCTTCTATCCTCACCCCTCAACCCTAATCCCTCAACAGGCCTATACCCTCAACCCAATACCCTAAACCCTAAACCGTTAAACCCTCTACATCCCTCTACCCTCAATCAGCCAATACCCTCTTATACCCTCGACCTTAATCCCTCAACCCTAATCCCTCAACCCTCAAATACCCTTAATTAACCCTAATCCATCAACCCCTATTCCCTCTACCCTATACATTGGACCCTCAACCCTAATCCTTGAACCATATACCCTCAACCCTCTACCCTCAACCCTAGTTAAACCCTAAACCCTTACACCCTCTACTAGCTCTACCCTCTACCCTAGTATACATTAAACTGCCCTCAACCCTCAATTCTCAACCCTCAACCCTTAATCCATCCCTTCCTCTCTACCCTAATCCCTCAACCATATACCCTCAAACCCAATACCCAATACCCTAAACCCTAAACCATTAAACCCTCTATGTCCCTCTACCCTCAACATCCCAATACCCTCTTCCCTAGTCGACCCTAGTAATCCCTCAACCCTTAAACCCTTAAACAAAAGTAAACTCTCTACCCTAGTAATCCCTCAACCCTTAACCCTTAATCTGCACAAAGTACAGCAATAAAGGAAAAATTTGCTTTGTTTATGATTATCTAGAGGAATAAATGGGCACATACAAAGGGAATGTTGGTGACAGTATGGATCTTGTCACAAAAATTGTTGCATTTCATGTTAAATATAATAAAAAATCAAAGGCAGTAGATCTTTTGATGCAAGTGAAATGTAGGAAAGTAATTGAAGGCTAGTGAATATTGGGGAAGGATTTTTTGTTCTAACACCCTTAATTCTTGCTAGATCAGAACAAATAGGCACTAAATTAGGAACTACATTAGGCGCTAAATTAGGTGCCAAAAAAGGCTCTAAAGTAGGTGCTAAAATAGGTGTTACCTCAGGCACTAATATGGGCGCTAACATAGATGCTAATTTGGTTGCTAATTTAGGCGCTAATCTGGGCGTTACCATAGGAATGTTTTTGGCGCTAATCTTGACGTCAATCTAGGAATTAATAAGGGAACTACACTAGGTATTAATATCAGTGCTAATCTTGGCGCTAATTGTGGTGCTAATTTTGGTGCCAATGTGTGCCTAAATTAGCACTGGCTTGTTCTAGTTGGCACAAAAAATGCCAAAAAGTAGCACCAAATTTTCCCAAAAAATGGAGAAAAATACATTAAAATAGTGGGTGGAAGTAAAAAAGGGAGCTAATCATAGGGATTTTTTGTAGTGTAAATTGATTCCAGTGGTGTCCTTTTTGTAGCTGCAAATTCAAATGATGGGTCTTGTGCATGTGCATATGGATCAAACTGATCCACAAATAAAATTTCCAACTCAAACCATGAACAAATAGAATTTGGTGGAAGATTAACATACCATTACCATGTTGTACCTTGAATTGTTTTGATGAATAGTTGAAACGCGGTATCTTCATGCTGAATCTAGTAAAAACCCATCAAATCCTTGAAAATCTTAACATGATCTTTAGCAAATTATCCACTATTAGGGAAAAATAAAGGAATCCTATTATGCATGTGATAAGGAATTTCATTAAGAATCCCAAGAATACACAAAGGGCTACCCATCAAAGTTGGGTTTTTAAAGATCCAACCCACTCTAGTGATAACATGTACCCAACCAAAAATTCTCAAGTGGCCCTCCTTCTAGCGCCAATTCTATTGATGGCCAAATTGACACAACCTGCAAGTAAGATGTAATCACCTTACCTCTCCTAAAAGAAGTGAATGATCATTAAATAAAACACTCCCCAAGGTCCTAGATGTTGGGTCACAACATTTTTGTTTTGTTGAGTGGTCAATGAGCCTATAATGTTCAAGGGGCCTGTTGGTTATTGAGCTTCTTGGTTGCTGCAAGATCGAATTTCTATCTAAACCTACTCTAATCAAATGATAAAAAAGAGAAAATGATAGATTATGGATGCAAGAAAGGGGGGAATGTTGATCCATCTAATTAACTAGACCTATTACTCTTCAAGGAATTCCTAAACTAAACTGTAGAATAAGTCAACCTATAATCAATACAAAGCTTCATGCATTCACAGTGCAGAAATTAACAATAGATTTCAAATCACAATTTGAACAAAAGAAAAGATAAAAATTTATTCATTCCTCGAATAACTAAAAATCAAACAAATAATAATACCAATACCTTTCTTGAGTATAAACTAAATCAATTTTAAATACAGTTGTTTCTACTGTGATTAAATAGATAAAAAGCATTTACAATTCTGGTAAACTTTACCAGCGTAGAAAAACCAATATCTCTAGATCAACTCCACTATTAGTGGATACAATTCCACGAGAGGAGAGAAGAATGGAGTGAAATTTTGTCAGAGGAGATTGCTTGTTCTAGCTAAGTGTTGGAAGAGGAGAAAGAAGAATAAGTCAGAGATAATAGTTTCAGTGATGGAGTTTTTTGAGAATTGCTTGCAATTTCAAAGGGTGGTACTACCACTCAACTCCATTTTTTGAATCCATATTCACAAAAAATTTCCTACCTCGAGTGTCTAATGAAGGAGTATCCAGGGTGTAAGGAAATCTTGCATCTCCAAAAATATTGCTCTTTTAGTTTTTGTTTATTTTAATAAGGGCTTATGGGTTAGGAGAATAACATTTTAATTTACAACAATGTAAATTCCCTTGGTGTGAAATTGTAAATGTAAATTGGATGGGAAATAAGTCTTGGTAAAACAGTGAAAGCATCTTGGAGGGGAATATTCCTTTTGGGTGTCCACTTTTGGGGAAGCTCAAAAAGTCTTATTTGCATGTACATGTTTCATAAAATATCATAAAATGGGCTACAAAAGAATCTTGCATATTGCTTGCATGTATTTGCATGTTGGCCACAAGCTTTGCATGTTGTTGCATGTTTGGGGTCGTATCTATAAGACCCAATTTTAGTAAAATGACAATAAATTTCTCATATTGTAACAAAATTAAGAACTTCAAAATGATTCGGAAAGCTATAAATGAGGTGCACAAAACCCAGATAACCATTTTATAAAATTCATAAAAATTATGGAGTATTAATGGAAAAAAGTGATGGGTTTTTTTATGGTTTTGGAAAAACCATAGTGGTTTTCCTTAGTCACAAATCTATATATTCAAGTCTTGTAATTTGGGAAGGTGGCTTTGGGAGTTTTTTATGTGAGATGGGGAGATGTTGTTAGATTGAAGAGAGGATTTGAAGACTCCATTGTTGCATATTTCTATTTGCATAGAAGCTCATGGTTTAGGGAGATAGTGAGCTCCGTATTTGGAGAGATAGTGAGCTAGTGAAGTCTATGTGAAGGGAGCTTGATAGCTTCAACTGAAAGAAGGTTGAAAGAGACTAAGAAGAAATTTTTGTTGTAGGTTTGAAGGTGTACTACAGCAGCAAGAAGATTCATTGTTTTATGGTTTGTTTGCAACAATGATTTCTAATGATGAATGCAGGTTGAAGGAGCTAGAATCTTGTGATAGAAGTTGGGGATTGAAGGAGATAAATTTGGGATTGATCCTTGCTATTTTGTATCAGTCATATTTCAGATTTGTAATTATTTTCATCAGCTCATATTTTTGCACAACCATTTAGTTTTATTTATCTTATGTAATTCTTAACTTTCTAAGAGATTTTGAATAAACAAAGAAGAAAACTTATTGCAGATTTTTATTGTTGTTGGAAAAAATTATTAAGTACATCTTTTGTTGTTGAGATTTTATGTTAGAGGGTTGGTTTCTTACTTACATTAGTGGTATCAGAGCTTTTTTTTGTTCTCTTGAAAGGTTGAGTTTCCTTTTTCATCATTCTTGTTGTCTTCCAAGACTCGGCATTCCACCTGCAAGAGGGAGAGCATCATTCAAGTGCTTTACCTCCAACTTTGGACTTAAGTGGTCCCCCTCTCACCTTCCTAACTGGAAGTGGCCCTACCCTTCAATGAAAGGTTTGTTGGGAACCCTCAGTTTTCCATCTAAGCTCTGGTGTTGTGTCCTACTTAACTAACATTGTCGTGCTACTATGGATACCCTCCAACCAAGCACGATAGCTCTTGCTAGCTAAGCATCTGGGTCACAGTGAACTTTCAAGTGCAAGTGGTGGCTCTTGCACTCACTATGGCCATAGTTTATGTACAACTATACAAAATTCTTCTAGAGCATAGTCGTGGTTCACCCACCCTACTCGACTTGGAAAATAATACTAACCCAGGGCATACTGGAGCTACCTACTCCATCCAACATGTAAACATAGAAGAAATAGTTCACTAGGTTTGGACTCCCTCAAAACCCTTATGGAATAAAACAAGGATACATTTTTAGACTAGTGCATACTTGCCCCTTTAAGGATACATTTTCAAACTAGGGCGTACTTTCCCCTTAAAAGATACATTTTCAAACTAGGGAAAAATTTCCCCTTTAAGGTTACATTTATCATTGATGACTTACTACCATCAACTGGTTTCATTTATTCATGAACTAAAAGAATTGACAAATGTTCAACATATATAATAATAAATATTAATCCTTAGGCTAAAGGTTCCTTCTTTTTATAGTCTTGAGTGTTTGATGAATTAGATTTATTATAGGCCTTCCTCGAAAAGTGAAGATTCACTAAACAAATTACTCATTTGGATTGTTATTTATTTCTTACTCAAACACCCGAGTTACTTTCATGTAACTACCTAAGTCTTGGCTACAACAACTTGCTCGATTCTCAACTCTAACCATTGAGAGTGACTACTCTTGTGATATAAACTTTAAACAAATCTTGACACATAATGATAACTTCTTGACCTTTCTCGATCATAATATAGTATAAAGATTATATATACACAAATTCCATAATGATGATATCTTACCTTAGGGGTAAATATCTTCTTAGTATGGTTTAGTCCTTCTCTAGTTAAGCCCATAGTCTAATTCAATCTTTATTTAGGTTTGCATTCACATGTGTTTATTTACTAAGATCGATAATATGATTGGTTTGATAAAAATATCTTGGACATTGAACTCCCTTGTTATGTTTATGTAACATCTAGAGTCTAGGATACTCCCTCTAATTCAATCCCTAACACGAACCATAAGGTTTAGCTTCTCACCTATTCTATGGCTTCTTTGGAAAATATTGATGACAGTATGCCATCATCAAAACATACACATGGTTACATAGAATATTTTGACATTACATCAATCAAGCAATGAAATAATAATATTTAAACTAAATAGAAGTTTACTCCCTCTTCAAGTTGCAAACTTCCAATATTAAATTATACGGTTTAGGTTCTCATAAAACCCATAATAAATAATGGAGTTATATGATATATAATATCATCAAATTTGAGCAACTAAACATGATCCCGAGTCCTTATCAAATACACAGCATAAATAAGATAACCATTGCATTCTTACTTGTCTCTTATGGTTCCTTATAAATTTAAGCACATCAATGTATATGCGTATGCATGTTCCCTTAGATTCATTATAGCTTACTCTAAGTATTTTCAGATAAAAGTATTGAAATATTTCATCCTTTAAAATAGACTTCTAATTTTTCCATTCTTGGTTGTTTCATAAATTTACTATCCTTTACCCAAATAGTCCTTCATAGGTTCAAGAACAATGGACAATATATGCATAAATAACTATATACCTATTCTTTATAATAGTCTTTATAATATTCTTGTAATATGAATGGTTTACTCAGGTATTTAATCTTCAAAATATTTAAACCCTTTGGTTGCAATCTTGTCAGAAAACAAAGTTTCCATCTCTTTTCTTTTAATTCGGGAAAAGAAGTATTAATGCAATTGTATTCTCTTATAGCAAGAAACTGCAATAATAATTTATCACTTATATTTCTCTTATAAATAAATAGACCTTTCTCTTCTACATTGAAAAGAAAATAAGATCAAAGATTCTAACAAAAGAGATTTATAGGCCTTACAAAAAGGTTCGCCCCTCTTCCCATAATGCCACGCTTCATGTGGTTATTTAAAGGCTTTTAAAAATAGGTCAAAAACATCTCAAAACATGGCTTAATGTTGGCCATTTAAAGTTCAAAAGTAACTTATATTTAAAAAAGCTATTTACCACATTAATCAGTAGCTTAAAACATGCAACACTTCCTTTCAAAATTCCATGGGTTAAAGTATTCTTTAAAAACATTAATAGCAGTTTGAAATTTTCCACTTAAATGGCTTCCATAATAGCCTTCATATGCACCCCAAGTGCCATGATTTAAAGTGGATTATAAAGAAATTTAAATGTATTTTAATATACCACTTGTTGGCCTCCTACAATGATTTAACAACTAATCCCTTACAGTTGTGATTCAGAGATTGGACATCTAATCTGAATAGCTATCTCAACCATCATGAAGGTGCATTTAACTTGTCAACCCAGGGACGTAGACTTGAAATGGGTCAGCATAGTATGTGCACTAGGAATCCAAGGTAGCCATATTCATCCTACAGCTAAGAAAGTCATAATGTTGAAAGTAAATTGCTTGGAAAGAAGTAATATAAGTGTTGTGCATCAACCAATAACTATACTAATCTGAAATGCATGACAGAAATGAAAATTTGAGCAAACAAGCAGGAAACTACTATGTCTGCTTTGGCTGCAGGAACAGTCACATAATGGGATTCTAGTGGCTACAGGAACAGACCGTGCTAGATTCTTAACTAAATACTAAACAGAAAGTAACAACTAAGCTAAAGAATGGAATGCTCACCAAGTGGGCATAACCCTAAGAATGTGAGTACATCATCAGATCAATCAATGCATTTGAATCTTATTTATAGGAAGAAAAACTACTAACTAACTACCTAAGGTTGTCAACAACAGATAGGAGGACGACACTTAGGGAAAGCATAAAAAGTAGAAAGGAGGTTATCAGAATCTAGTCAAGCATGTTTTCCTTAAACTTCACAACTTCCTATATTCACTCAACAAACAATTAAGACCATTTACAAGGCAGTTACAAATCATTTAAAAGGAATCTCCCTCCATTGACTTTGAATGATCACCTTGTTGACTTTGATGGAAAACGACCATGGAAGAATCTTCCTCAATTTTATAGGCTTCCAATTATATCTACATAACAATATTAGTATGCACAACAATCGCATATCAGTAACTATCTTAAACTAACATTCATTAATCCACATGTAAAATTAACATAGATAGTTCATATAGCATGTCAATGTCATTTAAAGGTTACAAAAATAGCTTATGCCCAATGTCTATGGTTTTGAGGAAATATCACAAAAAGGTCAGCATCCAATTATCAAAGTCTATGACAACTACAACAAATAGATAATAAACTCTATAAAAATTGAATCATAAACTAGACTCATCACTCCTCCCAACCTAAGGCTTTGTTGGTCCTCCAACAGAGGAAGAAGGGTTGTTCTTTTTCTTAGTTAATGCCCTAAAGTTTGCAACTTCTAGTTGTCCTACATCAGTTCTTGCAGTGTGTGAATTAGGATCCCAATAGAACCCTTGTTGTTTGTCCAACCTGCTCCATCTTTGTCTCTCTGCAGCTATATCATACTAATAATACCTGAAATTTGGCACAGGCCATAATAGGATAGGTGGATGAAAAGTTAATGTTACTCACTTTTTTATTTACTCAAGTTGATTGAGTTTAGAGTGTTTGCAAACTGAAAGTGAGGTACATTTCTTATCTATCTTCCCTCTATTGCATTCAATTGTGTAAACATAAAAATAAAAGAGATTACAAGTTTTAGTAACAAATTATTGCATTTATACAAGTGCATACAATATGGAAAAGATTTGCACAAATCTTTTTGAAAGTAATCTTTATTGATACAAAAGTACATACTTGTCTCACACAAGCCGTGAGACTTAACTTTTTCAATGAAATTGAAGAACAATTTATACATTGATGGATTAAGAGAAAAGAATGCACATATAGGGGAAGAGGCTAGTCATTGCCTGATGACTGGTTCAGAGTCTGTTGCTTTGTCCTGTCTCCTGCTTTGAGCTATCTTGCATCCTCTGTAGCTCCCTGCTCCCATCCCCTGCATCTAGAAATTGCAATGATGGTAGAGTAGTGCTCTAAGAAATAACAGTCTCTAATACTACATGTACATGCACCCATGAATGTATAAACTTCCCCTCAAATACATCAAATAAGCATACATGTCCAAAGAAAGAAACAGGATCATCTAATACATCAATCACATGCATATGTTTTTTCTAGTTGTTTGCTTCATGTGTAGATATAGGAAAAACAATGTTACTATTTCATCAAATTTCAGCACATGGGTTAAACATGGCTTCCACAAGGGTTGAGCTCGGTGTGATGCATTGTTGTGCTTTTAATGATATTGAAAGATTATTCATTAGAGGGTTCATCTCTTTATGATTCACTCAAATAAGTACCCATCATTTATAGCAGTGAGTTAATAGTCACTGTCATAAGTGACATATAGTTATTCAAGAGTATCATAAAGCATTAAATCATTTAATCATAGATATAGAGCAGCAAATGATGATTATTCAAAGACTGCATTATATTCCACAAATGAAACAAATATTCAAAACAGAGTGTAGTTATAAATTCATTTCTTTATATCTTTTCTCAAATACAAGATAATAACATGATCTTTCATCAATATCACATATCATGTTTCTTTCTGGGGTTTGTGCACAAGGTTGTCTTCTCTTGTACTGCAAGTAAAAAAAATGCCATATGCAAACCTGAAGCTGGAGATGGTGATTTCACAAAGGAGCAATGAGTTATGTGACAGTGATGAAAGTCCCTTTTTATTTCTCTAATTAGGAGTCTTGTCTAATAGGATAGGGTAAATTATGGTGATCACATTAAGTCATGAATTGTGGCTTGAGATCATAATGGAGGTATTCTATTAATCCATAAAAGGAATCACATTCTATACTCACTAGTATGAAGGGTGTTTCAAATAGTCATTGTGCAACATAAAAAGACAGTGAGCAGAATCCTACAAAAAGGATGTTGTCAAATGTTGGAGGTTAATAGTATTACAAGCTGCAAACTGATGAGTGATAAAAAAATAATAATAACAGAACAACTTTATTATCAAAGAACAGATGAAATATAACATGAGATTTCAAAGGGCGGGTCTGGTGTAGTAACTCATTATGCTATTGATAGTGTGAAGATGCCCTAGTTAATATATGTGCAAAATGTGTAATCATAGAAAAGTCATGTGGATTGTTTGTCAAAATGCCTAAAATAGATGTTATCCCATGGAATGCAATGACTACAGGAATTCATTAATCAATTTAATCCAAGGAAGCAGTTAAATGATACAATGATGAAAAGGAACACATGAAAATTCAAAGCTTCTAACATTTTTTGTAGGATACAATCATCGTTTCTATCAGTGTGGCAATCATGCACATAGAGAACAATGTCAAGAGTAAATGAATATGCATAGTTGTTCATAATCTTTAAGCAGTTCACGAAACTACCAGATTTCATGGTTACTGATGCCTATTGAGTAGGGTGGATCAAAGAGATGCTACAATATGAAAAAAGTAAACAAATGTAGCCTTATTCAAAGGCATGATTTACAAAAGCAAAAAGGTTTGACCTCTATTAAGCAATGGTGGAAGATGATCTAATTGTGGGATCTGATGAAGTTTATTCAACTACAGAAAATGATGCCCATTGAGCTCAGAAACAAAATGGTGAAGAAAGAAGTGATAAAGGAATTCATGAATGTTTGTCTTTTGAGCATACAAAGCAGATGTAGTCTTCATATATACAAATGAAGTTCATTCACAAGTAAAATGAACAATCACTATGCAAATGTAAGAGAAGCAAGAAGAGAACAACAGAGATCAAGGGAAACCCTCAACAGTCACTAGAATAGGTAAAAGGCATGGTTACAGGCTATATGTAAAATCTGTAAAATCTGTTTTAAGACCTTTTGTAACTGGCTATAGACTAAGTTCTTCATTTGAAGGAAGTTTGTGATCAATTTTGAGGCAGCACACATATCATTTCCTATTAATATATAGTCATATCAAGTGCAAGGTAGAGCATACCATGATAGTTACACTGTGATAATGAAATAGGTTCCATGCAATAGCCCTTTCAAAGAAGCAAGGTTGTTTCATGAAGCCATAAGGGAGTAGTCTAATCATGCAAGTCACAGTCTTTATAGTTATTGAGAGCATGAAGCATAAGTACAACCACTGCAGCTTAAGTTCCCAATACAAGATTGTAGATAGTGGAGCAATGCCACAAAGGCAAGGAAGAGATTTGTAGAATCTTTGAATTATTCCATATTGTGCAATGGAATTAAATCATCTTTTCACATGTTCTGAAAGAAAAAGAGGAAAAACCCTCAATATCAAAATGGGTCCATGTAGCATTGTCCCTATAGCCATAAATAAAGATGAATCTAGGCACAGAAAAATGAAATTTACATGTTCACGGCCATAGTAGGGGGAAACCTTTGAGGTCTCTAAGAGGAGGAAATAAGACTCAGAAACTAAAGGAGAAAACCCAAACCCTCATTTTATTTATTAAGTCCTGGATTAAATCCATGGCCATTAAAAGTTGAGTTGAATCTACAGGAAAGTATAACTTTTTTCTACCAATACATGGAAACCCATTTGGGGTTTCGACCTCATCTATTAAAGCAAAGATGCGAGGTTACTAGCTTCATGAAATTATCAGTTTTAAAGCTGTAGAAACCATTTTAAGTGGGAAGATGAAATCTTCAGGAGAATGCAAGGATGTGAAAGATAACTACAGATGAGAAATGAAGAAACATTTGATAAATCTGGAGGTTGTGGCCAGGGTTTTTTTTTAGAGTAAAAACAAAACATAATGATGTGCAAGAATAATCTTACCTTCTTCATATTTTCTTTTGTTGTTCTTCCAGAAACTTATACACAAACTTCACAGTGACCAAGTGAAGGGAAAAGGCATCCACAAAAAAATTAAACAAAGAAATACATCAGAAGCATACCACAGCTGCGGCCTGGGAGTTTTCAAGAGTTTAAAAATGGAAGATAAAAGCTAGATTTGAAACAAGGAAATGATTTACCTTTATTATTTTTGCCTCAAATCACCAAAAAAAGTTTCATAAATACAAAGATTTCAAGCAAGAGCTTGAGCTAGGGTCAGTTCCTCATGGTGGCGGTGTTAGCTTCTTCATGAAGCTTCGAAGGTACAAAATAAGATAAGTCTCATTCTTTTGTTTTTTGTCTTAGGGTATCAACCCTAGAAATGTCAATAGGTGTATTTTTCACCTTTATTTTAACAAAAATCAATCTCAACTACTATTCCGTGGGTCTTCCCTTTGAGGTATATGTGCCTTAGGCAATATTTTGTGCCTTATGATGTTTTTTGTAACCTTATGAAGGTGCCATGCATGGAGGAGTTAATATCACTTGGATGCCACTTTAATTTGAAGATGCCACCTATGTCTTTGGAGTTTCTTATACTTTTGAAAGATTTGACTTCGTATGTTGACCACCATAATGGTTGATGTATAGAGAATTTGCATTATTATTTTTGTAAAACAAATGACTTTAAGGTGCAATTATAAACCTTAAATAATTTTGTTATTCTTAAATTCAAAAAATGATAAATACTTTCAACATTCAATTAAGGGGAATTATGCTTTCAAAACAAGTGGAGGGTATATAAGGTGGGGTATTTCCAGTTTGGAGACATGCCACATTTGTAGGATCATTTATGCACCTTATTGGAGATTTTGCAAAAATCTATGGGTGGTGTTGCGTGCCTAGATGTTTGGCATGGTCAAACCCATTTTCCCCACATGTTGGAGACAATTTTGGGGGGAATCTAGTGCCTCATTTTTAGGATTTTCTAGTGGATCCGACCCAAGGTAGTTGCTTGCTCCTATTTTGGTGCAACTACTTGGGTTGAGTTTTATATTCATTCTTGTAGCTCATTTTTGGAGTTAGATAAAAATTTGCAGATTTTTGAAGATAGTGATTCTACAATCCTTCATCAGACTTCAGCATGCTCTGTAACTCGTCTTGTCATGTAAAATAGTGAGTACCTTGGATGTTAATAGCATTAAGTTATTTTTCCCTCTCATTACTTGCTTCTCTTATGTTCATTTCTTTATAGTGATTGATCGAACTGCTTGTGAAATCTATACTTTTCCTTGTATTTATGTCTCAATGAAAGCACCTTGTTGCAAGAAGATATATTACTTCAGGTTATAAGTTGTGTGTGAAAAATGAAAAATTTCTAGTTGTGAGATATACTTTTCCTTCTAGTATTTTGTGTCAACATCATCTTGTAAAGCATTTATGTAAGCAATATGCTAAAATGAGTTGTGCAGGCTTCTTCACAGTTGTTAACTGAAGTGTGTAGCTAAACTGAGTTTGCATGTCTTTTAGTCAAATTGGTGTATCACCATAGGATAGTAGTTTTAGTTTCATTTTAAAGTTTCATCTTTCTTACCTTTTCCTCGATAAAGAAAAAATAGTAGTTTAGGTGATATCCAATAAAGAACCAGCTTTCTCTAGAGGTCCTTTTCTGCTATAGGTGACCCACAGCCTCAGAAAAGTTCCCATGTTTCACATGAATAGTTGTGATAAGTTTCAGCTAGGGTGAAAATCATAGTGTTAATAGTTAATGGAAGCCAAAATTGTCCCTTTGTCCTTCCAATCTGTATATATCTATCAACCCTCTTGCATATTGCAGCATAGTTTTGCAGAGAGTGAGGCTCAGCTTGTTTAACTCATCAGTCAGACTATTCCATCTTTGTGAAAGATTCCCCATTATTCATTCCCCTGTGGTTTTTGCTATCTTCTCATATTCTTTATAAACTACTTCTCTCTCAAGAATAATTCTACTGCCATAGCTTGGTCTACAAAGAATTTTGTGCCAATCACTAAAAATTTCTCCTAGATTTCTAGATTCAGCCCTGATGGGTAGGGGAGTGTTGGATTCTATTTGCCTATAAGTCCTGAACTGTTGTCCCCAACTAATCTCATTTTGTATCCAAGACATAAATTCCCTCAATTGGGAGTGTTGGATTCTATTTTCCTATAAGTCCTGAACTATTGTCCCCAACTAATCTCATTTTGTATCCAAGACATAAATTCCCTCAATTGGACATCCCCAACATGCAACAATGGATTCCAATCATGATCTTGGGTCATAGCATAATTATGCAAATAGAATTCACACAACAAATTCTTCATTTTAGGAGGAGCAATTCGATAAGCATTGAAAAATTCAAGGGGGGTCTCAATGGAAGGATTCAAACCTGAGATAATCCTTGCTAGTTTGAAAGAAAGATTCTTCTCCTTCAAATACAGAGCATAGACCCTTGGAGGAGTCCTGCACTCTAATATCTGAGGTACTAAGGCTACCATATTGTCCACCTTTTTCTTTTAAAGCAGCAATTTCTACATTATTATCTTTAATCTCTTCATCTCTCTTTTGAATTTCCTTCTTCGTCTTGTGTTTCTCCTCTTTACATTCCTCTTCCCTCCTTTGCATCTCTCTCCATAAATTCATTGCTACCATGTGCATTGAAAAATCAAAGGGCCTATGTATTCCTACCAAAAAAATTCCTGGCATTGATGCTTGCTCTTCATGTGGCTCCAACTGCAAGGATTTTGTTTGTTCATCCAATTCCAACTATAGGGGTGTTGACTGTTCTCCCAGTTCTGGCTCTTGCTCTTGCTACAGGAACTCTTGTTTTTGCTCTTACTGTAGGAGCTCCTGATTTTCCCCATACTCTCAACTTTCAACTTGTTCTACAATGATAGCAAGATCTACCAACGTTACATTTTTCGCTTCCTCAAATATGTATTTTTCCTCAACATTCACCTACCCCATTGGAGCTTTTGTATCCTCTTATGATGTTTCTCTAGTCCTAGGGCTTCCTTCCAGAGATACACCAAAGGTTGGCCCAACTGGCCTTGATTTTCTAGGAGGGCTCTCTTATTTTTATTCGACTGTAGGAAGAATAGTATCAGCCTTCCATTTCTTAGAGCTTGGCACTTTCTTTTCTATCATTTTCTTTTTAGCTTTTCCCTTCTTTATTTCTTCCTCTTTCTTTTGTTCCCTAGTTTGAATTAGGATACCAAGAGGAACATCATCATTAAAATATGAAGAGGAACTTTCTTTGTCTAAATGCTCTGCCTCAGAAGAACTAATCTCTATGGTTTGTTCAACTGTAGGAGGGTTTACACTAGGACTTGCGCCAAAACTTGGAGGCTCACTACCAAGGTAAAACCCTAGGTTGCAAAGGTCTAATTTGATCAATTTTTAAGAATTCTTCCCAAGTCATTTCAGACACATCATGCAAAGATTTTTCTACCAGTAATTTGATCAAACAATGGTGGGAAATGGAATTATCCCTACCTTTTTGGGTCTTGTCCACCATGATTGAAAGAAGATGGTATAGCAAACTTGGCATGTTCATTCTCCTCCCATGCCTCATATGATTTAGGAGTTTGAAGTGCACAGAATGCAGGTTCAACTGACGACCTTCACAGGTAATGTACTTCACAACATAAATAGCTACTTGCTTCCATGGCTTAGGCAAAGAGATTCTCTTTGCACCTTGTTTTTCCACACTCAATGGAGGGTCACCAGGTTCTATAAATTCAGCCCTAGCTGACCTAGTGTCTTTGGTAGCAGGGTAATTTTTACCATCAGCAGGCAACCTTGTAACTTTTGCAATCCTCTCTTCAGTAGCTATTACCTCCAACCCTTTTATCGTGACCTTTCCTTTCAAACAATGTCTGGGAAAATTCCAATGCAACGTATTCATCAAAACCATTAAGCTTGAGGAAATAATCTAACCAACCGCAATTTATGAACTCGGCCCAGCAAGGTGCATCCTCCAGTAATATTTCATGAACTGTGGGTTCATTTCAAATTAACCCACCTCCCATTGTTCAGATTTCTGCAATTAAACAATCACTTTGCAAGGTTTCTCTTCCTAAAATCTTCGTCTGAAAGCCCAATTTCTCCTTCCTACAACGCTACTAAACTCCCAATGCCAGTGTCATTTGAATTTTACCTTTTTGGAAACTTAGGATTATGACAAGAGCAATAAAGGTAGTAAAGGAGTAATAAATGAAGGTTATGATCGAGAAAAATGGCGGCAGTGGATGTCATCTCACACATGCGAGCCGTCGTCTCACTCATAATTCAAATTGGCTCAATTTAAACTTTGCTGACATGAAACAACATGGACTGACACGTGGATATGGTATTCACACTTCCCCCCTGACCTAAATTTGAGCATGTGTCCTCACATGCGTAGTAGTAATGAAAATTTGATAGGGAAGGGAATAATTACATGCTATGGAGAACATCTACATTTATTTATAGTAATTAAATGAATATACTAAAAGACAATTAAGATATAACAAATTGATGCGCACTTACCTGAATTCTTGGAAGATCTATTGCAAAGATTATGGAGAAAGTAGTGGTCACCTTTTAAGAAGTTAGTTGAGCAATTAATGAAAGTGGAGATGGAATGAAGTGGAATGATGGTGGAATGAAGTGAAGTGATGGTGGCATGATGGAAGAGATAGAAAGGTGGATATGGATGGGTGGATGGGTGAATGAATGAAGAAGTGGACTCCCACAAAATTGGAATTCTTTATTGTGACAAGTAGCATACCTTAGTTAGCCAAAAGGAGGGACACTAGGTTTGCTTCCTTCGGCTGCAGAAAGTTCAGGCGTTGCATGTTGAGTGAATTGTTGTAGGAATTCCTCCTTGGAAGTTGGCTTGTGATACAACCTGAGGCGGTGACCATTGACAAGCAGCTTAAATCTGACTAGGTCAATGGTGGTGAGTTGAATAGCATCATTGGGAAAGACTTTAAAAACCTCATATGGTCCTAGCCACCTTGTTTGCAATTTTCCTACATTATCTTGATACCTTGAGTCATAGAGTAATGCCCAGTCACCTGGCTAGAATTTCTTGTCCTTGATGAATTTTTCATGCTACTTTATTCTCTAATTTTGCACTACCTCTGTGTGATGCAAGGTTGCCTTCCTCATCTCATCTAAAGCATTGAGCTGCATGATTCTATCCCTTTGTGCCTCAGAGATATCCATCCACAAGTCTATTGCAGTCTAAATTCTTATTCTCAAATTCAATGGGCATCATAGTTGTCTTTCCATACAGCAACTCAAAAGGAGTGAAGCCTATGGTTGTTTTCCAGGTTCTCCTATAGGCCCAGAAAGCTTCTGGCGGCCTGTTTTCCCAATCCTTCCTATGAACAGCCACTATTTTGATCAGAATGACTTCAATTTCCTTGTTAGTCATCTCAACTTGGCCATTGGCCTAAGGGTGATAAGGAGTAGACTTCCTCATTGACTAGTGTTGTAACAGGTCATGCAATCTCTTTGAGCCCCTTGATTAGTCACTATCTCTCTTTGAACCCCATACCATGTGAAAATCTCCTCATAAAGAAATTTTGCAACCTTATTATCTCTTGCATACTTCATGGCCTTAACTTCTACCCACTTGGTTACATAATCAATGCATACTAAGATATAGGATTTTACCATTTGATGGAGGATCAATGGGTCCTACAAAATCTAATCCCCTTTGTCAAATGGAGTGGATTACCACTGAAAGCGCAACTCATCACTGGCCGGGCCTTACCCATCCCTCTAGCATCTAATACACTTTCTTGTATATCTCATATCCTTGTGGAGGCAATGCTAGTCATCCCAAGGCTTAATCTTCTATCATGTCCTTTGCTGCAAATTTCCCTCCACATGGTTCACGTGCGCTGAAAATATCATGTCTCATCTTCCCCTCACATCTCCTCATGACATGGTATGGTCCAGTGTAAAACAAACATCCTACAATCCATGAAAAAGGAAAATATTTTTCAATGAGCACCCTTCTCTCTTTTGGAGAGAAGTGAGGAGGGAATCTCCCTATGACCAAATAGTTAGATATGTCAGCATACCAAGGTGTATGCACACTGATGGAGAATATATGTTCATCAGGGAAAGATTCATCAATGACTTGATTGTCCTCTGATGTAGTCAGCCTTGAAATAAAGTTTGCAACAACATTGGCCTTCCCTGGCTTATCCACAATGGTTATGTCAAACTCTTGCATCAGCAACAACCACCTTGCTAACCTATATCAGGGTTTTATTCATGAGATACCTAATGGTTTCATGATCTATGTGCACAAAGATCTATTAGTCTGCTATGTAGTGCCTTAATTTTTTGAGGGCATAGATTACTGCCAGCATTTCCTTTTTTGTCACTGTATAATTGAATTCAGCTCCTTGCAAGTTTTTGCTAATAAAATAAATAGTATTTTCAATAGCTCCTTCTTTTTGTTCTAATATTGCTCCTATAGCATAGTCTAATGCATTTGTATGAATGTGAAAGGAAGCTCCCAATTAGGACCTTTGAGTATAGGAGCATGAGTTAATGTTGCTTTCAAGTTAGAAAATTCCTTGGCATAGTCTTCTATCCATTGGAATTCAACATCTTTAGTTAGGAGAGTGTACAATGGTGCTACTATTTTGCTAAAATCTTTGATGAAACACCTATAGTAGTCTGCATGTCCCAAGAAACTCCTAACATCTTTTTGTTTTGCAGGTATGGTCAGATTAGTGATCACTACAATCTTTGCAGGATCTACTTGAATTCCTTTGTGAGAGATGTAGTGGCCAAGGACTACACCTTCCTACATCATCATGAATCACTTTTCAATTTTTAAATATATATTATGTTCTTCACATATTTGTAGGACTCTCCTGACATTCTCCAATGCTTCATTGAAATCAACGCCATAGGTGGTAAAATCATCTATATAAATTTCCATGCAATCATGAGAGATATCTGAAAATATGGTAATGGTTTCCCTCTAAAAAGTTGCAGGTGCATTGCACAAGCCAAATGGAAGGAATGAGTAGGAATAAGTGCCCCATGGGTAGGTAAAGTTGGTATTATCCTGGTCCTCAAGTGCAATTTGGATCTAGTTATAGTTGTTGAATCCATCTAGAAAAGAAAAGTACTACTTTCTTGCAAGCAAGTCCAAAACTTGATCTATGAAAGGAAGGGGAAAATGGTATTTTTTGGTGGCAGCATTGAGTTCCCTGTAATCAACACAAACTCACCACTTCCCTCCCTTTTTGGGCACAATCACCAATGGAGACACCCATTGGCTATCTGAAATGGGGTAGATAAATCCTGCATCTAGTAATTTTTGTAGTTCCCCTTTTACAATTTCTCTTAATGCAGGGTTAATTCTTCTTTATGGCTGCCTCACTGGTGTACAATCATCTCTGATGTATATCCTATGAGTGAAAAGATTAGGGTCCAATCCCTTCATATCATGATAGTCCCATGCAAATGCATGCTGGTGGGTCCTCAGTAAGTTTTTCAATGACAATTTTTGTTCTTCACTCAATTTTTTGTTAATGTTTAGATATTTTCCTTCTATCACTTGCACTTGTGTAGTTGATGAGGGCATAACCCGAGACTTAGAAAATAACCCACAAATAAGAGAATAATTTTATTATTCAGAAAATAGAACTTCTTACATGCAGAGGATCTCAAATCCCCAAGTTCTACAACACATGCAAGTTACAAAAAGCTACAGAATAACCCTTTCGCAATATGCGAGCTTGTCCCCGAAAAGCTACCCA
>VDFB02000015.1:423399153-423455721 GCA_007258455.2 Sequoia sempervirens
TATCGGGCTACCTTCTCCTTATTGGCCTCTATTTGACCTGTTCTGATGATTATCTTGTGAAAATCTTTAGTATATTCTTTCACAGATCTGCTTCCTTACTTCAACCCTTGCAATTTCTTCAACAGATCTAACTCGTAGTCCACTCGTATGAACTGCTTCTTCAGTTTCTCTACCATGCGATCCCATCTGGTGATATTTCCTTTTCCTCTTCGATTTCTTTTCAACTGGACCTCTTTCCACCAAATACTGGCATGGCCCTTTAGCTTCATTTTTTCAAACTTAACCTGATCTAGGTCCTCTATTTCCTCATACTCAAAATATTCTTCTAGCTCGTTGATCCAGTCGATCAACTCTTCCAGGTTCAGACTTCCGGAATAACTAGGGACTTCTGCTCTAAGTCTTTTCCTAATCTTTGAAATGGACCTTATTAGTCACATTTGGTCTTGATCAATTGCTTCTTCTTCCTCTTCTACATCTGAACCTTCTTCCTCTTGTTCATCTCACTTTCCTCCCTCGGGTTTAACCCTCTTCTCAACTGCTCTTGTAACGCATCAATCTATCTCTGGAGGGCTGCCAGTGCATCTCTTCCACCAGCATTTATGCTGCCTCGACCACCTCTGGCACCATCACGCCTACCAGGCATCACTCTTGGATGCATCTTTCTTGACCTCAACCCACAACCATGGTCCTGGTGCGAACTGCCTCACGATCGGCGATCTGTCCACACGCTCAAGAAAACCCGCTCTGATACCACTTGATGAGAGCATAGCCCAAGACTTAGAAAATAACCCACAAATAAGAGAATAATTTTATTATTCAGAAAATGGAACTTCTTACATGCAGAGGATCTCAAATCCCCAAGTTCTACAACACATGCAAGTTACAGAAAGCTACATAATAACCCTTTCGCAATATGCAAGCTTGTCCCCAAAAAGCTACCCAAAAATTAGAAACCTGCCCATAAATAGAGCTCCTCATTAGTCTGGAGCCAAAACAACATTCAAATTTGAGTTTAGGCGGTTTGGCGTCGAAAATTTACAACATGAAGTTCAAATTTCAAAAGAGCATTTGCAATTGTATCTTCTAGAAAGTGCACCAACTTTCCAGGGCCATAACTTTTGATCCGGGACTTCCGATTCGTGAACCGTTTGAACCGTTGGAAAGGTCTCGAAGTCAATAATGCGCTTGAAATTTTCTATGCCAATTTCAGCAAGTTTCAGGGCCATTCTAGGAACTCTAAGTTCCTCAAATCCAACCCGGAAGATTTTCAGGTGCAAATCTGGGAAACTAAAACTGCAATATCTTTTAACCCAGGAACAGAAAATAAAAACTGTAAATTGGGAATTTCATTATGACGAAAAGGGTATCCAAAAATTTAAAAACATCTAAAAACTGAGAAACTTGAAATTTAACTATTTTTGGGTGATGCAAGATTGCCCTTACACCACTGGATGCTCCTGCATCAGTAGTTATCTCTACCATAGCTACTTCACTAATGCTTGGTACCTTGAGTTCATGTGGCAGCAATGTATGAGACATACCTGTTGTTGTAGGAAGTTCTACTATAGAAAGAGTGGGCAGAAATATCTTTACTGGATTAGTAGAACGAGAGGATGATGCTTCCTCTACTTCATAATGATTCTGAATTATGTTAGACAATACTTCATCTTCCTCTTGAAGTTTCATGAAAGAGCTTCTGCCTAACATCATAAGTTGTTCCATAGAATTAACTTCCTCAACCTCTTCACCAACATGTGGCCATATGGGATTATCCATATCATGGGATGGCTGAGCAAGAGGGTAGAGAACAAGATTTTTAGTGCTCTTTCCATCAAAAATGGTCATGTCTCCTATCCTGCATCCAATATAGGCATTTGTTGTTGCTAACCATGGTCTTCCTAGAATGATAGGGTACCTACTGAGTGTGGCTTTAGGAGAAAGAATCATGAAATTTTTTGGGTACTTCCATGAGTCTATAGTTACCACAAGGTTCTCTACTATACCATCAAGTTTAATAGTTGAACTATCAGCAAACTACAGGACAGTAGGAGTAGGTCTCATGCTTGCAACATTTAGTTGATGTGCGATATCCTTGGTCATTACATTTATTGTTGCTGCCAAATCAATTAGAGCATTCTTTATTTGGACCCCATTTATAACAACTCCTACCACAGGACTCCTTGGGTCATATTTGGGAACAGTCACTTTCCCAAGCATGATGTCAACTAGTTGTCCCACCACATGAACCGTAGTGGGGTATTTCTTCTTCTGCCTATTCTTCTGCCTAGCTTCTTAAGGCATGCTTCCTTAATTGCCTTGCCATAGATTGGAACATATTTTATGGCTTGAAATAGAGGGATCTTGGCACATAGATGTTTCAACTGATCTAGAATGTCAAAGGTTGGTTCCTCTTCTTTTTGTTAAGTTATTTCCAACCTCTGAGGAAATGGTGGTTCTTGTTCAGTCTTCTTAATTGGGACTGGTTCAAGATTTCCAAGTGCATTGGGTTGAATGGGGTCATTCAAATGCTCCTCTTCTTCCACAGGAAGCTCAGTGATAATGGGTGTTGAAGGAGCTGGCAAGGTAGTTCCTAAATGCAAGTGGATGTCACTTACACTCATAGCATATGCAGGGAATTGATTTGGGTCAGCAGAGTATACTGGTTGTTGTTCTGGTTTTTTATTTGGGTTAGGTGTGGGTTGAGCTAGTAGCTATGTAGGTTTAGGTGTATTTGAACTTAAGCTAGCAAGAGGAGGCATTATAGTAGGTTTGGCAAGGTTGAGAAGGTGGTTGCGTGTAGCTAATTGTCTAGTTTTGCCATTGCTTCCCTCCTCTCCATTGAGATGTTTTCTACCAATTTGCTGGGGGTGGCTGCCAATTCCCCTAAGGTTGTTTCCACTAGGGTGGAGAGTTTTGGTTATTGGTTCAGGCATCAAGAGGGTTATTCCAATGCTATGGTGGATATCCTCCATAATTGGATAGATATGGGGGATGCCATTGGTTACCAGATGAATAAGAATTGAAATATGGTCCAACAAAAGATAGTGGATCTAGTGGCATACCTTATCTTGGAGCCCATGGCCTCCTTTGTGCAATGTAGGAGACTTGGTCATCTTCACCCTGGATTGGCTTGAATTCGGGTGGAATCTACCTATTTTCAATAGTAGCCACCATCTTACATTTGCATTCCTTCTTATTTTTCCTACAATGAGGGTAATATTCTACCAACATTACCTCTACCTCCTCTTGTTTCTTCTTGGCCTGAAGTGTATCCAGCTAAGTAGCTAGATTTTTTATGATGTCTTGCTTGAAGTCTGCCAGTAATTGAGTAATCTCCATCCTTGAAACTCCAGTGGTAGATGACTTACCCATAGAGGATTGATAAGCTCTCCCTTTCTTTGAAGTTTCCCTAGAATAGTTCTGACATATCTTCTTGATATCCTCCCAAGGAACTTGGTTGATATCTCCCCCTCTCATCAGGTCCAAGGCATCAGTGCAGGTATCATTAATTCCTCTTAGGAAAATCATCTTTTGTGATTCTTCCTTGAGTGTATGATGTGGAGATTTTTGTAGAAAAAATAGAAACCTTGCAATGTAATCCTTCAGGCTCTCATCTTCTTTTTGTTGCATCCTAAAAATGTCATCTCCCCTCATGTCACTTCCCCTACAGTATTCCTTGTACTTCTCAAGGAACTTTGTCTTCATGTCCTCCCAAGTCTCCACAGTATTTCTGCCTAGGCTCATAAACCATCTTAATGCAGCTTCTTTCAAGGTGGTAGGGAATAGTTTGAGCCTATGGGCATCAGTGGTATAGTCATAACTCCTGAAGAGTATGTTAAACTCGAACAAGAAAGTATCAATATCTTCTGTGACAAATCCATATAACTTAGGAAGGACTAACACCATCCTCGGCAACGGTGCCAAAAATGTTGGTCTCCTACAATGATTTAACAACTAAGCCCTTACAGTTGTGATTCAGAGATTGGACATCTAATCTGAATAGTTATCTCAACCATCATGAAGGTGCATTTAACTTTTCAACCCAGGGACATAGACTTGAAATGGGTCAGCATAGTATGTGCACTAGGAATCCAAGGTAGCCATATTCATCCTACAGCTACGAAAGTCATAATGTTGAAAGTAAATTTCTTGGAAAGAAGTAATATAGGTGTTGTGCATCAACCAATAAATATACTAAGCTGAAATGCATGACAGAAATGAAAATTTGAGCAAACAAATAGGAAACTACTATCTACTTTGGTTGTAGGAATAGTCACAAAATGGGATTCTAGTGGCTGTAAGAACAGACCGTGCTAGATTCTTAACTAAATACTGAACAAAAATTAACAACTAAGCTAAAGGATGGAATGCTCACCAAGTGGGCCCCCTTGGATGAGTATCCCTTAAGACAAATTTAAACTCAGATGCACGAACTTACAACTTCATTTTATTCATTGGAAAACATAAGTACAATAGAGCAGCATAACTGTATTACTTGAAAAACTAAGAATGCGAGTACATCATCAGATCAATAAACCCCCTGAGAAGGAGCATTTGAGTCTTATTTATAGGAAGAAAAACTACTAAATAACTACCTAGCAAGGTGGTCAACTCCAATAGATTAGGAGGATGCCACTTAGGGAAAGCATAAAAAGTAGAAAGGAGGTTATGCATGCATGGAATATGGTCAAGCATGTTTTCCTTAATGCAGATCTAGCACAACAGTAACTCCTATATTCACTCAACAAACAATTAAGACCATTTACAAGGCAGTTGCAAATCTTTGATTTAAACTAGGAATCTCCCTCCATTAAGAGTCTTCTCTCCATTGACCTTTGAATGATCACCTTGTTGAATTTGATGGAAAATGACCAACTAGCATAATCTTCCTCAATTTTGTAGGCTTCCAATTATATCTGCATAACAATATTAGTACGCACAACAATCGCATATTTGTAACTATCTTAAAGTAACATTCATTAATCCACATGTAAAATTAACATAGATAGTTCATATAGCATGTCAATGTCATCTAAAGGTTACAAAAATAGCTTATGCCAAATGTCTATGGTTTTGAGGAAATATCACAAAAATTTCAGCATCCAAGTATCAAAGTCTATGACAACTACAGCAAATAGATAATAAAATCTATCAAAATTGAGTCATAAACTGGACTCATCACCACTATGTGGCTGATAAATTTGTAACATTTTTTGCATAGGAATAGCATTTAATTAAGCTTATGTTGGAGGCCAATATGCCCCTCATGGCTAGTTATTTAAATAAATTTAAATTACATAAAAATTGCTTGTTAAACATGACATTACTTGCCCACATTTAATATAGACAATATATAAAAATATATTCCCTACGGAACTTTATATATAGATAATTGTTAAATTGATTTAATTACATTTTTACACACACACACATATATTCATATTTATATATTCCATGAATAACGTATTTAATATTGATTGAATTAACTTGATTGATATTCAAAGTTAATTGATCAACTAAAATAAATGGATTGTAATATCCTTAACCAACATATTATCATGATAACACAATAATGACCTATCTCAATCAAAACAAGGTTATCAAATCGATTACTATTGACAAGTTGACCTAGATTGGCTTACCTCTAAGCTTGCTAAAAACTTCCCTTAGACTTATTAGGTATACCAAAATAATACTAGACCAATGTTATCTCAGATGGTATAACTAGAGAATCCACAACATCACCCTTCTCCTAGATGATTTCTCCCCCTCTTTCTCTCTAGAGGTCTTCGGATCACTCCTGTAATCTCACTCAAGAAACAAACAAGTAGTTAGCCTAGAAAAAATTATAGCATGATCATATCATTAGATTTATATTAATCATTTGTTGTAAAGAAATAGAATCATCTCATTGTATTTCATCATATTCATGACTATAAATAATCTTTAACATTCCATTTATATGTAGTACCTATCATTTCCCAAATCCATCATAATATGCAAATTTCAAGGTTTCCTAATCTCATGATTCATCGTAATAATTTCCATAAAGTGAAAATTAATTTAGAAATCTAGGGTGGGGTGTAACAAAAATAGACAGCCCAAAACCCAACCAAATATTCAAATAAAATAAAGGGCACAACACTTGACTCCAAGAACCCAACAACACAGGATCAAAATAGGACATTCGTAGCACCAACACAAGACAATGTTGATCCAAAGTGACACCCAAAGTCAAGGAGGAGCCAACATCCACACTTCTAGCAGATAGTAATGAGCTCAAACCAAAAGGAACTGATCTCAAACAACCATGCTCAAAAGAGATGACCTCCAGAATAGACTAAAAGACCTTGAGCTACTATAATAAAAGAAACACATAGCTAGTGAAACCCTAGAAAATAGAGAGCACAAATGGGATAGAGGAAAGAAGAAACTTAACCTCCACACCACAAGCCACTCCCACAACACAGCAAGAAGGACAAAGAAATTCCAAACACACATGACTCATAGGAAAATAGAGCCCCAAAACCACCAGCCCTCCATCATCATTGTCTTCATCATCTAAATCACCTCCATCAATAGCAAAAATAGTAGCTAGATTCAAACATCTAGACATGCGCCTCTTCCCGCCTCCACTCTCCATCCTTTATTATCAACATATAGTTCTAATCATAAGTGAGAGAAATCTATTATGACTTATTAGTGGGCATTTATAATGATTAAGTTGCAACAAGCCATTTAATTCTCTATCTTTTCAATGCTTCGAAGTACTCTACCTACCGGCTGCCATTTAATACTCAATCTTTTTATCGATTTCTACATATCAGCCAGATTGTCTTTTATTGAAGAAAACGAGCTTGCAAAACTGGGGATTAACACCATATGTACCTAAGAAATCTTTAAAAGATTCAAAATTAAGTTCCTCTTCTAATCCAAAGTGAGTGAAATGTTTGATTTGATAACTTGATGCTGAAAACGGTAGAAAGTATGGCACGTGTTTTCTTTTTAATGATTTTTGCATATCCATCAAATTGGCTTTCTTTAAAGAAAATGTGGTTGTGGTACTGTGGATTAATTCCATATGTACATCCAAAGCGATCGAAATTTTGTATTTGATAACTTGATAATGAAAATAGCAGAAAGTATGGAAAAATTTTTCTTTTTATCGATTTATGCATATCCATTGGATTGTCTTTCTTTAAAGAAAATGTGGTTGTGATACTGCAGATTAATGTCATATGTACATCCAAAGTGAGTGATTGGATAACTTGATATTGAAAATAACATGACATGTTGTACATGATGATGTCATGAATATTTATAATGATTTCATATCATTTGAGCGGTGTGCTTGATATCTTTTCAACTTGAGGTACAGTGTGCATGTAGCCAAGCGTCAATCAAAATAAACATTGTTAGTGTAGGTGGCTCTCACACGATTGAAGTTGGTTACTTGGTTAGTGCAAAAAAAAAAAATTATACCTCACATGAATCACAAGTAAATGGGGATCAGGATGGTGATTTGAGAGCTTGTAAATGGCCCATAAATAGGTAATAGGGATAGTGACCACAACTGAAATCTTTCGTAGAAGGCTTTACTATTGAGCGCAATGTTCTGAATTCTTATAAGTATTTTCATTTTGCAAGGTTAATAAGGAATAAGATGATGTGGTATTATTTGGGAATCTACTCTAAATTCTCCTACCTCTAGTTATGTAGTTACTGAGTAAAAGACCAATTTCCTTCAAGTTCAAAATAGGTTCCAATTGGAAAGAAGTTGATCTGGTTTATCTAGCTTTTGAGACAGGTTTTGAACCATGATGAGGAGCTCTAGTGGAGATAAGTGCTTTTACAAAGTGTACGCCCACATAAATATTTTAATTGTGTTTGCATCAAAGCAAGTGACTTCTCATACTCCATTTTGAAATAGGCCCTCAAAGAGGAATTGTGGACTTTCAAACTCATTGTGTGCTTTCCTGGTGCCTTGGAGCTTCCCAAAGATGGTGGTAGAAAATTTACTACCCCTTATCTTCTACATAATTCTAGTTGGTAACCAGGATAGGTACATTTTCTATCTTCACAACTTCCATTTCCCCAACATGGTAGGCAGGCCCTATGGATTCTCAAAGTCATTTGTTTGGTTATATGGTTTGGATCCCGTAGCCGCCACTACTAGCTTGGAATCAGTTGTGTCATTTTGGGCTGCTTTGTTGGATCAAATTGAGCATATTAAGCAATATATTTTGTATAAAATGTTTTTAACTATCGGCTTGTACTTCACCATAGTGGAATGAAAAACCATACTACATTTTTTTATAAATACATAACCATATTCGAGATCCCAAGATCCAAACCATGGTTAGAAATCCCCATGGGCGTGGTTTGAGATTCAATAATATGGTTTGTATCCCATTTCCACCACTACCAACTTGGAATCAATTTTGTCTAACGTAAAGTGACATGTATCATTTATACAAAACAAGAGCTTGCATGCTCTACTCATTTTTAAAAAGCTATGTAATAATGCAACATTGTAATTTGGTTGTAATAAAATAAATGGTTGTATTATTCTTCATTATTCATTTACAATAAAGGATTTTTTTTTGTTCAGTGTCTATTCAAATTATACAAGTAATTAGCAATAGCAAATTAATGTTTCTAGTAGTAGCACTTGCACATAAACTTTAAAGGAGGTTCAATGATTACACCAATAGAAAACTCTATGTATGTTAATATATTACAAAGTATGTGTTTGTGCATGCATAGGTTGCAAGTTGAAAGTTCTAGTTGCATGTGGTTGGATTAAACAATTAATAATAAGTGTTGAATAAATTATAATGGAATGAAATAAACTTAGAAAAATCTAGATTTTTCCTTCAAGAAATTAAGTATTATCTATTTATGAAATATTTGCGTGCAGATTTAAAACATAAAGCAGTACAAATGAAAAAAGAAAGTTGCCATCAAATTGACAAAAAACACTAAAAATGGAAATAGAATGTTGTCAAATCAATATTTATCTCGCTTTTATGTGATAAGTGATATTTTGGAGGCTTTTGCAATTAAATGGTAGCAGGTTTACCATTAAACAAGTGTTAAATAATGGAATGAAATAAACTTAGACAAATCTAGATTTTTCCTTCAAGAAATTAAGTATTATATATTTATGAAATATTTGTATGCAGATTTAAAACATAAAGCAATACAAATGAAAAAATAAAGTTGCCAAATCAAATTGACAAAAAACACTAAAAATAGAAATAGAATGTTGTCAAATCAATATTTATCTGTCTGTTATGTGATAAGTGAGATTTTGGAGGCTTTTACAGTTAAATGGTAGCAGGTTTACCATTAAACAAGTGCTAAATAATGGAATGAAATAAACTCAGACAAATCTAGATTTTTCCTTCAAGAAATTAAGTAATATATATTTATGTAATATTTGTATGCAGATTTAAAACATAAAGCAATACAAATGAAAAAAGAAAGTTGCCAGATCAAATTGACAAAAAACACTAAAAATAGAAATAAAATGTTGTTAAATCAATATTTATCTATCTTTTATATGATAAGTGATATTTTGGAGGATTCATTGGATTGTCTTTCTTTGAAGAAAATATGGTTGTGATACCACGGATTAATGCCATATGTACATCTGAAGCGAGTGATTGGATAACTTGATATTGAAAACTACACGATGTACTATACATGATGATGTCATGAAAATTTATAATTATTTCATATCATTTGAGTGGTATGCTTGATAGCTTTTCAACTTAAGGTATAGTGTGCATGTAGCCAGACATCAATCAAAATAAACATTATTAGTGTAGGTGGCTCTCACACGACTGAAGTTGGTTACTTGGTTAGCGCAAAAAAAAAGAAATTATACCTCATGTGACTCATGAGTAAATGAGGATCAGGATGGTGAGCTTAGAGCTCATAAATGGCCCATAAATAGGTAATAGGGATAGTGAGCACAACTGAAATCTTTCATAGAATGCTTTACTATTGAGGGCAATATTCTGAATTTTGATAAGGGTTTTCATTTTGGAAGGTTAATAAGGAATAAGATGATGTGGTATTATTAGGGAATCTACTCTAAATTCACCTACCTCTAGTTATGTAGTTACAGAGTAAAAGACCAATTTCCTTCAAGTTCAAAATGGGTGGAATTGGAAAGAAGTTGATTTGATTTATCTGGATTTTGAGATAGGATTTGAACCAAGATGAGGAGCTCTGATGGAGATAAGTGCTTTCATAGAGTGTACGCCTACATAAATATTGTAATCTTGTTTTCATTCAAAGCCAATGACTTCTCATACTCCATTTTGACATAGGCCCTCAAAGAGGAATTATGGACTTTCAAACTCATTGTGTGCTTTCTTGGTGCCTTGGAGCTTCCCAAAGATGGTGGTAGAAAATTTACTACCCCTTATCTTCTGCATAATTCTAGTTGGTAACCAGGATAGGTACATTTTCTATATTCACAACTTTCATTTCCCCAACATGGTAAGCAAGCCCTATGGATTCTCAAAGTCATTTGTTTGGTTATATGGTTTGGATCCCATAGCCGCCAGTACTAGCTTGGAATCAGTCGTGTCATTTTGGGCTGCTTTGGTGGATCAGATTGAGCATACTAAGCAATATATTTTGTATAAAATGTTTTTAACTATCGGCTTGTACTTCACCATAGTGGAATGCAGAACTATACTACATTTTTTTATAAATACATAGCCATATTCAAGATCCCAAGATCCAAACCATGGTCGGAAATCCCCATGGGCGTGGTTTGAGATTCAAGAATATGGTTTGTATCCCATTGCCACCACTACCAACTTGGAATCAATTGTGTCTGATGTAAAGTGACATGTATCATTTATATAAAACAAGAGCTTGCATGCTCTACTCATCTTTAAAATGTTATGTAATAATGTAACACTGTAATTTAGTTGTAATAAAATAAATGGTTGTGCTATTCTTCGTTATTCATTTACAATAAAGAATTATTTTGTTTGTTCAGTGTCTATGCAAATTATACAAGTAATTAGCAATAGCATTAATGTTTATATCAATAGCACTTGCACATAAACTTAAAAGGAGGTTCAATGATTACACCAATAGAAAACTCTATGTATGTTAATATATTACAATGTGTTTGTGCATGCATAGGCTGCAAGTTGAAAGTTCTAGTTGTATGTGGCTGGATTAAACAATTAATAATAAGTGCTAACTAAATTATAATGGAATGAAATAAACTTAGAAAAAATTTGATTTTTCCTTCAAGAAATTAAGTATTATCTATTTATGAAATATTTGTGTGTAGATTTAAAACATAAAGCAATACAAATGAAAAAAGAAAGTTGCCATGCCGGTATTGGCATGGTGTGATGGTTTATAGGTGGCATTGTTGTTCTTGCCACCAAGGTTCAAACCTCGTTGGGGTGGTATTGTTGTATCGGTTCATAGCTTCGTCAAAAGCGTTTACCCCTTGAATAAAAAAAAAAAAAAAAATTGCCTTCAAATTGACAAAAAACACTAAAAATAGAAATAGAATGTTGTCAAATCAATATTTACCTCGCTTTTATGTGATAAATGAGATTTTGGAGGCTTTTGCAATTAAATGGTAGCAGGTTTACCATTAAACATGTGCTAAATAATGGAATGAAATAAACTTAGACAAATCTAGATTTTTCCTTCAAGAAATTAAGTATTATATATTTATGAAATATTTGTATGCAAATTTAAAATATAAAGCAATACAAATGAAAAAAGAAAGTTGCTAGATCAAATTGACAAAAAACACTAAAAATAGAAATAGAATGTTGTCAAATCAATATTTATCAGTCTTTTGTGTGATAAGTGATATTTTGGAGGCTTTATCCTTTTACCTAGTGCTCACTTATGAAGAATATTTTGCATGTTCTTAATTAAATGGCTTAAGTGAGCCCACACTTTATGGTTCTGCGAGTCGGTCGATAGTTTTACAAAGGTTAAATTAATTGTCGCATAACCGCAGAAAGGGGATATGTGTTAATCAATGTCACAGGTTTCAATCAATGTCTTGCTTTTAAAGGGATTTTATGAGTCCACATGATGCTTCAAGTATATTTATATGTGACTCATGAAAACCGTGGAATGGGCACAGGGACTCATCTCAATGTCTCCAACTAGTTTTCTATCGAAGGAAAATCTCATGAGGATTGTGTATCCTAGTGCACTAAAGTTTAAAATAACTTTAAAACACATGTTTATTATTTATATCATAAATTACTCGATCGTTCGATGAATGTTTTGATGGAACCCTCATAAAAAAATTCATGTTCCATTGGTCTAGGAGAAAGCATTTCCCTGGATGTCAGTTTGGTCGAATGATACTAGGGTCTAGGGTTTTGTACAAGGTGTTGTTTTACTTTGAATATTTTCTCTCATATCTCAACCTCTAGTCTTGCAATCTATTACTTTGTTGACCTGATGTGGCTTGTTCTTGGTCATGTTAAAATAATTTGAGTCATTGAAGCCCATGAAGTAACTAGTCCCTCATGCTTAGGCCTGTGAAACTCCTTTATTTTATAACGTTGATTGATCGACCTTGTTTGGCCTTTACATCCTTTGAATAAAATGGTTTTAAGTATTTTAAGGCCTTATCTTATGTCATCCTAGGCGGTCCCCTTTCTCAATAAAACTTATAAGCATGTGCAAAATTGTCCCACTTAAGTCCCACCTACAGCTTTCACTCATCACTCATCGCAGATAGCTTTATGAATTAACAACTTGCATTAGTGATATGTGATGAATGGTGTTTCCTTTGTGTCACATATCATGGATAGGTTGTGATTTTTGTGTCATGAATTGGAAATGCACTATAACCCTTTCTGCTCTTTGCATTTTCTTTTGTCGCTCATCGCAAATTCGTTGTAAACTTTGAGCCTCAAAGTAGTAATGATCGATGCGATCATGTGTTCCAATATTCTATCACTGATTTGAATTTCTCTTATGAGCGATGTTTCTTGTGCCTCTGATTTTCAAGCAGGTACACATGGCTTGATCTTGTTTCATTGCCCTGTTTCTCCAATCGCTGATGTGATTTGGAATTTGAAGTGTGAATCAATGATACACGATGGGAAATGAACATGATCAAAGATGGGCCTTAATTCAATGGCTGATATCTCATCATGTGGATGCTCACATCACTAATAGGACCTGTGAAGGGTGAAATGTACCAGTGATTAGCGATGACCTCCAAATAAGAGGCAATGTGGCAACATCTTGAAGACATCATTTAAAGCAAAGGAGAAAGTAGTGAGGTGAAAGGAGAGCAGCCAATATGGTTTTAAAGTGAGATGATCAATGGCTAGGATTTAAACATGAACAACTAAGTGTTAGTTTTCTCACACGAGCTTTCTATACCCTATTAATGGTGTTATGCTCCATTTCCCAGCCGTAAAGAAGGTATTTGGCTTATTTTCTGCACATTTGGAATTTCTCAAGAGTGAAGAAGACAACCAGAGTATGAGGAAATAGTGTGAGGTGCTCCAACATGCAATTACAAAAGCATTAACATCAATTTTTCACCCCAGGTAAGTAAATTATCATATCTCCTCTTGTCAAGTATATTAAATTGTGCTAGTCTAAAAATGAGTAGGGAGTTGAAAGATAAGTTTGCTTAGGGTTTACTCATTAAGCATCCTTAATTAGGGTGGTAAATATTTCATAAGGACTGGGAGTGTTTTTTTCTACAAATTGTTGTCATGGAATTTAAAACTTGGTAGGTCTCTTTGATTAATAAAAAATTGTAAACCCTAGTCTTGCCACATTGCAAAAATGAGTGAACCAAAACCTAGTGAGTCTAGCATTAGGCCTGAGAGAAAACCCAAGCAGAAAAGAGTTAAGAGGCCTAGGACCCAAGATGTTTCACCCATGGTTAATCCAGAAGCACCTAAAACATCTAACCCTACGTCGGATTTCCCTGCAGCATCTACAAGGTCAAAGAGTGTGAAGAAAACTCAGGATAGATTCATGGAGGGTGTCTCTGGAGACATAAATGAGGGTGGGTCACGAATTGGCAAGAGACCTATAGGGAAAGTTGTTATGAAAATTAGATTAATTGGCATGGCTGGTGAAATTGGAGAACTGGCCCAGCCTCAGAGTGGACGACAGTTTTTTTTGTATGCTCTTAACAGGAGATATTCTACGAGGCCAACTTGTTACCTATGGGGCCTTAACCTCAGAAAGATGGTAGTACCTAATGTATTTGTGGAAGTGGATGTGATGATGGAATCAGCTAAGCATTATGATCCCATAGAAAGCAAGATCAAGAGTGAAAATGGCACTCTGGTCCTCGAGGTAACGAGGGATACAATTGTGGAGGCATTTGGGTTGAACCCAAATTATACAGTTGGCATCAAGTGTGTGGATTTATATGGTGAGTATGAGCATAATAGATTTGCATTCAGAAGTAGATTGCTTGTAAGGTATAGAAAGAGCAAGGAAATATTTGGCCCTAAGGATATAGAGCCCTTTGAGTGTGAAGAATTTTTTTACTATTTCAAGAACACATATAATTGTTTGAATTAAGTTCTGGCTCATAATTTTGATGCTAGGATAGCCACTGACTTGTTGGTGATGGTGACGGATATACAGAGTCCAAATCAAAACACAGGTTTTGATTATGCTTCTTATATTACAGAATAAATGCATAAGGATTTTATCAATCCAAAGAAGGAAATTATCCCTCTATCTTTTCCACATTATTCTCTATTGATGCAGATGCTTCTATTTGTGGGTTAGGAGAAATGGAAAGAGAAGCTAAGATTAAGACAGAAGGATAATGAGAATAATGGTTTTCCAGTCTAAATGTGGACACATATTTGGCACCAAGATTGTCCCAATTCCAACTATTTTATGTCTTGTAATGTCGTCAAGTTTGGGTGTAGCACCCATTCATATACTTTCAAGATTAATTAGAAATATCATGCACCTAAATGATGTGGAAGGAGCAACTACAAAGCATAATTTTGTGTAGACTGGTTTATGCAATCAAAATATACTCTAATTAAGGCTTATGGAGCCAAAGTAGCACCACACTGCTTGCCCCTATATGTCTTTGACCGATTGTAATTTATGGAGTTGATGTGGAAAATCAATTTTATGGACCTAGAATTATTCAGAAATGATCCAAGGGGATACTTTTCTAGTGAAAATTGAAGTGTCTCAATTGCTCCAAAATTTTGTACCAAGTTGAAGAGCTCTAAAATTTGAGCCCAACACAACTTGAATGGGCTCAAAAGGAGTTTGTACACCTAAGATATGGCCAGTCAAAGTACGGGTCAAATAGGCACTTGAGGCCGTCCAAAAAGGAGAAAAAAATCACTGTCTCAGAATTTGAAGAAATTGATGCCAAAATGAAGAGCTCATTGACATGAACCCAACGCCTCTTGTTTCATCAAAATTTAAGCTTGTACACGCAAGTTACGCCAAGTCAAAGGTTGTAGGTACTAAGGTTGACCAACTATACTGACAATGATGTCAGTATGACGCCAACATGCTGACGTGGCAGCCCATACTATACGGCAAACGAGGTGGACCAATCATATGCTAACATGTGGCAGGTCATATGTACATACATACAGATGATGTGGCAGGTATAGGTGGCAGCTGACGTGGCTTTCGTATGGTGACTAGACAATGGACGTGGCAGCTAATGAGGCTACAACGTGGTGGTTGTCGAGGACTCACGTGGTAGGAATGAAAAAATTAGAGGGCGCCACATGGCCCTATCACAGGGCACCACATGGCACCCCTCATCCTCTCTCCTCCTTCGGTAGGTCATTCAAATTGTTTCCAAAATATATGGGGGGGATTCAAACCCCCCACCTCTCATTCACTAGCAGCCCGCTCAACCATTACACCAGGGCATTGTGCACTAAGCTACTAAGTTGGATGGTTTGTTTTTTTATTTAAAATGGATGAATTCAGTTTTAAAATGAACGATGGTGGGGGTCGACCTCCCGACCACCCCGCCACCAAAATTTCTAACCACCAATGAGCCACTGAATGGCTTTGATAGTGTATAGGCATCAGATAATTTTAAAGAAGATTAAAAAGTCGAATCTCCCCAATTTAAGAAGATTAACCCCTTTTAAATAACAAATTTAATCCCTAATTAAAAAATAAACCTCCCTAAGATATGGAAAGGCCGAGAATGAAGATTTTGAAGGGCTTAAATAATTTTAAGATAATATTGAGGGGATTTTAAATGATTTTATTGTGTAAAAGGGAGGATTTTTATAGATTTATCTATGTAATAGGGGGGATTAGTTGAAATATTTACTTGTAAAGGGAGATGTGTTGTGATTTTGTAAATCATTTGGTTATAAACCAAATTGGACAAACTTTTTGTATAAAAAGGGTGGATTGGGCTTGTGAGGGGTAATGGAAATTAGGTGAATTTTGGGGAAATTAGGGGGAAAGTGTAAACTCTTTGTGCAAGCAATTAAGGGAATGATGCCAAAGTGTTTGTACTTGAAGGAGAGAAGTTGTCTTCATTTTCCTCGTTGATCGAGAAGGGTTTGTAAAGATTTCTTGGAGAAAAATTGAAGGATCAATCACTTCATTGGAGAGGGATCCGGAGACGTAGCCAGTTGGTAAACTCCGTTATCAATTTGTTGTCTTGTCTTCTCTTTCTAGTTTCTCAAATTATGTTATTTCCTTTATTCATTTAAAAGTATTTTCAAGCATTTGAAATTAAGAATTTCAATTATGTTAATTCAATTTAAAGCCTTAATTAGTCGTTATAATAGTTAAGAGTTCATAGAAATTGTCATAGATCCTAATTCAGATCAAGTTTGGTATCAGAGATTTGTGTGACTAGTATTGCAGAAGTGGATGCTAACACATTCCAGGAAACAGGGAGGTGAAGGCAAGCTTGAAGAATACAATCCTGAGATCGCAAAATGAAAGACTTTGCCAAAGATGGAAGAAACTAAAGTTGGTAAAAGCACTAAGCTTGATGAGAAGTCTTCTCAGCGAGCCTTCCTTGACATGAAGGAAATGGTGGAAGAGCTTTATGCAGACAAGAAGAAGCGTGAAAAGGGAGATTCTTCAAAACAAGAAAATAAGGAGGATCAGAAGAGCAAAGAGAAAGAAACTTCAAAAATTCCTTCTCCTCCATCTACTCCCTCTTCTCCATCTCCCTCGTCTTCTCCTTCTTCTACTTCTACTATTGTTAATCCTTTCAAGAGCAAGTATAAGCCTATTATTAAACTGGATGTAAAATTTGAATCACCTAAGTATTGTGGGGAGTTAAATGCTAAAAAGTTAGATGATTGGATTCAGCAGGTAGAAGTGTACTGTATGATTCAAGGCCTAGAAAAACATGCTTCTAGGATCCAGTTAGCCACTCTCTGGTTGGGAGGTACAACTCTCACCTGGTGGGAGAGTAGGACTCGGGAGGAAATTGCTAGCCATGGTAAGGTTAATATGACTAGGATGGAATTTGTTGTTGCCCTTAAAAAATAGTTTTACCCTTTAGGTTATATGCAACAATTAACAATGAATTGACAAACCTTTAGGCAAGGTAAGGGTCATTCTGTCCAAGATTACACCCATGAGTTTAGAAAATGGGCTATTGCTTTAAATGTTTCATTGTATACTCAAGATACATTACTTAAGTACATAGGTGGTTTGCATTCTTACCTAATACATACTATTCTAATGTTGATTCTTAATAATCTGGACGAAGTGTCAATCCAAGCCACTCATTTAGAGTCAAGGGGTAAGAACACTTTCAGTGATAATTTCTCAAAGAAACCATCTAAGTCTAAGGGGAAGTCTAAGGGTAAAGAAAAAGACAAAGATACAGGCAAAGGGAAGAAGAAAGCTATAGTTAAGAAAGAGGGTGATAAGCCCACATGCTCCCATTGCAAGAAAGAGGGGAATGATGATTTGAAGTGTTGGAAGCTACATCCAGAATTAAGGCCAAAAAGATACAGAGGCAATAAAGGCAAGCAAAAGTCTGCTGTAGTGATTCAACAAGATCTTGGATCTGACTCTGGAGATGAAACACAGGTTGTTGTTGTCGGGGTCCAAGGTAAAGGGAAAGGTATAATTCTCTCTTTTGATGCAAATGTTTCTAATGCAATTACAAGTAAAGTATCTACTCCTCCTAAAGTTGATAAACAATGGAATGAATTGTTTCATATTCGAGTTGTAACTAAGCACACTAAGATTGACACACTATTTGATATGGGTTCTCAAGTCAACTTAATATTTGAAGAGGTGGTAAAGAAACTTAATTTAACTACAACACCTCATCCAAAGCCATATCCGCTTGGATGGGTTTGCAATGATGCTCAACTACAGGTAACAAAACAATGTAAATTGATATTTTCTATCACTGCAAACTTTGTTGATGAGGTAGAGGTAGATGTTGTCCCTTTGGATATTTGTGGGCTTGTGTTAGGGAGTCCTTATCTGTATGATAGAAAAGAAATCTTTTATAGGGGGGAAAATAAGTATCATCTTTTTAAGGATGGGATAGAATACATTGTACATGCACACAAAGTTAAGACTAATCTTGCACTAGTCAATGTTGGTCAAATGAAAAGGTTGGTCAATTCTAGTAAGAACTTTGTGCTAATGCTTATAAAACCCCAAGAGGATGAAAAATTTAAAGCATTTAAGGGGTTTGATCCAAAGCTTAAAACTGAGATGGTCAAAATAGTTTCTACTTATGATGACTTATTTTAGGAACCAAAGGGATTGCTACCCAAGAGAGATATACAGCATGAAATTCAGTTACAATAGGATGTGCCTCTTCCAAACATCGGCATGTACCATTTATGTATTTTGTAGAATGAAAAATCAAAAAGCAAGTTCAAGAGTTGGTTGAAAAAGGAGTCATTTGTCCTAGTACATCTTGTGGTTCTCCAATTGTGTTGATTCTAAGAAGGATGGGTCTTGGAGAATGTGCATCGACTATCGATCCCTAAACAAGATAATGGTAAAGAACAGATATCCTCTTCCCTGAATAGATGATTTACTTGATCAATTAAAACATGCAGTTTATTTCTCTAAGTTAGACTTGTGTAGCGGATATCATCAGATAAGAATTGTAGAAGATGACATTTGGAAATTTGCATTTAAGACAAAACAAGGACTGTGCAAGTGGTTGGTCATGCCCTTCGGGCTTTGCAATGCACCAACTACATTTATGAGAGTCATGAATGATGTATTTTGTCCTTTTATTCATGATTTTTTCATAGTCTATCTAGATGATATTCTTGTATTCAATCAAACTTGGGAAGATCATGTAAGTCATGTAAAAAGTTCTTGATGTATTGAGAAAAGAAAAACTCTTTGTAAATATGTCTAATTTCTAATTTGCTAAGACATACTTAGTGTACTTAGGCTATGTCATAGGAAATGGTCAATTGAAAGTAGACCCTGTGAAGGTCGAAGTTATTGTAAAATGGCCTAAGCCAAGTACAGTCATAAAAGTCAAAAGTTTATTAGGCGCGGTTTAGTACTGGAGGAAGTTCACTGCAAACCTCTCCCACATTGCATCACCATTGCATTCATTGACCAGTACAAAGACAACTTTTCAGTGGGGAGATCCACAACAAAAGGCCTTCGACACTTTGAAGGAAAAGTTGAGCATTGCACTAGTTCTAGCTTTACCAGATTTACAACAACCATTCAAGATCGAGACAGATGCAAGTGGATTCCCCATGGGAGCAGTACTAATGCAAGGGGGTAAACCAATCTGCTATCACTCTGAAACCTTTTCAGGTGCAGTAATTAACTATCCTACTTATGATAAGGAACTTTATGCATTAGTTCAGAGTGTTAAAAAATGGAAACACTACTTAATGGGGAAAGAAACTATAATCCACACTAATCACCAGCCACTTCAATACTTGCACTCACAGTCTAAACTGCAACAAAGTAGGCACTTTAGGTGGATGGGTTTTCTTCAAAAATTTCATTTGGTAATTAAGTACAAAAAAGGTGTCCATAACAAAGTAGCAGATATGTTATCGAGGCCTCCTGTTATGAATACTTTGATTATCCTTAAAGGCAGTTCCATGGTACATGAAATTTTTCAATAACAGTATGATAATGATGAAGAATTTAAGGAAATCTATTCAACTATAATTATAGGCAAACATGGAGAAGAGCAAGATTACTATGTGCAGGATAACTTGTTGTATCATTTAAGAAAGTTATGTATTCCAAAAGGTGAATAGGCACAGGTAATCAAAGAACACGCGTCATTGATTGTAGGACACTTTGGGGTAAGCAAAACAATGACTCAATTGCAAAAATATTGTTATTGGCCTCGCATGCAAGAAATTGTATCCAAATATATGAAAGGATGTGTAATGTGTGCAACAAGTAAACCTAGAAATAGGAAATTGGGGTTGTACACACCTCTTTTTGTACCTTCATGTCCCTGGGAAAGTGTTTTAATGGATTTTTTTTGGGGGGCTACCAATGTCTAGGAAGGGACATAATTATTTGTTTGTAGTAGTTGATAGATTTAGCAAAATGTGTATCTTAATGCCTTGTAAAAAATAGGTCACTGCTGAACTGACAGCTCATATGTACTTTTAATTTGTATGGGCTCACTTTGGGTTACCTACTTCTATTGTATTTGAACAAGATTCTCAATTGTTGGGGGAATTTTTGTCAGCATTGTGGGAACTCATGGACACTAGACTAAAGAAGATTACAGCCTTCCATCCGCAGACCAACAAACAGATAGAGGTAGTGAATAGGACAGTTGTACATCTTCTCTGAGGCTACTGCAGTAAGCATCCCAAGCTGTGGGATGAAAATCTACACTATGTGCAACATGCTTACAACCATGCAACACACTCTTCTACAAAAATATCTCCTTTCGAGACTTATTTCAGGTATCTACCAAAAACACTGATGGACTTTGCTTTCAGAAAGGACGATGTTGAAGATGGACACCATGATGCAGAGAAGGCTTTGAAGTTCATCCAGAAAGTCCAAGCAATTCATCGAGTAGTGGAAGCACAATTGGAGAAGATCCAACACACTCTTCTACAAAAATATCTCCTTTCAAGACTTGTTTCAAGTATCTACCAAAAACACTGATGGACTTTTCTTTCAAAAAGGACGATGTTGAAGATGGACACCATGATGCAGAGAAGGCTTTGAAGTTCATCCAGAAAGTCCAAGCAATTCATTGGGTAGTGGAAGCACAATTGGAGAAGAGTCATGCAAAATGCAAGGCTTGACATGATAAGCATCACATTGATCATCACTTCCAGGTTGGAGATAGAGTTTGGTTACATATCAGCAAGGGAAGAATGCAAGGTGAAGGAAGGAAGCTCAAGCCGATTCGGTATGGTCCCTTTGAGATCTTGGAAAATATTGGAACCAACGCCTTCTACCTTAATCTTCCTCCATACATGCACATTTATTCAGTTGTCAATGTTGAGAATCTAAAGTTGTACGAGCCTCCAATGATACTGGATGAAGACACAGATATTTAAGTCCCATCAATTGATGATCTTTCACCGAAGTACATGTCAAAGTTGCTAGAGGATGTCATCTTAGACAGGAAAGTTAGGACTTCACGAAGAGGAGTTGTTGAATACCTCAGAGTGGGACTGAAGGGGATGAATCCAAGCAAGGTAAAATAGATGGATATTGGTAAAGTGAGGTAACTTTACCCTCACTTTATTTCTAAGTAATCAAGCTTTCAAAGGTCTAAAAGCTCTCTAGTGGGGAGGACTGATCCAGGGGGATACTTTTTTAGTGAAAATTGAAGTGTCTTAATTTCTCCAGAATTCTACACTAAGTTGAAGAGCTTTGAAATCTGAGTTCAACACAACTTGAATGGGGTCAAAAGGAGTTCATACGCCCAAGATATGGCTAGTCAAAGTATAGGTCAAACAAGCACCTGAGGCCGTCCAGAAAGGCAAAAAAAATCACTATCTTGGAATTCAATGAAATTGATGCCAAAATGAGGAGCTCATCGACATGAACCTAATGCCACTCATTTCGTTAAAATCTGAGCTTGTACATGCAAGTTATGCCAAGTCAAAGGTTGCAGGTACTAAGGTTGACTAGTTGTACGAATGATGATGCTAGCATGCTGACGTGGTAGCCCATACTGTATGGCATACAAGGTGGACCAATCATATGTTGACACATGGCAAGTCGTACGTACATATTTATAGATGATGTGGCAGCTATAAGTGGCAACTGACGTGGCTTCTGTACGGTGACTAGACAGTGGATGTGGCAGCTGACAAGGACTCACGTGGCAGGAATAGTGAATCAAAGGGCACCATGTGGCCCTATCATAGGGTGCCATGTGGCCCTATCATAGGGTGCCATGTGGCCCTATCACAGGGTTCCATGTGGCACCCCTCATCCTCTCTCCTCCTCTGACGGGTCATTCAAATTATTTCCAAAATATATGGGAGGGATTCGAACCCCCCACCTCTCATCCGCTAGCAGCCCACTCAACTATTACACCAACGCATTGTGCATTAAGCTACTATGTCTGATGGTTTGTTTTGTTGTTTAAAATGGATAAATTCAATTTTAAAATGAATATTGGCAAGGGTCGACCTCCTAACCACCCTGCCACCAAAATTTCTAACTGCCAACGAGCCACTGAATGGCTTTGATAATGTATAGTCATCGACTAATTTTAAAGAAGATTAAAAAGTCGAATCTCCCCAATTTAAGAAGATTAACCCCTTTTAAATAAAAAATTTAATCCCTAATTAAAAAATAAACCTCCCTAAGATATGAAAAGCTCGAGAATGTAGATTTTGAAGGGCTTAAATAATTTTAAGATAATATTGAGGGGATTTTAAACGATTTTATTATGTAAAAGGGAGGATTTTTATAGATTTATCTATGTAATAGGGGGGATTAGTTGAAATATTTACTTGTAAAGGGAAATATGTTGTTATTTTGTAAATCATTTGGTTATAAACCAAATTGGGCAAACTTTTTGTATAAAAAGGGTAGATTGGGCTTGTGAGGGGTAATGGAAATTAGGTGATTTTTTTTGAAATTAGGGGGAAAGTGTAAACTATGTGCAAGCAATTAGGGGAATGATGCCAAAGCATTTGTACTTGAAGGAGAGAAGTTGTCTTCATTTTCCTCATTGATCGAGAAGGCTTTATAAATATTTCTTAGAGTAGAATTGAAGGATTGTTCACTCCGTTGGAGAGGGGCCTAGAGACGTAGCCAGTTGGCGAACTCCGTTATCAATTTTTTGTCTTGTCTTCTCTTTCTAGTTTCTCAAATTATGTTATTTCCTTTATTCATTTAAAAGTCTTTTCAAGCATTTGAAATTAAGAATTTCAATTATTTTAATTCAATTTTAAAGCCTTAATTAATCGTTGTAATAGTTAAGCGTTCATAACAATTGTCATAGATCCTAATTCAGATCAAGAAAACCAAGGGAATTGTGCTAGTTCCCCAATGTTCCTTTGCCTACTTTAAAGCTACTGCCATGGAGGCATAAGAGAAATTTGGAATTATGGTGAATAAACTCAGCTTACCTGTTGATGAGGTTAGGATTTTTGACCCAAAAGGTTTCATGCATGCAAAGAGAAGAGACAAGGGTTTATCTGGGTTCTCCCACCATTTCTTGTACACAGATGATGTGTTGAGAAACTTAACTAGTAATGGGGTTGTTATATCTAGAAAAAAGGAGTGGACAGCCATATGTGACATTGAGGAGAGTGTTATGAAGAGAAATTCCTTCTATGTGAGTCCCTATGATGTAATAGAGAATCCTTTTGAAAGGTATTTTGCAAAGTTAAAGGATTACCAGAGTGGTGATTTTAAGGCAAAGGTAAAGTAGTCTATTGAGAGATCACAAGCTCTTTTTGAGTAATAACCTCAATCTATAGATATTCCAGAGCAGCCTACAAATGTACAAGGAGAAGATGTTCAAATAATTGGAGAGGAACAAATGGCAGAGCATGTGCTCGGTGATGAGGAAGTGGAGAATAAATTCCCTCCTCCCAATATTAATGATGCTCTTGATTTAGAGGTTCCCCAAGATAGAATTGTCTAATGGGATTACAATGAAAATGTTGATGATGATCATAGGATCAAGGCCTATGATGAGTTCCTTGCAGATGATGCATTTTTGCAATCTAAGGAATTCAAAGAATTCATGGTTCAGGAGAGAAGAAAAGAAATAAAGGAGAGGCTTAAACGAGCAAAGGATAATGCTAATCCTTCTCAACAAGAAGAGGCTGAGAATGCAGAGGAAGAAAAGATTATGGTTGAGATTGCAACTATTACTCCTATCGAGGCGAGGAATATTTTCATAGAAAGTGGTATGATGTTACTACCAGGGTGCACCCTCACCTCAACTATTGCACTTGATGCAATAAGAAGAGAACCTCGGGCTTCTATATCTAAGGATCATTTTGAAGACAAGGTGTTTGGATTTGGTTATAGTCCAAAATTGCATACTCTTGCAATTTGGTCCATGACACCCAATACTAGGAAGCATGAGGTCGCTAGGCCTATTGAAGAGGTCATTGGTTCCATGGTAGTGGAGAGAGCTACAGATTTGGATCTTGTCCAAGTAGCTATGTTAATTGTTCATGTTGTAATGCTCAATGTAGATACAATGCAAATTTCTCAAAAGAAATATGATTCCTTGTTGAAGGAATACAATAAGGCTTTGGGTGAAATTAATAAGATGAGAGCCATTGTTCAGGATAGCTAGTCAATAAGGGCATTTTCTTTACCATCCTCTTCTTCTTCAGACTTGTCTATGCAAGACAGGAAAACCTTAGCCTTAAGGATTAATGACTTGAATAATCAGTTAAAGATAGAGAAGGAAAATGTCAAGAAGGCCAAATTTAAAACTGTTAAGGTGGCTAATGACATTTTTGAGCATGTGTTGAAACATAGGGTAACAAAGCTTGTGAACAAAGTTGATGATGTGTGGGCTTCCTATAGAAACATCCATAAAGCAAACATAAGGTATCTAAAAGTTCAGTAAGCTTTCCAAAATGAATGGAGCAAATGGAGCACTAGGGTAGGGGCTTTAAAAGAAATGATGTCTAAGATGCGAGTGTATTGTATATGTGAACTCGTTGCCCTCAGATAAGGCATTGGTCCATTTGTTTGGTAATCTTTGAAATTAGTGAGCCACCTGTACCTAACAAAGAACAAAAATATTTATGACAATTTTTGACACACCTTTAATTGCAATATAGTAGTATGAAGTACTACTCATTCCTAGCTGTAGGTACAATTTGTTAAAGGGTCTACCAAATTCTTAAGGAATTTTTTCTATTTGCGTCTAATAGGGATGTATCTGTTTGTTTTCAATGTTTGTGATAAAATGGAACAAGAGTATCATATAGAAATTGTCAGGATCACCCTCCTAGGTTTCACAAAGCCCAATGAGTAGAGGTCTAGCCTCGCAAGTTGGTAGCTATTCGTTGGCCAATCCTTTCCTTTACTTATCATTGGATTCTGGAAAATTCATAAGTAAATGGTGAGATTAAGTTTGGATCTAAAAAAATAACCAACAAATTGGTGACTTTGTTGGGTAAATTGCTAAGTCCAACGTCTCTAGGTAGATTTGGTATAGTCAGAGACAAATATTTTAATTGTTCTTCACCGTTGGGAGAACAATTGGTTCGAATTTTCATCATATAAGTCACGTCTAGTTTTATGCTTCAAAGTCTAGTTTGTTCCTCCTACTTGTGTTGGGTTATGTTCAAAGTCTTCTCTAATACTGCAAGTGCAACCCCAAAGAGTGATAAAAATTTATTTCCCAGTATTCTAGATGGTGACTCTAAAGTCTCTTATGCCAATGTGAAAATAAATTCCAAGAGAGAAAGTGAGAAAGAGAATTATAATTTACAATTTGGCCCCATGGGGAAGATAAGAAGTTACACAAAGAAGCATCTTGAACAGAATATGGAGTTTGAGCATTCGAAGGAAAAGCAACCCACCTGGGTGAAGAAACATGTTGAATCAAGTAAGTCAACTAAATTTCTCGCTGATGCATCTCCTACTTTTAATAATGAGGTAAATAGTGCTAATATTCATGAAGAATCATGTTAATTTGAGGTGCCTAATGTAAATCATGGGATTTTTCCCACTGAGGAAGTGTTTGATAATGAACTAGATGTCTCAAGAGAAGAAGATAGGTGGGAATTCTGGGAAAATAATAAAAAGTTTCCCGATCCTTCAACTCTTGGAGTTGGATCTATCTTTAATGGAGGTGATTTTAAGCCCAAAGGTGAATCCCCTAATGAATAATTGCACCTTCCCCTTGAAGGAGAACCAGCTAATCTTTCTTTCTTTACCCCTGAGCCAAGTGAGTCTAGAGATATTTTTGAAGATGAGGAAGATATAGATAAAGATATGCAAGCCTTAGAAGAGGAAGAACTTATGCTTAAAGAAGAAGAAGAACGTAGGCTCAGAGAGTTGGAAGAAAAAAGAGCAAAGGAGTTGAAAGAAAGGGAAGGTAGAATCAAGGATAAGATGCAAGAAAGAGATGCTCGGAGATAGAAAATAGAAAAGATGAGAGAAGCAAAGTATAGAGCACTTTATAAAAATGCTTCTAATTTTGCTACTAAAATGACCCCTAATCAACCTAAGGTGACCATTCAAATGGGAACCTTTGCTGCTAATACCTATACCACACCCGTTGCAACCACCAAAGCCTCAGATCTGTCTGTTGCTACTAAGAAATCACATGTAGATCATGGGAAGAAGCCCATTGATCAGCCAAGGAAAGCTACCTACAATACCTTCAATACCAATACCAACACAAGTGCCAATACTTCATCTATTAATACTTCCACTCAAAATGTTAAGATTGATCCTACCCCATCAACTACACCCCCAGACCTCGAGACCTTGAGATTACAATTGGAGAATAACAAGTTACTACAAGAATTGAAGAAAACTAAAATGGAAGCTTCAAATACAGAAATAGGAAGGTAGATTTATTTCCTTAAGATCTCCATACCTGAACCAGTAGCTTCAAGCTCTGGGCATACTAAAAATAATACACAAAAGAAGAAGTCTGAGGGACACACCACCAATGGAGGTGGTGGTGGAGAATAGGGTGGTGGAGGTGGAGGAAATGATAAAAATAAGAACTCTTATTTTGAAGATGATGCGGGAAAGAAGAAAGGAAGTGGTAATAATAATGGAGATGGAAAAAGTAAGGATAAGACTCAATCTAATGACTAAAAAGATGATGAGCCTAGAAATACTGATAGTGACCAAGCTATCAGGAGACCAATGCAAGTTGAAAGATATCAGCAGTTATGCTTTACTGGGATTCTTGGTTATCCTAACCCATTTCTAAAAGATTCCAAGCTTGCTATGGTTAGATTTTTTGGAAATAATGCCTTGAGTGGTGAGGACCACCTCAAAGCATTTGCCATTGTCATGGATGATTTTGAGGTAGAAGCAAAGGATTCCATGATGAAGTTATTCATGCTGTCACTTACTGAGGATGCTAGAGAATCGTATAGGTGGTTTCCTACAGAAAGTATTGGATCTTGGGAGGAGTTTAAGAGGTTGTTCAGAGAATAGTATGGTGATAAGACTGATTCAAGGTTTATTTTGAATCAATTTAATAATATTGTTAAAAGTTCAAATGAGGGCATGATTAACTTCAATGTGAGATTTCAAAAGGCCATGAATTGGCTACCTCCTCATTTAAGATTAAATGACAATATATGCTTGGTGATCTATTGCAATGCCTTTGATGCAAAGATGAGCTATCCTTTGCTGGATAAAAATCCTTAGACATTGAGAGAGGCTTATATGATGGCCATCCATATTGACAGTATCAGTAGGGAAACTGGAAAAGTTGGGAGAAAGGATGATGTAAAGATCCTCAAGAATCCTAAGAGAGACGATAAAAATTCGGGTGCTAAAGGAAATTCTCTTGAGGATAAGATTGACAATTTTACTAGTACCATGAAGGATTTAAGCAAAAGAATTGCAAGGTAAGAGAAGGGTTTGACAAATGAAAGGTCCAACTATCATAAGAATGAAAGATCTCCTCGGTTGTAGGATCATCCATATAATACAAACTGGCATAATGGGAAGCCCATTCCTAATAATTAGAAAGATGCTTAGAACAAGGTTCCTCTAAATCCTCTGCAAAAGAACTCAAGCAATTTTTTTGATGAGACCCCTTGGTGCATGGTTTTTCAAATGCCACATTCTCCTCATCAATGTGTAGTTGCATAAATGGTTGAAGTAGAAGAAGATGTACCTGAAGACTATGATCAGTCTAATGAGGATGATGTTGACATTAATATGATCATGGATGGTTTTGATTTTGCTGACAATGAATGCTCATCTAATATGGATTCCCATGAAATGGATGTGGATGAACAAAGGCATATCGCCAATACATATCACCAACATGTTCTCTTTGATGAAGATGATGACAATGATAATGAAGTGTACACATTGGAAACCATTGAAGACAATGTGTCCCTGAGAAGACCTTCGGATGAGGAAATTGCAAGATATACAGTGGCCTTGCCCACTCAAGCCAGAAGCTCATATCACCTAAAGAACAGAACAGTAGGTGGTGACCAGGGTAGTCTTATTGGTCCCTTTATCAAGAAGTAGAACACCAAAAGTAAAGAGAAAAAAGAAAAATTTGATGGTAAAGGGGAAACACTTAAAGCTAAGGAAAGCAAAGGAGATAAAATTTGGGCTAAGAAATTTGATAAACCAAGAGCAAATAGAACTCAAATCCCCTACTATGAATACAAAGGCACAAAAGTAGAATTCTGAGGCAACAAGAAAAGATGTCAAACCTAGAGTTGAAACAACAAAAAATCAACAGGAGAGTGGTATAGAACAAGGTATGATCCCAATTGAATTACCTAAATACACTCCTGTTGATATGTTTCAGTTGCTTAGTAAAGTAAAAGTTTCAATCCCTTTACTGAGATGATGAGAATTGGTGAACACAAACAAAAGGTAGTAGCCCTCATCAATGGTGCTACTACAATTTGTTCTAAATTAGTGGTTTCCACTCCACCCAAAGTGAGTGGAAAGGAAAAGAAAGATAAAGAAGTCAAGGGAGTAATCACTAAGACCCCTCATATTTTTCTAGGGAATCCAGTCACAGCCTGTCCTAGAAAAATAGACCCATTCTTCCTCACACTGATTGTTGAGGGAAATTTTCTAAAAAAATGTATTATTGACTTTGGAGCATCCAATAATATAATGCTAGCCAAGATCATGGAGGCATTGGGACTAAAATTTGACAGTACCCATGGCGAGTGTTATGTTATGGATTCAAGGGAAGTCCTTGTTACTGGCATAATCAATGAGCTTCCTTATAGATTAGTGGCTTATCTAGAGAAAGAGTTTAAGATGAGTGTGGTGGTAGTAGATATCTCACCCAATTATGGAATGTTGTTATCTAGGAAATGTAGTGCTTCCATGAGAGGTAGCATGCAGTGTGACATGTCTTATGAAAATTTCCCTATTGATAATAAGGATGTCAAGGTGGTTAGAGAACCAAAAGTGCCACATATGTTGGAACACGCCCCTAAAGATGATACAATTCTTTTTATAGATACTGATATCAATGAGTTTAAGGTGGAAGAGCTACCAAGAGAAAGTGAAAGGAAACCTGCACCTATAGACCATGAAGTTACAAGGTTATCTGATAAGGATGGACTATGGAAAATTTATTTTGATGGTGCAATTTCTAAGGAAGGGTTTGGTGCAGGAATATTGTTGGTGCCACCTAGTGGCAATACATACAAGTTTTCTTTCACTTTCTCTTTTGTCTGCACAAACAATGTGGTAGAGTATGAAGCATTGTTACTAGGATTGAGGCTGGCTGAAAAGCATGGGATAAATAAGTTAATGTTAATCAATGACTCTAAGTTGGTGATATACCAAGTAAGATTCATATACGCATGAAAGAATAACAAATTGAAGCAATGCAGAAATGTTTTTTGAGATTCCATTAAACATTTTGATGCTTTTGGAATTGGATGAATGGAGAGAGGATAGAACAAAGTGGTAGACTTACTTGCAAACATTGTATTAAGATTGAATGATATAAATTTTGCAAATATCTCTAAGGTTGAGGTACAAGCAAGGTTGTCAATCCCTGATAATATACATAATTGGAAAATCTTCAACGATGATGAAGATATTTTGAAGTTTTTAAAGTGTGTTGATGAATATGAGGGCCATGAGATTGACTTTGGAGCATTTGTTGAAAATGTAGATGGTAAGGATTCAATCTTTTGGAATGAGGTTATTCAACTAAAGAAAAACAAGATTCCCAAGGGCCTTGTAGCACTAGAAAGGGTCTTTGATAGTCAAGACAAGATCAAGGTTAAAACAACTACCACCTATCCAGAGGACCTGGAAGAAGTGAATTTGGGAACTAAAAAAATTCCCCTAAATAGGTATATGTAGGAAAGAAGATGAAACCTAAGATCAACGCAATGTTGATTACCTTATTGAGAAAATATAGACATGTCTTTTCTTGGTCATATGATGACCTAAAATCATAGAGAGAGAAATTATTCCAACATGAGATTCCTCTGAAAGAAAATGCCAAGCCTTTCAGGCAGAAGCAGAGACCCATTAATCCAACCTTAGCCCCAAAAATACAAGAGGAATTGGTTAATATAAGGGATTTTGGAATCATAAATCCTATTATACATTCTTCATGGGTGTCTAATCTAGTGCCAGTCAGAAAGAAAAATGGTGATATAAGGTTATGTGTGGATTTTAGAAATCTAAACATATCATCATTAAAGGATAACTATATACTGTCGAACATGGAAGCCATGTTGTAGAAGGTAACTGGTTGTGAGCTATTGTCCATGATGGATGGTTTTTTGAGATACAACCAAGTGAAAGTGAAGGATTTTGAGCAGTACAAGACTACATTCACAATTCCATGGGGCACCTATGTGTATGTCAGGATGCCATTTGGCTTAACCAATGCAGCTGTAGCTTTCCAAAGGGCTATGGATGTAGCCTTTTCTAATTTTATTGACTTGTTCATGAAAATATACCAGGATGACATAGCTTACTCCAAGAAAGAAGAATACCATTGCATGCACTTGGAGAAGATATTCATCAGGGCCTTAGAAGATGGGATCTCATTGAATCCAAAAAATTATTCCTTTGGGGTTACTGAAGGAAAATTACTAGGGAATATTGTATCCAAAGATGGAGTGAGAATTGACCTTGAGAGGGTAGAAACCATAGACAAGATTCCTCAACCAAATAATGTTAAAGGCATTCAATTATTCTTTGGCTAGATCAATTTCTTGAGGAGATTTGTAACCAATTTCGCAAAAATTACAAGACCTATCTCCAAGATGTTGAAGAAGGGAGAAAAGGTGGTTTGGAGTGAGGAGCCTAGTCAGGCATTCAAGAGTATAAAATAGGCTATCAAGGAGGCCCCAATTTTAAGGACTCCTAACTTTTCCAGGCCACTACAAATCTTTTCATTTGCATCATTTCATACTATTGTTGTTGTTTTGTTATAGAAGAATGAAGAAGGTTTTGAACAACCAATTGCTTTCTTTAGCAAATCAATTCAAGCTGCAAAGTTAAAGTATGATTTAATGGAGAAGCAAGCATATGAACTTGTTAAGGCTATGAAGAAATTTAGGACTTATTTAGTTGGAGCCAAAGTCATTGCTTATGTCCCAGCTGCAGCTGTGAAGGACATCTTTACCCAACAGGAAGTCATGGGTAGAAGATGTAGGTGGATAAACAAAATTCAGGAATTTAATATTAACATCCAAATAACCAAATTGGTGAGAGGTCAGGGATTGGATAAGTTAATGGTTGAAGTAAACATGGATGCCAATCATATAAATCTACAGGATGATTCTAGAAGATCATACATTTGTGATATGGAGTGTTGTGATTGGTATAAGGGCATCATTTATTACTTGCAGAGAATGCAATTACTTAAAGGATTGATAGAAAATGAGAAAAGAACACTTAAGTTACAAGAAATTAAATATGTGATCATAAGAGGTGAATTGTGGTGGAGAAACTTGGAGGGTATATTTTTTAAATGTGTTGATGAGACCAAGGCCTTTGAGTTGCTAAAAGAAATGCATGGTGGGGTATGTGGTGGATATTATATGGCTAAAACCACTACCCAAAAAGTATTGAGGACTGGATTCTGGTGGCCTACAATTTTTAAGGATGCATACAAACTAGTAAGAGCATGTGATGCATGCCAAAGGTTTTCTGGGAAAATGAAATTCTCCAGTAACTTTCCTATTAGACCATTTGTTGTGCAGGAACCCTTTCAACAATGGGGTATTGAATTCATTGGAGAAATAGGTGAAAATTCTAGTGGGGGAATTGATGGATTCTTGTGGCCATGGAATATTTTAGAAAGTGGGTGGAATCCATCCCAATAAAAAGAGCAACAAGTGAAGTAGTCACAGACTTCCTGATGGAAAATATATTGACCAAATTTGGAGTACCTGAGAAAATTGTCTCACATAATAAAATGTGCTTCAAATCTAAGGAGTTTACAGACTTCTACTCAAACATGGAATCCAAATTTCGTACTCTTCACTATATCACCCTCAAGGAAATGTCCAAGCAGAATCAAGCAATAAAAGCTTGATGAAAATTGTCAAATGGATTCTTGAGAAGAATAAAAGAGCTTGGGATTCCAAGTTAAGGTTAGTCTTGTGGGCAGATCGAGCAACTATTAAGAATGCCACTGGCTATGCACCTTTTGATCTAGTATATGGCATTGTAGCTAGGCTACCACAGAACAACCGCATGCAAATGTATAAGTTTATCCAAGAGTATGATGAGGACATGTGTGATGCAATGCAGCATAGGATTGATGCATTATTGGAAGTAGATGAAATAAGGAGGGATGCTTAGAAAAGAAGTGCCAGGTTGTAGTTGAAATTCAAGAACTTGCATGACAAGAAAGCATCTTCAAGAAAATTTCAAGTAGGAAACCTAGTGTTGATGTGGAATGCAAGATCTAAAGATAAGGGAAAACATGCAAAGTTTGAAGCATTGTGGCTTGGCCCTTATTTGATCAGCAATGCTCATGGTGAGGATTCGTATTTCCCACAAGAATTAATAGGTGAAATTCTTGAGCTTGTTGGAAGATGGTTAGTGCTCCCCTCAAGATTCGTGACATGGACTAACTGCCTCTCATGGATACGTTAACTCTAGTAGTTGTATTAGGCATTAGCAGGTCGATATTTTGGTGCAACAGCAACTATGGGCCAACAATTGGTATCAGAGCCAAAGGTGTCGGGTTCGAATCCCCTCAGGTAATGTTGAGGGGGATTTTTTGGCAGATGGTCAGCTCTCCCCTTGGGATTCGCGACATGGACTAACCGCCTCCCATGGATCCGTTAACTCTGGCAGTTGTATTAGGCATTAACAAGTCGATCTTTTGGTGCAACGAAAATTGTGGGCAAAAAGAGCTGCCAGTACATGGATAGTTTTTGAAGCCATATTTCTCTTGAAATATGTTATATTCCATGTATATTCTATAGTCTGATAAATATTGTGTATAGGTTTATTTTCTTAGGTCTGGTTCTCTTGCCTTGTCTAGGAAAGTCCTTAGTTATTGGTTTCACTATGCTTGGTCTGCTTCACCATGAGATCTAAAATCTCACTATGCCTGCAAGAGGCATACATCCCTAGTCAAAGCCACTAATGGAACCCTCATAAAAAAATTCATGTTCCATTGGTCTGGGAAAAAGCAGTTCCCTAAGTGTTAGTTTGGTTGGATGAGACTAGGGTCTAGGGTTTTGTATGAGGTGTTGTTTTACTTTGAATATTTTCTCTCATATCTCAACCTCTAGTCTTGCAATCTATTCCTTTGTTGACCTGATGTGTCCTGTTCCCGGTCATGTTAAAACGATTTGAGTCATTAAATCCCATGTAGTAACCGGCCCCTCATGCTTAGGTCTATGAAAATCCTTTATTTTATAAGTTCCACTGATCAACCTTGTTTGGCCTTTACATCCTTTGAATAAAATGGTTTCAAGTCTTTTAAGGCCTTATCTTATGTTATCCTAGGCGGTCCCCTTCTCAATACAACTTATGAGCACATGAAAAATTGTCCCACTTAAGTCTCGCCTACCACTTTCACTCATCACTCACTGTAGATAGCTTCATGAATGAATGACTTGCATTAGTGATGTGCAATGAAGGGTATTTCCTTTGTGTCATGTATCGAGATTAGTTGTGAGTTTTGTGTCATGAATTGGCGGTGCACGATAACCCTTTGTGCTCTTTGCATTTTCTTCTGTCGCTCATCGTGGATTCGTTATAAACTTTGAGCCTCAAAGTAGCATTGAGCGATGTGGTCATGTGTTCCAATATTCTATCGCTGATTTGAGTGATGTTTCATGTGCCTTTGATTTTCAAGCAAGTACACGTGGCTTGATTTGTTCCATCACCCTTTTTCTCCCATCGTTGATGTGATCTAGAATTCAAAGTGTGAATCAACAATACACAATGGGAAATGAACATGATCAAAGATGGGCCTTAATTCAATGGTTTTGATCTCATCACGTGGATGCTCACATCGCTGATAGGACCTGTGGAGAGTGAAATGTACCAGCAATGACCAGTGGCCTCCAAATAAGAGGCAACGTGGCAACATCTTGAAGACATCGTTTAAAGCAAAGGAGAAAGTAGTGAGGTGAAAGTAGAGCCACCGATATAGTTTTAAAGTGATATTATCAATGGCCAGGGTTTAAACATGAATGTCTAAGTGTCATTTCACTCATGAGAGCTTTCCATCAACCATTAATGATATTACGCTCCATTTCCCAAACATAAAGAAGGTAGTTGGCTTGTTTTCTACACATTTGGAATTGCTCGGGAGTGAAGAAGACTACCAGAGTCTGAGGAAACAATGCGAGGCACTCCAACAAGCAATTACAAAAGCATTAACATCAAATTTTCACCCTGAGTAAGCAAATTGTCATATCTCCTCCTATCAAGTATATTGAATTGTGCTAGTTTGAAAATTAGTAGGGAGTTGAAAGATAAGTTTGCTTAGGGTTTACTCATTAAGCATCCTTAATTAGAGTGGTAAGGATTGCATAAGGATTGGGAGTGTTTTGTTCTACAAATTTTTGTCTTGGAATTTAAAACTTGGTAGGCCTCTTTGATTAATAAAAAATTGTAAACCCTAGTCTTGCCACATTGCAAAAATGAGTGAACCAGAACCTAGTGAGTCTAGCATTAGGCCTAAGGGAAAACCCAAGAAGAAAAGAGTTAAGAGGCCTAGGACCCAGGAAGTTCACCCATGGTTAAGCCAGAAGCACCTGAAACATCTAACCCTACACTGGATTTCCCTACGACGTCTACAAGGTCAAAGAGTGTGAAGAAAACTTAGGATAGATTCATGGAGGGTGCCTCTAGAGACATAAATGAGGGTGGGTCATGAATTGGAAATAGACCTATAGGGAAATTCATTGTGACAAGTAGATTAATTGACATGGCTAGTGAAATTGGAGAACTAGCCAAACCTCAGAGTGGATGGCAGTCATTTTTCTATGCTTTTAACAAGAGATATTCTAAGAGGTCAGCTTGTTACCTATGGGGCCTTAACCTTAGAAAGCTAGTAGTACCTAATGTGTTTGTGGAATTGGATGTGACGAGGGAATTAGCTAAGCATTATGATCCCACAGACAGCAAGATCAAGAGTGAAAATGGCACTCTAGTCCTCGAGGTGACGAGGGATAAAATTGTGGAGGTATTTGGGTTGAACCCAAATTATACAGTTGGCATCAAGCATGTGGATTTATATGGTGAGTATGAGTAGAACAAATTTGCATTCAAAAGTAGATTGCTTTTAAGGCATAGAAAGATCAAGGAAAGATTTGACCCTAAGGATATAGAGCCCTTTGAGTGTGAAGAGTTTGTTGACTATCTCAAGAACACACATTATTGTTTGAATCAAGTTTTGGCTCATAATTTTGATGCTAGGATAGCCACTAACTTGTTGGTGATGGTGACGAATATAGAGAGTCTAATTCGGAACATGGGTTTTGATTATGTTGCTTATATTGCAAAACAAATGTATAAGGATTTTATCAATCTAAAGAAGGAAATTATCCCTCTATCTTTTCCACATTATTCTCTATTGATGCATATGCTTCTATTTGTGGATCAAGAGAAATGGAAAGAGAAGTTGAGATTATGATAGAAGGATAACGAGAATAATGATTTATCAATCCAATTGTGGACACATATTTGGGACCAGGATTGTCCCAATTCCAACTATTTAATGTTTTATAATGTCATTAGGTTTGGTATTCTGGAGAGTTTGGTTGTGGCACCTATTCATAGGCTTTCAAGATTAATCAAAAACATCATGCACCCAAATGATGTGGCAGGAGAAACTAAAAATCATAATTGGGTAGACTAGTTTCTACACTTAGAATATACTCTAATTAGGGCTCATGGAGCCAAAGTAGCACCACACTATTTTCCCCTATATGTCTTTGATAGATTGGAATTTATTGAGTTGATGTTGCAAATCAATTTTATGGACCTAGAATTGTTTAGAAATCCTATGAAGGGCACTATGCTAGTGCTTCAATGTTCCTTTGCCTACTTTAAAGCTAATGCCATGGAGGTGTATGAGAAATTTGGAATCATGGTGAATAATCTCAAGTTACCTATTGATGAGGTTAGGAGTTCTGACCCAGGAGGTTTTGTGCATGCAAAGAGAAGAGACAAGGGTTTATCTGGGTTCTCCCACCATTTCTTGTACATAGATGATGTTTTGAGAAACTTGACTAGTGATGGGGCTATTATATCTAGAAAAAAGGAATAGACAGCCATATGTGACATTGTAGAGAGCATTATGAAGGGAAATGGCTTCTATGTGAGTCCCTTTGATGTAATAGAAAGTCCTTTTGAAAGGTATTTTTCAAAGTTAAATGATTATCATAGTGGTGATTTTAAGGCAAAGGTAAAGGAGGCTATTGAGAGAGTACAATCCCTTTTAGAGAAAAAACTTTGTGCCATGGATATTCTAGAGCAACCTACAGATGTACAAGGAGAAGATGTTCAAATAATTGGGGAGGAAAAAATGGTAGAGCATGTGCCCAATGATGAGAAGTGGAGAATAAATTCTCTCCTCCCAATATTAATGGTGCTCTTGATTCAGAGGTTCCCTAGGATAGAATTATCCAATGGCATTATGATGGAAAGGCCAACGATGATCCTAGGATCAAGGCATGTGATGAGTTCCTTGTGGATGATGCATTTTTTTAATCTAAGGAATTCAAATAATTCATGGTTCAACAAAGAAGCAAAGAAATAAAGGAGAGGTGTGAGCGAGCAAAGGTTAATGTCGATCTTACTCAACAAGAAGAGGTTGAGAAGGTAGAGGAAGAAAATATTTTGGCTAATATTGCAACTATTACTCTTATCGAGGCTAGGAATATTGTCACAAAAAGTTGTATGGTGTTACTACCAGGGTGCACCAACCTTAGCTATTGCACTTGATGTAATAAGAAGAGACCCTCAGGCTTCTATATTTGAGGAGCATTTTGAAGACAAGGTGTTTGAATCTAGTTAGAGTCCAAAATTGCATATTCTTGCAATTTGGCCCATGACACCCAATACTAGGAAGCATGAGGTCACTAGGCCTATTGAAGAGGTCATTGGTTCCATGCTAGTGAAGAGAGCTACATATATGACCCCTATCCAAGCAGCTAAGTTAATTTTTCATGTTGCAATGCTCAGTGCAAATACAACATAAATTTCCCAAAAGAAATATGATTCCTTGTTGAAGGAATACAATAAGGATTTGGATGAAATAAATAAGATGAGAGCTAATGTTTTGGCTACTCGATCAATAAGGGCATTGCATTTTCCATCCTATTCTTCTTCAGACTTGTCTATGCAAGATAGGGAAACCTTAGCCTTAAGGATTAATGACTCGAATAATCAGTTAAAGACAGAGAAGGAAAATGTCAAGAAGGCCAAATTTGAGACTGTTAAAGTGGCAAATGACATTTTTGAGCATGTGTTGAAACATAGGGTAACAAATCTTGTGAACAGAGCAGATGATGTGTGGGTTGTCTATAAGAACATCCATGAAGCAAACATAAGGTATTTGTAGGTTCAAGAAGCTTTCTAGAATGAATGGAGCAAATGGATCACTAAGGTAGGGGCTTTAAAATAAATGATTTCTAAGATGCGAGAAGACCTGAAGCTCCTACAAATGTCCCTGAAATATTACAAGCTATTAACTTGGTGAATGAAATAACAACTTTTCGTGGAAAGTTAGGAATGCAACTCCAAAACAAACTGAAAATATTCAGAGAAATGGAGGATTTCAGTATGCCTGCAATATTGAATAAAAAAGGTGAGTTAAAGGAGTTTGATACATGGAATAATGATCTGGGAGTGATACTCCCACAGGCTAAGATGATGTTGATCGTAGTTGATTATTCTGCGCTAAATCCTAATGTTGATATTATGGATTGGGTTGAAATAGGAATGGACACTTTTATCAAAGAGGCCAAAGCCTTAATTGATGCAAGGAATAATCAACATAGTACAAAGATACAGAGTTTATTGGATGCAAAATGGCCCACTAAAGATGAATACAACACATGGTTTGAAAATTTTATTGAATGAGCTTTTATGTGTGAAGGTGATGATAAATATGGTGAATAACTGACAGGAGAAAAAACGAATAGCCTTGAAATAGTATATATTATGCTTTTGTTGAAGTATTGAAAAATATTGTTATCTCCCTATTAGGAAGGTTGATGGCACAAATGCTGACTTGGAGGAGTCAGTATTCCTTAATTCTATTGCTTTTCATGCTTTTAGAGTATTTCCTGACTCGGCATGCATGTGGTTAACATTTTGGCTCATAAAGAAGATGTTATAATGTTGTTGCAACGAGTGAAAGGTGCCTTTTGGAAGGCTAGCGTATCTTCTTCAACAAATGAAAATATTTTTTTTCTTATATGCTTTCCCCCCACTTTGCAAAGTATAAATATAACTGTCTAGGGAATTTTGAAATTAAAATTGAAATGTATGTCAAATGCAAATGTTACTTTGATTGTAATTTTTTCCGATGCTTGTTGCTCCCATGTTTCTATAAATGGGATTTCAAGGCCAATTATAGAGGTCTTTTGATGGTTAAGCAATTTTTGAGCTCATGTATGAGTAATTCTGATAATTTTAAGCATAGAGAAATAAATTAGTCTTAAGTCTTTGGAATGTATTAAGATTTGTAATAGGCTTAATTTTTCTACAATATAAAAGATATATGAATGATAATTGCAAGTTCCTAGATTATTTTCTCTCCTTTGTAATTTTGGCTTTCAAATTATGAATAAAGGAATCAAGGTTCATTTATTTGTCTTCAATCACTCTGATTGAATGTGTGATTTCATCTTTTTCTTTAGTTCAAAGAGATAAATAATGCTTAAATGAGATCATAGATATGTAAGTGAAATTCAAGGATTGTTAAGAAGTTTCTAATTCTAGACATATCGAGTTGTGTGTTACAAAGTAATATACAATAGTCTACAAAAATGTGTTTCTGTTTGCTAATGTATTATATTCTATTGCATATGTGAATCCATCACCCTCAGATAAGGCACTAGTCCATTTTTTTGGTCATCTTTGATGTTAGGAGCCACCTATACCTGACAAAGAACACAAATCTTTATGAAAATTTCTTACACACCTATAATTGTAGTATAGTTGTATGAAGTACTGCTCATTCCTAGTTGTAGGTACAATTCATTGAAGGGTCTACCAAATTCTTAAGGAATTTTGTCTATTTGCATATGATATGGATGTATTTGTTTGTTTTCAATGTTTGTGTTAAAAAGGCATGAGATTATTATATAGACATTGTTAGGATCACCCTCCTGGGTTTCACAAAACCCGAAGAGTAGAGGTCTATCCTAGCAAGTTGGTACATGTTCATTGGCCAATCCTTGCCTTTACTTATATTGGATTTTAGAAAATTCATAGGTAAATGGTGAGATTAAGTTTGGTTCTAAAAAAATAATCAACACGTTTGATGGATGGTTGTAGTTGCATTCCATAATGAAATGCATAGAGAGCTAGGCTTGCGAACTTAAACCTCTGAAATCACCCTATAACAATTAGATTTACAAAGATCAATGGTTGAGAATTTCTTTGAGATGGAACATTTGAATGATATTTATGGTGCCTCTGACCGAAAGTGATCAATTAATAGAAGGTACATCAAAACAACTTTAAAACACGTGTTTATTGTTTATATCATAAATTACTCAACCGTCAATGAATGTTTGATTGATGGCTATAGTTGCATTCTAGAATGAAATGCATAGAGTGCTAAGCTTGTGAACTTAAACCTCCAGAATCACCCTATAACCGTTAGATTTACAAAGATCAACGGTTGAGAATTTTTCAACATCAATGTAGGACAACTATTCAATTTATTTCTAAGCGTTTGTACAAAAATGCAATGTACTAATTATGTAGTCTAAAGGAAACACATTGACGTTTCATTCACTTTAATATTTGAAAAAAACTAAAAAAATAAGTGAACTTTCTACTACTAAGTGATTTTTTTTTTAAGTGAGAGGGTCAGCACACAGGGAGATTTCAGATTGCTCATTGTAGTGCACCAGGGAGATTCTAGGTTCCAACAAAGCCAGTCCATTCCTGTTAGTATTAATCTTTTCAAGAATCAAAATCTGGGTAAGTGAAAGAAAAAATTCCTACATTTCATCATTTCTTAAAATCTTATTTTATCAAACTTTGGGTTTAGGGTTGAGAACTTGAGAGACTTAAGAAAAATTATGGAGGAATTAAGAGGGAATTCACACTATACAAGCATTTCTACCACCACTAGCAGACCAAATAAAGTTGTTGGGAAAGTTGTTGGGAAAGGCAAGGAAAAAGAGGATAGAAAAATAGATTATGTTGGAGTGCTTAAAACCCCAGGTTTCACTGATTAATACCATGATATTTATGATTCTAAAATCTATGGTAGGCTTACCTCAGAACTTAGATTTTCAAGTGAGAATAAGGTTGCAAACCAAATACAAAATAATAGTATTAGAGCACCATGGGTAAGTGGATTAGGGTGCATGATGTTACATGAGGTTTTCCCTTGCCCATAATTTATCATGGTCTGTGCCCACAATTATAATGATAACAAAAGAGTAATTATTAATAAAGATAGCAAAGAATAAATATTATCCATTTCTACAAAAGAATTTGGAAATGTGATGGGGTTTACAACTGAAGAATTTAGAAACATCCACATTGAGCTAGAAAAGCTTGCTAGTGATTATGAAGCAGTATATGAAAGGGAAAAAAATGATTTTCTAAATAAAATAGTTCAGCCTTAGGATTGTTATAGAAACTTTTTAAAAGGTAATCATAAGCCTCCTTATGATTTTTTAATTTTTAGACCATGGATTCATCATACTATTTCCATGCTAGCAATTTGCCTTAGACAGGATAGCAATTGGGAAGTGGGTGCAAGCCTCCTTGAAATGGTATTTAATATCCATTATAATGAACAACCTGTCAAATATAACTTTCTTGAGCACATTGTAATGCATAAAAAAAAATTAATGATTAAAGGAGGTTCCACTAAGACATTTAGGTTCATAACCTACTTGTGCTATTTTTTCTATTCAAATTTAGTGGAATATTTCAGACCAACAAGCTTCAAATTCAACCCTATATGAATGTCGAGGAAAAGAAAATGGCTTCAGTATATGATTGGACCACTAAGATAAGGATGCATGATTCTTGAAGGAACTACAAACATTTTATAGACTACTTTTTGGCTCCATTGTATTGTATCAAGCAATTAAATATACTCTAATGCCTAGATTGCCTATGTCTTGTAGAAATTACATACAACTAGGAAAAGAAATGCAATTGGTTGATTGGTACTTAATGGAAGAATATACTACGCTAAGATTTTATGGATCAATAGTAAAGCAATACAAACTTCCAATTCATGTGACAAAAGGGGTTTTTGAATTGGAATATATAAGGTAGATGGAGAGTACTGATGAACTATACTTTCTCAGTCAACAAAAGAAGACCTAATTTCCTTCTTTACCTTTTTCATGTGGAGGGTTCACATTTGAGAGAAAATTATTTAGTGTGGCACATGATCTTTTGAATTTTTTAAAATTTGATGTTGTCTGTCACTGACAATATGATCCATGTAACACCATTAAATTAAGGATTGTGGCCAATAAGAATTTTGCAAGTAGAATTCAACATCAAAGTAAACCCTTCCTTGAAAACTTGAGAAACAAGGATTCTTGGGATGAGGTCAAAATAGCAATGGAGAAAATTGTTGTTGAGAAAGGTATTTCTTTTGAACAATTATTAGCAGAAATTATGGCATTGCACCAACAGATAGGAGCAAAGAATAAAATCAAGAGGTACAACAATTTTTATGAAAAAGGTGATAAACCATCTAGTAGAGTAAAAATGCAAGATTCTCTAGATAATGATGTTATAGAAAAAAAATTGATCATAATAAAAATTACTTCCTTTTGGTCAATGAGGAAGGAGCTAGGTGAACCAAAAACTAGTACATAGTTTGGAGAGATCGAAGAAGATTCTAAGTTTAGAAATTTGTGGAATATAGAGCATCCCAATGAACATGAAGAAATTGATGATGAATCTGATGATGATAGGGAAGAACAAAGTGTACAATATGCAAGAAAATTAAATCTAGTTTAAGTGAGACCACTAAACAAACATTTAATTCAAGAGTAGCCATAGCCAAAAAATTGGGTTATGAAGGTGGTCCTTTAGGGTCCAAAGGAGAAGGTGTTTGGATGGCAATAGATGTAGACCCTAGAAAACCAGATGATAACTGAGGCCTTGGAGCAGATAAAATAGACCAAGGGAATACAAGTACAACTAAAACAATTCATTTTGTTAAAGCTTCAAATCCCAATCCTCATGGTCATATATAATCACAACTAGGACATGCCCATGGTGGAGAACTAGTGCAACTAGCATTTCCATTGGTGGTGATGGTATGGGTAGTAGTACTAGTAGTGGTCAACATATTCTACAATAAAATATTACAAAAAAGAGGCCAACAATACAAGATACCACACAAATAGCCAATGATCAAGGCATACTAAAGAGGGCAAGGATTATGACAGGTCCAAGTCCAACTACTAATTCCACCCCAAAGGAGTTATTTCCAAGCACTCATCTAGTTAGTGTGGCTACAAAAACAAATGCAAGTACTCTTATTCCTTCACCATTCAAGAATTCCATTATTTCTACCTCCTCAAGTTTTGATTACAATGATGAGTTTAAAAAGAAATCAAAATTATATTAAAAAGAAAGGAAGCAACTGATAGAGATTTTGTCTACTATAACTTCAGAGCCTGCAACAACCAGGTTATTACCCACATTTTCCCAAATAAATAAATCATGTAGTACATGTTTGTTGTTCCCATAATTCAAAATAAACTAGAAAATCATATGGATCGCTTTGAATTTTAGGTGAGCAATTTCCAATTGGATTTATCTAGATACAAAAATTCTGACAAAATTAATGTATCAAAGAAGAACAATGAATTGGTGTACAGATCATTGCTAAAGAAAGATAGATAGAAAAAAGGTTGCAGATTCAAATAGAAAAGTTATAGGCAGACCTAGCAAATGAGAAAGCAAAGAGGAAAGTAGAAGATAACAAGACCAATGAATTAGAAAAAAGAATTAAAAAATCTGCCTAGATACATCTACAAGAAAAGAGGATAAACAAATAGAAGAGGATAAACAAACGAAGGTGGAATTGAATGAACTGAAGCAAAGGTTAGATGAGAGAAAAAAGAAATACGATTAGGAAAAATTCACTTCAGAAAAATTAAGACAAAACTTGGGGAAAGCAAATCAACAGTGGGAACAAAAAATGGAGAAAGAGAGAAAAAAAAAGTGAAATATTGGTGGCAGAGTTGAGGGAAGTAGAAAATGAAATAAACTCTTGTCAAAATAAGCTAACTACATTTTATAGAGAAACAATGAGGCATATGAAACAAAAGATCTGGGAGGAAATAATGCAGAAGATTGATCATTTGTATGAATTGTTTCAATTGATTGATAATATGAGAATACATTATAGGAAGCCCAAGAAATATTTAATGGACAACCAAAATCTACTGACAATAGAGAAATTTGAAAATCAAATTCATCAAACAGTCTACAAAGCTAGTGACAATGAATTGAAATCAAAAGGAATTAATAATTGGATTGATGCCTCAATGAAGTTTTCATATATCATTCAAAAGTGTTTGAGAATATGTGAAACAAAGGAATTTCTTATTTGGATGCAAAAAAGATGAAGAAGCTGGATGAAAAGGTAAGTATCTTGATAGTGCTTGGTTTGCCAGAGGCTTTTGACACAAATGGGTGATTCATTGGAAAGGATGATTTAGAAAGAAGATGGAGGGTGCAAGGAAGATTGATTTGGACCAGTTTCCTCAAAACGTAGATGAGGTGAACTATTTGGATTCCATCAAAGCACTGATAACCTTGAATGCAACTTTGTCTAAAATAATCAAGTCAAGTTCCAATTTCAATCATTCATTATTAACAAATTTTCAATTCAGACAACATCAATTAGAACAAATGACACTTCCATCAAATGAATAGTGGAAGTTGATAGCAAAGCTGATAGAATGATTTGATATTGATAATATGTGTTTCCAAGTTCCAACTCAACTCTGTGCAGAGTTGTCTTTGAACAATATTTTACATTGCCTCTATTTATTCCTTCATTTGAAAATCAATAAAAAACTCAAATTCAATAATGTGTTGATGTTCCACTATCTATATTATTTATTTTATCAATTGAAAAAAACTTTGGTTTCAACTACTAGATACACATTAAATGATTTTTGATGTTCATTGTTGTATATTCCATTGTTGTTAATATGTTATTAAGCATTAAATTGAGTGGTGAATCATTGAGTACATGTTTAACACAATTAAAATATGAAATTATTAATAATATGTTAATTTATTCAATATGATGCATAATTTCATGGAATACTATATAAAATATCAAATACAGTTTGAAATATAAAATGCAATATAAAATTTAAATACCTAGAAACTATTAAATCCTTGGATAACAGTTAAAATTCAAAATCTAGATTCTACATTTGAAATTTGAAATAGTGGAAAATAATAGTACATTAATTTATTCAATCTGATTCATAAATTCATGAAATACAATATAAAATATCATCAATGATAGTCTTGGAATATGATCTCAAAAATTGTGCCTTGCCACGAGTCTCAAACCCCCTTATGTGGCAAAAAATTAAAGGATTCTGCAGGTCCATGGGCCCATAGCGGCATGTCCTTTTCTTGGCTGTAGAACTACGGAAGGACATTGCAATGATATTTTCACATGAGATGTGGAAGAATCCTATTGGAGAGAGGGGATAGTTGTGTCCTTTTCAATAAAATCAAGGCTCCATAGAATGATGCCATGTGGCAAAAGATAAAGGATTTTACTAGTCTGCAGGCCCATAGCAGAATGTCCTTTTCTTGGTTGCAGAACATCGGAAGGAAACTATGTGACAATATGCTCACGTGGGCCATGGAAGAATCCTATTGGAGAGAGGGGACAGTTGCATCGTTTTCAAGAAAATCAAGGCCTTACTCATCATTGAGATTTGTGCGTCCCTTCCAGATGGATGAGCCATGTTCAAAATTGATAAACAGGTAGATGAATGAACTTCCCTCACGCGAACTAGAAGTAATGGTGGATGTGATGGATGATGGTTCATCTTTTTAGTTAATTTTCTTCATAAATTTTCAGTTCAATGTAGGTTGGTCATCTCATTTGTTTGGTCTGACATAGTAGAAAAAACTACAAAGGAGCACCAGTTCCACATCAACTTGAGCTCTAAACAATTAAAAAATAGGTACACCCTTCTTGAAAAAATTCACCAATGTTATTCTTGAAGCTCATAATCAATATTTCTTTTTATTGAACCAAGATACTGTAGAAATCAGTTTTAAAATCATTCTAGAATTATGAGTCGGTCAAACACCCAACCCTCTAGCTCTACATCTAAAAGACCCTTTGAGGAGGATATTTTGGCCCAGTTGTTTGGTTCCTCAAAGCAACCTCAACGTTATTGTAACCTCGGCCCTAATGCAGTAAAGGGTATGGTAGACATAAACAAAAATTGTAGAGATGTTGAGCTGAAGAAACAGGATGACACAGTCACTAGGTGATAATTGTTCCTACACTGGTATGGAAAAAGAAATTGTCGTTCCCCTATCTCTAATGCATGGACCTATGATTTGGGGAAGTTGGTTATTTCTAATGTCTTTATAAATGTGAAACTCATTAGACACCTTGCTTCTCGTTATGATGAAAATATTAGAGTAATTAGGGCATTGGATAGAAGTGTCCTAATGGATATAACCAAGGAGTTTATTTATGATATTTTTATACTCAATGTGGACACATATAAGGTTATAGACCTTGCTTCTTTCAAAATAAAATACCACCAAGACAGAAGTACCTTCAGAGTGAAATGGATCCCTAGGTTTAGACAGAAAGGCTTCAAAGGGAGATCATTGAGAATCCCTAATAATGAACTTGATCCTTTTGATGTCAAGTCTTTTGAAGACTATTTCAAAGAAACATATTAGGCATTATGCCAGGTGTTGGGTGAAGATGCACACTAAAAAATGTGTGTACCTCTTATGTATATGGTTTTTGATATACAACACCCTTTTGTTAATAGTGATTGACTATGCCAGCTTTTTAGCTGAGGCTATTCACAATTAGCTGGTGGACATCAAGAAAAGAAAAAGTGGTGAGGAGATGGAGGTGAATTTCAAGTAGTATTCTCTCCTTTTCCATATTCTTTTGTACAAAGGGAAAGATCATTTCAACATATTTTTACAACCTAACATGAAAGATAAAGAGGGAAATGATCTCCCAGTGTAATGTTGGACCCATATTTGGGACAAACATTGTAGTGAGTATGACTATATTTTTTTTTTTTAGAATTGCTTTGTAAGACAAGTCATGGCAAGGCTGAGTCTACCTAGAATTAGATTGCATGAGGAAATTTTGGATTTCCTTAGGCCCAAAAATATTAGGCCAGAGTTAGGAGTATGACATAAGTAGGGAGATTATTACCTAAATGACACCTCAATTCTTATTAGAATATATGGGTTCCCTCAAGCCCCTCATGTGTTGCCCAAATATGTGTCACCTAGGTTGGCGTTCATGGAAATTATATGGCAATTGAATGAGACCAATTAGTTTCATTTAAGGAAACAAAAGAAAGGGTTTTTTTTCCCTTATGTTACTACCTTTTCAGATTTCAATTCAAACAGAGACGACTTAATTAGGATAAAAGAAATGCTTGGGGAATAAAGGTTATTTTAGTTAAAATTTGGGGTTTTTGACCTTGAAGGTTTCATACATGAGGTCAGGAAAAGTTTCAAAAGGTACGATTTCCACCATTAGGTCGATGAAAACAAAGATGTCATAAGAAATTGCAAGGATGAATCTGAGGTAAAAAAAAATAGAAAGGCGAAATGGATTGCATTCATCAAGGCAGAGGCTACAAGGATAGAGAATGATAAAGATTATTGTGGAGAATTTTTTGATATTGTTGACCCAATTGTCAAGATTGAGGTGGTGTTGAATAATTTTGACAGAGTTGTAGGTAAGACCCCTACCCTTGAAGAGAATCAAGCAAAGTAGACTAGACCTGACCTTTCTATTAGAAGGCCCTAGGGGCCTGTTATTAGAGAAAATGTACAATTAGACCCACCACAGGTCACTCCCTCTCATTCCCCTCAAATAATTAGTGTGGATTCTAATTCTCCCCCAAGAGAGCAACCATGGAAGAGGATGGAAGTTGAGCAACCAGCATTGTTGGTTGACAATCCCATCAATCCATATGAAATTGAAGATGTTCATATCACCATGGATGGAATTCGACAATATATTCCTGTATACGTCTAAAAATGGTCATGATTAAGCTTGTTAATTAATTAAATATGATTTATTTAATTAATTCTCCTAAAGTCATCTACATATAAATAAATTTAATTATTTATTTATATCGTTCATTTTCTAATTCTTCTACCTTAATTAAATAAATAATTTTATTTAATTATTAACATTTCCACCTTCCACTTAATTAAATTAAATAAATTTTCATAATTTATTTATATTTGATTATCATATTATTCTAAAGTTTAAATATTTAAATATTTAAATAATGGAATATCTTCTTCATCCCACCTTCCACCTTCCGCTTAATTAAATTAAATAAATTTTATAATTTATTTATATTAATTATCATTTTATTCTAAATTTGAATATTTGAATTCAAATAATGGAATATTCTTCGAACACCCCCTTCATCTCATAGTTAAATTAAATATTAAATATTTAATTTAATATCTTTTTCACCCCACAAATAATTAAATATTGTTTAAATATTTAATTAACTTCTAAATTCATCTCTCACACATAATTAAATATTGCTTATTTAATTATGCAAACTTCTAATCTCATCTTCACATATAATTAAATAAATTTATTTATTTAATTATGAAATTCATTTCAACTCATTCTTCAAAACGGCAACCTTCCTTTAGATCTGAATGAGAAAAATTGAAGAAAAGGAAACCTTCCATCCTCCTCTCCACTTTCGAAAATCTTCCACCGTCCGTTCAAACAAGCTTAATCTGGGTCGTTGATTGAATCAGCCAATTGAATCCTCTCGAAAACTCTATAAAAGCCGGTGCAAATCCAAGCTTTGGTTACTTACGCACATACTCACCTACGCATTCATACGAAAATGTTTGAGCATTCATGCAATCAACTTATGCAATCACAGCCTTTTAGCATCACAGCCATACTTTCATCTTAGCATAGCTTTTGCATTTAGCATATTATGCATTTTAAAATCTCGTTCTTTAGCTGTCCTTTTGTTGAGCTTGATTTGCTGATCTGAGAGCCATTTGAAACAACAAAACGCTGAAGTTAGAGGAAGATAAGATGATTTCGAGGAAGTTGCAGTCACGGTTTGCATTATTCTGTTTCTTTTTCAGCTTTCTTGATTTAATGTTTTATTAATATGTGTTTGAATTTCATTTACATTGATACATTTTTCACACACACAATTCCATCCCCCCAAAGACCAAATATTATTGCCCCTCTTTAGCAAAGGTTTGGGTTGGATGTTGCTATGGGGAGAGATAACCTCAATGATGTGAGGGAATTGGCATGTTCACAATTTATTTATGATGATGAGTTTGTAAAATCACGAGTTTAAAGAGTTTTTTTTTAGATCAAAGAGAGAGGAGTACCTTAAAAGACTTCAGTTGGCACAAGTAGATGTTCCTAGAGAAAAGTATGATGAAGTAGCTACAAAAGTAAGGGAAGAAATGAATTTTGATTCCAAAAAAATTACACCTCCAGAAGGGAGAAGAATGGTGCAATATAGTGGATTTTTATTGCTCTCTGAATGGGACATTGCTTCTGTAATTGTCTTTGATACTATTAGGAAACAAGAAGGAGAAGTTTTCTCCACAAAATAGGAAGTAGAGATGGCATTGTCAGGATCACGGTTCAACCCACATTGGGAAGCCCTTGCAATTTAGGCCCTTGCCCCAACTACAAAAAATCCTATGATTGTTGAAGCATCGAAGGATATCAAAGGGAGCTTGATTGTAAATAGGGTTTCAGACACCTCTACCCTTGAAGCTACTACATTAGTGGTAGATGTTGCCAAGTTTAATGAAGCTATTGTTTGAAGATTGCAAGAAAGAAATAATGCATTGTTGAAGGAACATAATGATATCATGGAAGCTTACAACCAACAACAGGTATTATTGGCTCAAAAATAATCCCTTCTTGAAAGTATGTAGGAAGCAGGCTCCTCTTCTACAGTTCCCCCTGCTCATGTGATGATTGAAAACACTGAGCTTAAATAAAAGATTCAAATGCTAGAAGAGTAGTTGAAGAATGCTCAGCAAAATCCGCAAAAGGAAAATGTGCACATTGCAACGTGCATTCTAGAGCACAAGTTATCTAAAATATTAAGAAGGCTAGAAAATACCCATGTGCCATATCTGGATTTGAGGGATGCCATTACCAGAATAAGTGGGGATCAAGAGTGGTTCAAATGTATTTTTGAACAATGAAATCTTAGATTTACATCTTGGAAGATATGTATAAGGGATCTGCAAACACATTTGATGCCCCACTTGGTATCCATCTTACTTTTGATATTGTCAAGATGGCACATAATCATAAAGGGTATTTGGAAAGTCTATTTGAAGTTGCACAAGCAAAAATGAACTCTTTCATAAATGTTGATGGAAATGTTGTACCATGCCTGTTAGAAGATAATGGGGAGTTAAAAACCCTAGAGAAATAGAAGGATAGTTTCAATATTATAATCCCCACACTCCTCCCTCTAATTTGTAAAGATGACAAAGTTGATTTAAATCAGCTTAATTCCTATTCAGACAGGATGGTCAATGCAGAACAATTGATGGAAAAATTTTGTAGAGAGGCCAGTGCTTTACTTGATGTCAAGTATCATCTAAATTTGAAGAATGCAGAAAAGCTCTTAGCTCATGACTAGTCTTCTTAGGATATGTTTAAGGCATGGAATGAAAATTAAAATTATTCACTTGACCTGTGAGTGGATCCATGCTTTTATTCCTATGCCTCATGTATGAGATTTTGGTTGTCAAAAAGGTCTGAGATGAGGTTATTTGCTTGTTTCTTCCCTTATGTTATAAAAGGGAATCCCAAGTCTCATTCAAAGGGTTTTGATTTTTTGATCTTTCATCTATATAAGCTCTTTTTGCACAGTTTAAGTTATTTGATAGCACAGATATCAAATATTGTAATTTTGCTCTGTAATAACAAAATATGACTCAAATACTTAAGTGTATTTCTTTAATTTTGAATATCAATCTATCTTGCTCTCTAGTATTGTATTCACTATCTTTTGACTCAAAATAATCAAGGGTTATTTATAAGTTGTCATATCACATCATGTGTTATGGATGTTGAACTGTTAACTTTTTTTCAAGGAATGGATTAATATTCCTTTTAGTTATTTATCAAAGATTGTGTGAATGCAATAGGAGTTTATAATTAGTGTGATAAGTGTGTTCTTTGCTTGGTTTCTCAATGTAAGGTGGTGAGGTTATAAGAAGCCATGAGTTGGTTTGTTGTAGGGGTATATTTCATTTTTTGACTTTGTTGCAGATAAAACACTAATCAAACTAATTCATAAATTTTGAAGATTGATGCATAATCACATATCAAATCAAATATCAAAATTTTATTTTATTGCAAATTTTATGTGTTATGCACAAATCCATGCTAGCAAGGAAACATTAAGCATTGAGTTGAATGATGAATCACTGAGTACATGTAAAACTTATCAGTATGACACAATTAAAATATGAAATTATTAATAATATTTTAATGTATTCAATCTGATTCACAATTTCATGGAATACAATATAAAATATCAACTACAATTTGGAATATGATTCATGAAGTGCAATATAAATACCTAAAAACTGCTAATTCACTTCCATTTTCCAAATCAATTCATGGTCCTCACTCTACATTGAGCTAAAGAGTCATCTTGATTTTGAGTCTGGTCTTTATTTTCTTCACCTTGTGTACGTTTGCTTAACTGCATCTCAAACTCAACATTCAGTGTGTCACTGTCATTTGTGCCACTGCCACCACTACTAGTGTTTGAAGTGTTGCACAACCTTCTTCTTTCACATATGGACTTCTAGATTGTGAGTTCCCTTTCAAAAGGAGAACTTTGGACATTATATGTAGTTGTAAATACCCTCAAGCAATTTTCCAAATTCTTTCCTAGTTTGTTTCTTATATTTGATTTCAAAAACCCCAATGCACTAAAAAACTCACATCCTCCACCAACCCCAATATCATTGTTTGACATAAATCAACAAGTTTTAAATATTTTGATATCGAATCACACAATATTTCACTTTGACCTAAGGTTTTCCAAGCCCTTGTTATTGATCCTGCTTCCATGGGATTGTCCATGGACTCAAACTGGTCAATCATACTTAATGCAAAATGCCTAGCTTGTTCTCTAAGCTTAATTTCATTTATAATCCCTCCTATTTTTTGTCCATTGTATTATGAACTTTTCAAAAAGTGTTTAGCCAAGGTAATTACTTTTTGATGAAAAAATCATAGGCTATCTCAGTTGCCTCAAGTCCAAATTGAGGATACACAATAGACATGGCTTCAAGTATTTCATCTCAAGGGAATCATTGATAAATCTCTATGGAAAGAGATTTTGTAATATCCTTTAAATTAACACTAACAAATTTAACAATGTCATTAAAAGCTTCCTTTGTAACAGGTACTTCTCTAATGGAGTGCCTAACTATCGTATAATGGTGCATTGGTATCTCAAATCCACGTACAAAGACACATAACTACCTACTTGCATTAAACTATAAATAATTTTTAGGATTATTCAAATCTATAATTAACTACCAGCTTACAAAATTTGGACTTTGAGAAGTTAGATCTAGATATAGATTATCGAGGGTCATGCATGTCATTCTACATAGTTTGGTATATTCATAGATATACATAGTTTTGTCTTGGGATTTCTTCACAAGACTGCTCATTTCATCCAGCATGGGGAGAAGACTAGCTAAAGTTAAGAGTGTCTCTATATCACTTAACCTATGTAAGAGGCCAGGAGCTTTGTCTACTATGTTGCGATGTTCGTACATTATTCCAATCAACGATCAATATTTTGAAGAACTCATTGTGTTGGTCCATGTAAGGAGATCCATTTGGTATCAACATCCTTAAGAATCTTGTTTCCTCTTGTTATTCCCTTAGCAAAATTTTGAAATTCCACAAAATGTTTGGGACTTCGACAAAAGTATGCGTAGAGCTCGCAGACTAGATTTTCAACTTTTGATACTATAGGATACTTGCTTATAATTATAAATGCTAAATTCATTTTGTGGGCCATGTAATGAATGCCAAGAATGTATGGTGTACAAGTAGTTTGTAACTTTATGAAAAGACCTCTCTTGTGACCTTGCATTACTGCAGCTCCATCAACTCCTACTCACACCAAATTTTTGGAAATTTTCAAATCATCCATACCTCCAATTTCATTCAAATATTTCTTAACTAGTTCAAATAGATTTTGTAATGTTGAACTATCCTTCATTTTATGAACACAGAGAAGATGAGCTTGGTAGACATGTTTTTGTACAGTATACACATGCATACAAACCCAAGAAGTATTATCTACCATAGTAACTTCATCTAAAGATAATGCAATGAAGTTTGACTCTTTTATTTTCTACTTTAAATCTTGCTTTTCCACCACAACAAGACAACTTTCCCATTCCCATCCAGTGTTTATTGACAAATGCGTGCTAAGAAAGTTAGGAATACCCAAAAAATATAATAAATTAAAATATTTTGGGAGAATCAATTACAGTGCTTTTGCACACACGCCCCACTTGGAGTGGGGACCCTCTTTTTTTTTGGTGTCTTGACCTTTGGTTCTATTGGATTTATCATTCTAGGGTCTTGACATGTTGGTCTTGCTGGCTTTGGCCTTGTCTTGAGGTTTAAATTGATTGAAATTGAGTTTTTGGCTAAGTCCGGGTTTTCACTTGGATTCGGGAGTTTCCAGCTCTGGCGGATTTTCCTGGGCCCTCGTTCCTTGTCCGTTTCTGGCAGGATTCTCCGATTCTCCGCGCATTTTGGGATTTTCTGAAATTCCACTTGGGGTTCGGGTTTCCAGACTTGTAAGAAATGTCTTGTCGTGCATTAATGGTTGAGGTACCTTTGCTCAGGCGGGTATAAGGTCAAATTTAGGGCATTTTGAGCATCATTCTAAGTTCACCTATTCACTTGATTTGCTCTGGCGATTTAGAATTTTCATTTGAAGCTTTGGGAATTGATCCTGGTTTGTTTGCGTGAGGATTGCTTGAGTGTTGGTGCCAATATTTCTATTGCTTGGACGTGTTTGTCGTGCGGCCGATTTTCTGAGCTCGAATTCCGTTCGCTTTGATCCATGGTATGTATTCATTGCCCTTTCATTTGCTTGCGTGGTGATTGAGGGTTTCTTGCCTTGGGTATCGCTGGATTTGGGTCGGCCCTTGATTTGATTTTGATTTCGTATTTATAGAGTCATGGTTTGATCCGTTTTATTATGGAACCCCCATTTTCCGTGCCTTGTGAACTCCATTTGTCTGTGAGATGATATCCTTTAGATGGGATTCTGGGTCGAATTGCTTGCTTGTTCCAGGCGCGAAATGTGTCATTGTGCGAAATTAGGGTTTCCTTTGGTGTTCGGCCCAGAATGAAGGTTTTATTGTGCTTGAGCGGCCCTTGCCCTGTACCATGTTGGCAGCTTTAGGTAAATCCTTAGCTATTATCTTTAAACCTTAAAGCTTCAACTGGTTTTAATGGCGGGTGGTTTGGTCATTCGGATTAGGGCATCTTTATTTTGATGTGGAGATTCATCCTTTGCGTGCTTTCGAGGGGTCTAAATCCTTTGCGCCATGGGTCTTGTTGCTTATCGTCGGTTTTGGGATCATTCGAGCTCGGATAGGGAAGATCCTGTGATCATTCGAGTTTTGGTTCGCATTCATCATTTTTTGGGTTTTTGAGGTCGTCGTGGAATTTCCTCACTCCCGGATTTTCCCGGTTTGGGCTTATTCCCTGGGTTGGGGTTATTTTCAGTGCATTTTGAGCTATCCGCAAAAATTCGTTCCATCCGGATTTTTCCGGATTTCCTGTTTGGTTGTGTTCTTTGTGATATTTTGATGATAGGATTGGTGGAACGATTGTCTAATGATTATTTCTTGTTGCTAATGAGTGAATTTAACGATTATCCTTTGATTTTCCATCTGCACTAATGATCTATATGGTTAATGATGCTTTGGCCGTAGGAATCCGTCTGGGTCGGATTTCTCCAAAATTCTGCCCCAACGGTATTTTCCCAGATTGCATGATTTTCCCGGACTGTCTGATTTCTCCAGATCTCGATGGATTAGTAGTTAGCAATGGATTTTGATGGATTTACATGATTTGTGCTAACCCTTTGAACTGGAATATGAATAATAATTGGATTCTAATGATGATTTTTTGATGTGTAGGCCGAATCAAGCAAAGCTACTGCTGGGAAGTCCAAAGGTGGTGCAGGGGCATCTTCAATTTCTGAGACAGAACGGTTGAGACTGGATATGAAGAATCAGCTCCCGGAAAGCAGGGTGTCCTCCGTGTGGGCCGAGGTATCTGACACGAATGTTGGTGCCTGGCGCTATGAGGAGTTCAAGCAGAGAGCGGCTGAGAAGGACCAGTCAGCTTTGAGACTAGGAATGATGAACTCTAGATTAGTGCATGTGGTAAGGTTCCCTCTGGTGGTTCAGTGCTATGACTTGATTTTGGAATGTGCAAGACAGTATGCGTTTGATACCCAGATGGTGGTCAGCACTGAGGGACGAGTCTTGGCAAACTTCAGTCCGGCTTCCATTGCACGAACCTTCAGCATGCCGGATCTTCCTTCGGTCTGTGCATTAAACATTGACACTGCCAGGACCTATTACGAGAATGAGCCAGTCAAAGCTCAGTAGATCATCAATTCATGGCTGGAGAAGCCAAAATCTCACCACTCCAAGTTGCCCAAATAGCTACACAGGGTGAAATTCAGGTCGGATGTGTATGATGCCATCACACTGTTGAGCAGGGTGGCTGGACTGAGAACTGCAGGGGTATTGGAGAATTAGATGGTCCATGTGATCACCAAGATGAGCCAGGGGACAAACTATCACTAGGTAGGACTCATTAGTGCAGATATTGACAAACAACTGAGAAATGTCCTGGAAGCAAAGAAGTTCAATATGTCTTCTTACATTATGTATGTGCTGGCCATTTCCTATCCCTACAAAGGTTTGACTCTGAGGGGAACCATTGGACAAGACATCATCTATGAGGTTTATCCGGAGCTGCATTTGGGACATAAGGATTACAGGAGGACAAATGATGCATTCACAATGCACATTACCCGGACACTTCAAAATGCGGAGCATATCAGATTACCCGATGGAGCTAGAGGACTAATCAAGAACTACGGAGCATGGTTTATCCAGTTCCCTACATTCACCTACCTCCGGATTGATGGATGTCCAGTTGCCCCTTACAGGTTGCCTCGGTATCCCACTGACCACATCGTGCTACTAGAAGTTGTAAGGAAGATTTGTGAGTTTGATGCAGTTGTGAAGAGAGAAAAGCATAAGATAGGATTCAGAAGAGACTTCCCTCTTGGGATTGGTGTGGGAGAAATGTGCCCATCTATTCAATCAGCTCACACTGTAGGTGAGGAGTTGGCCGCTTATGGATTCTCTTTCCATTCCAAGAGAATAAACTTTGACATAACTGGAGAGGCTCAAAAGAGG
>VDFB02000015.1:423455821-423521913 GCA_007258455.2 Sequoia sempervirens
TAAAATTGAAATGTATGTCAAATGCAAATGTTACTTTGATTGTAATTTTTTCCGATGCTTGTTGCTCCCATGTTTCTATAAATGGGATTTCAAGGCCAATTATAGAGGTCTTTTGATGGTTAAGCAATTTTTGAGCTCATGTATGAGTAATTCTGATAATTTTAAGCATAGAGAAATAAATTAGTCTTAAGTCTTTGGAATGTATTAAGATTTGTAATAGGCTTAATTTTTCTACAATATAAAAGATATATGAATGATAATTGCAAGTTCCTAGATTATTTTCTCTCCTTTGTAATTTTGGCTTTCAAATTATGAATAAAGGAATCAAGGTTCATTTATTTGTCTTCAATCACTCTGATTGAATGTGTGATTTCATCTTTTGCTTTAGTTCAAAGAGATAAATAATGCTTAAATGAGATCATAGATATGTAAGTGAAATTCAAGGATTGTTAAGAAGTTTCTAATTCTAGACATATCTAGTTGTGTGTTACAAAGTAATATACAATAGTCTACAAAAATGTGTTTCTGTTTGCTAATGTATTATATTCTATTGCATATGTGAATCCATCACCCTCAGATAAGGCACTAGTCCATTTTTTTGGTCATCTTTGATGTTAGGAGCCACCTATACCTGACAAAGAACACAAATCTTTATGAAAATTTCTTACACACCTATAATTGTAGTATAGTGGTATGAAGTACTGCTCATTCCTAGTTGTAGGTACAATTCATTGAAGGGTCTACCAAATTCTTAAGGAATTTTGTCTATTTGCATATGATATGGATGTATTTGTTTGTTTTCAATGTTTGTGTTAAAAAGGCATGAGATTATTATATAGACATTGTTAGGATCACCCTCTTGGGTTTCACAAAACCCGAAGAGTAGAGGTCTATCCTAGCAAGTTGGTACATGTTCATTGGCCAATCCTTGCCTTTACTTATATTGGATTCTAGAAAATTCATAGGTAAATGGTGAGATTAAGTTTGGTTCTAAAAAAATAATCAACACGTTTGATGGATGGTTGTAGTTGCATTCCAAAATGAAATGCATAGAGAGCTAGGCTTGCGAACTTAAACCTCTGAAATCACCCTATAACAATTAGATTTACAAAGATCAATGGTTGAGAATTTCTTTGAGATGGAACATTTGAATGATATTTATGGTGCCTCTCACCGAAAGTGATCAATTAATAGAAGGTACATCAAAACAACTTTAAAACACGTGTTTATTGTTTATATCATAAATTACTCAACCGTCAATGAATGTTTGATTGATGGCTATAGTTGCATTCTGGAATGAAATGCATAGAGTGCTAAGCTTGTGAACTTAAACCTCCAGAATCACCCTATAACCGTTAGATTTACAAAGATCAACGGTTGAGAATTTGTAATCATCAATGTAGGACAACTATTCAATTTATTTCTAAGTGTTTGTACAAAAATGCAATGTACTAATTATGTAGTCTAAAGGAAACACATTGACGTTTCATTCACTTTAATATTTGAAAAAAACTAAAAAAATAAGTGAACTTTCTACTACTAAGTGATTTTTTTTTTAAGTGAGAGGGTCAGCACACAGGGAGATTTCAGATTGCTCATTGTAGTGCACTAGGGAGATTCTAGGTTCCAACAAAGCCAGTCCATTCTTGTCAGTATTAATCTTTTCAAGAATCAAAATATGGGTAAGTGAAAGAAAAAATTCCTACATTTCATCATTTCTTAAAATCTTATTTTATCAAACTTTGGGTTTAGGGTTGAGAACTTGAGAGACTTAAGAAAAATTATGGAGGAATTAAGAGGGAATTCACACTATACAAGCATTTCTACCACCACTAGCAGACCAAATAAAGTTGTTGGGAAAGTTGTTGGGAAAGGCAAGGAAAAAGAGGATAGAAAAATAGATTATGTTGGAGTGCTTAAAACCCCAGGTTTCACTGATTAATACCATGATATTTATGATTCTAAAATCTATGGTAGGCTTACCTTAGAACTTAGATTTTCAAGTGAGAATAAGGTTGCAAACCAAATACAAAATAATAGTATTAGAGCACCATGGGTAAGTGGATTAGGGTGCATGATGTTACATGAGGTTTTCCCTTGCCCATAATTTATCATGGTCTGTGCCCACAATTATAATGATAACAAAAGAGTAATTATTAATAAAGATAGCAAAGAATAAATATTATCCATTTCTACAAAAGAATTTGGAAATGTGATGGGGTTTACAACTGAAGAATTTAGAAACATCCACATTGAGCTAGAAAAGCTTGCTAGTGATTATGAAGCAGTATATGAAAGGGAAAAAAATGATTTTCTAAATAAAATAGTTCAGCCTTAGGATTGTTATAGAAACTTTTTAAAAGGTAATCATAAGCCTCCTTATGATTTTTTAATTTTTAGACCATGGGTTCATCATACTATTTCCATGCTAGCAATTTGCCTTAGACAGGATAGCAATTGGGAAGTGGGTGCAAGCCTCCTTGAAATGGTATTTAATATCCATTATAATGAACAACCTATCAAATATAACTTTCTTGAGCACATTGTAATGCATAAAAAAAAATTAATGATTAAAGGAGGTTCCACTAAGACATTTAGGTTCATAACCTACTTGTGCTATTTTTTCTATTCAAATTTAGTGGAATATTTCAGACCAACAAGCTTCAGATTCAACCCTATATGAATGTCGAGGAAAAGAAAATGGCTTCAGTATATGATTGGACCACTAAGATAAGGATGCATGATTCTTGAAGGAACTACAAACATTTTATAGACTACTTTTTGGCTCCATTGTATTGTATCAAGCAATTAAATATACTCTAATGCCTAGATTGCCTATGTCTTGTAGAAATTACATACAACTAGGAAAAGAAATGCAATTGGTTGATTGGTACTTAATGGAAGAATATACTACGCTAAGATTTTATGGATCAATAGTAAAGCAATACAAACTTCCAATTCATGTGACAAAAGGGGTTTTTGAATTGGAATATATAAGGTAGATGGAGAGTACTGATGAACTATACTTTCTCAGTCAACAAAAGAAGACCTAATTTCCTTCTTTACCTTTTTCATGTGGAGGGTTCACATTTGAGAGAAAATTATTTAGTGTGGCACATGATCTTTTGAATTTTTTAAAATTTGATGTTGTCTGTCACTGACAATATGATCCATGTAACACCATTAAATTAAGGATTGTGGCCAATAAGAATGTTGCAAGTAGAATTCAACATCAAAGTAAACCCTTCCTTGAAAACTTGAGAAACAAGGATTCTTGGGATGAGGTCAAAATAGCAATGGCGAAAATTGTTGTTGAGAAAGGTATTTCTTTTGAACAATTATTAGCAGAAATTATGGCATTGCACCAACAGATAGGAGCAAAGAATAAAATCAAGAGGTACAACAATTTTTATGAAAAAGGTGATAAACCATCTAGTAGAGTAAAAATGCGAGATTCTCTAGATAATGATGTTATAGAAAAAAATTGATCATAATAAAAATTACTTCCTTTTGGTCAATGAGGAAGGAGCTAGGTGAACCAAAAACTAGTACAGAGTTTGGAGAGATCGAAGAAGATTCTAAGTTTAGAAATTTGTGGAATATAGAGCATCCCAATGAACATGAAGAAATTGATGATGAATTTGATGATGATAGGGAAGAACAAAGTGTACAATATGCAAGAAAATGAAATCTGGTTTAAGTGAGACCACTAAACAAACATTTAATTCAAGAGTAGCCATAGCCAAAAAATTGGGTTATGAAGGTGGTCCTTTAGGGTCCAAAGGAGAAGGTGTTTGGATGGCAATAGATGTAGACCCTAGAAAACCAGTTGATAACTGAGGCCTTGGAGCAGATAAAATAGACCAAGGGCATACAAGTACAACTAAAACAATTCATTTTGTTAAAGCTTCAAATCCCAATCCTCATGGTCATATATAATCACAACTAGGACATGCCCATGGTGGAGAACTAGTGCAACTAGCATTGCCATTGGTGGTGATGGTATGGGTAGTAGTACTAGTAGTGGTCAACATATTCTACAATAAAATATTACAAAAAAGAGGCCAACAATACAAGATACCACACAAATAGCCAATGATCAAGGCATACTAAAGAGGGCAAGGACTATGACAGGTCCAAGTCCAACTACTAATTCCACCCCAAAGGAGTTATTTCCAAGCACTCATCTAGTTAGTGTGGCTACAAAAACAAATGCAAGTACTCTTATTCCTTCACCATTCAAGAATTCCATTATTTCTACCTCCTCAAGTTTTGATTACAATGATGAGTTTAAAAAGAAATCAAAATTATATTAAAAAGAAAGGAAGCAACTGATAGAGATTTTGTCTACTATAACTTCAGAGCCTGCAACAACCAGGTTATTACCCACATTTGACCCAAATAAATAAATCATGTAGTACATGTTTGTTGTTCCCATAATTCAAAATAAACTAGAAAATCATATGGATCGCTCTGAATTTTAGATGAGCAATTTCCAATTGGATTTATCTAGATACAAAAATTCTGACAAAATTAATGTATCAAAGAAGAACAATGAATTGGTGTACAGATCATTGCTAAAGAAAGATAGATAGAAAAAAGGTTGCAGATTCAAATAGAAAAGTTATAGGCAGACCTAGCAAATGAGAAAGCAAAGAGGAAAGTAGAAGATAACAAGACCAATGAATTAGAAAAAAGAATTAAAAAATCTGCCTAGATACATCTACAAGAAAAGAGGATAAACAAATAGAAGAGGATAAACAAACGAAGGTGGAATTGAATGAACTGAAGCAAAGGTTAGATGAGAGAAAAAAGAAATACGATTAGGAAAAATTCACTTCAGAAAAATTAAGACAAAACTTGGGGAAAGCAAATCAACAGTGGGAACAAAAAATGGAGAAAGAGAGAAAAAAAAAGTGAAATATTGGTGGCAGAGTTGAGGGAAGTAGAAAATGAAATAAACTCTTGTCAAAATAAGCTAACTACATTTTATAGAGAAACAATGAGGCATATGAAACAAAAGATCTGGGAGGAAATAATGCAGAAGATTGATCATTTGTATGAATTGTTTCAATTGATTGATAATATGAGAATACATTATAGGAAGCCCAAGAAATATTTAATGGACAACCAAAATCTACTGACAATAGAGAAATTTGAAAATCAAATTCATCAAACAGTCTACAAAGCTAGTGACAATGAATTGAAATCAAAAGGAATTAATAATTGGATTGATGCCTCAATGAAGTTTTCATATATCATTCAAAAGTGTTTGAGAATATGTGAAACAAAGGAATTTCTTATTTGGATGCAAAAAAGATGAAGAAGCTGGATGAAAAGGTAAGGATCTTGACAGTGCTTGGTTTGCCAGAGGCTTTTGACACAAATGGGTGATTCATTGGAAAGGATGATTTAGAAAGAAGATGGAGGGTGCAAGGAAGATTGATTTGGACCAGTTTCCTCAAAACCTAGATGAGGTGAACTATTTGGATTCCATCAAAGCACTGATAACCTTGAATGCAACTTTGTCTAAAATAATCAAGTCAAGTTCCAATTTCAATCATTCATTATTAACAAATTTTCAATTCAGACAACATCAATTAGAACAAATGACACTTCCATCAAATGAATAGTGGAAGTTGCTAGTAAAGCTGATAGAATGATTTGATATTGATAATATGTGTTTCCAAGTTCCAACTCAACTCTGTGCAGAGTTGTCTTTGAACAATATTTTACATTGCCTCTATGTATTCCTTCATTTGAAAATCAATAAAAAACTCAAATTCAATAATGTGTTGATGTTCCACTATCTATATTATTTATTTTATCAATTGAAAAAAACTTTGGTTTCAACTACTAGATACACATTAAATGATTTTTGATGTTCATTGTTGTATATTCCATTGTTGTTAATATGTTATTAAGCATTAAATTGAGTGGTGAATCATTGAGTACATGTTTAACACAATTAAAATATGAAATTATTAATAATATGTTAATTTATTCAATATGATGCATAATTTCATGGAATACTATATAAAATATCAAATACAGTTTGAAATATAAAATGCAATATAAAATTTAAATACCTAGAAACTATTAAATCCTTGGATAACAGTTAAAATTCAAAATCTAGATTCTACATTTGAAATTTGAAATAGTGGAAAATAATAGTACATTAATTTATTCAATCCGATTCATAAATTCATGAAATACAATATAAAATATCATCAATGATAGTCTTGGAATATGATCTCAAAAATTGTGCCTTGCCACGAGTCTCAAACCCCCTTATGTGGCAAAAAATTAAAGGATTCTGCAGGTCCATGGGCCCATAGCGGCATGTCCTTTTCTTGGCTGTAGAACTGCGGAAGGACATTGCAATGATATTTTCACATGAGATGTGGAAGAATCCTATTGGAGAGAGGGGATAGTTGTGTCCTTTTCAATAAAATCAAGGCTCCATAGAATGATGCCATGTGGCAAAAGATAAAGGATTTTACTAGTCTGCAGGCCCATAGCGGAATGTCCTTTTCTTGGTTGCAGAACATCGAAAGGAAACTATGTGACAATATGCTCACGTGGGCCATGGAAGAATCCTATTGGAGAGAGGGGACAGTTGCATCATTTTCAAGAAAATCAAGGCCTTACTCATCATTGAGATTTGTGCGTCCCTTCCAGATGGATGAGCCATGTTCAAAATTGATAAACGGGTAGATGAATGAACTTCCCTCATGCGAACTAGAAGTAATGGTGGATGTGATGGATGATGGTTCATCTTTTTAGTTAATTTTCTTCATAAATTTTCAGTTCAATGTAGGTTGGTCATCTCATTTGTTTGGTCTGACATAGTAGAAAAAACTACAAAGGTGCACCAGTTCCACATCAACTTGAGCTCTAAACAATTAAAAAATAGGTACACCCTTCTTGAAAAAATTCACCAATGTTATTCTTGAAGCTCATAATCAATATTTCTTTTTATTGAACCAAGATACTGTAGAAATCAGTTTTAAAATCATTCTAGAATTATGAGTCGGTCAAACACCCAACCCTCTAGCTCTACATCTAAAAGACCCTTTGAGGAGGATATTTTGGCCCGGTTGTTTGGTTCCTCAAAGCAACCTCAATGTTATTGTAACCTCGGCCCTAATGCAGTAAAGGGTATGGTAGACATAGACAAAAATTGTAGAGATGTTGAGCTGAAGAACCAGGATGACACAGTCACTAGGTGATAATTGTTCCTACACTGGTATGGAAAAAGAAATTGTCGTTCCCCTATCTCTAATGCATGGACCTATGATTTGGGGAAGTTGGTTATTTCTAATGTCTTTATAAATGTGAAACTCATTAGACACCTTGCTTCTCGGTATGATGAAAATATTAGAGTAATTAGGGCATTGGATAGAAGTGTCCTAATGGATATAACCAAGGAGTTTATTTATGATATTTTTATACTCAATGTGGACACATATAAGGTTATAGACCTTGCTTCTTTCAAAATAAAATACCACCAAGACAGAAGTACCTTCAGAGTGAAATGGATCCCTAGGTTTAGACAGAAAGGCTTCAAAGGGAGATCATTGAGAATCCCTAATAATGAACTTGATCCTTTTGATGTCAAGTCTTTTGAAGACTATTTCAGAGAAACATATTAGGCATTATGCCAGGTGTTGGGTGAAGATGCACACTAAAAAATGTGTGTACCTCTTATGTATATGGTTTTTGATATACAACATCCTTTTGTTAATAGTGATTGACTATGCCAGCTTTTTAGCTGAGGCTATTCACAATCAGCTGGTGGACATCAAGAAAAGAAAAAGTGGTGAGGAGATGGAGGTGAATTTCAAGTAGTATTCTCTCCTTTGCCATATTCTTTTGTACAAAGGGAAAGATCATTTCAACATATTTTTACAACCTAACATGAAAGATAAAGAGGGAAATGATCTCCTAGTGTAATGTTGGACCCATATTTGGGACAAACATTGTAGTGTAGTGAGTATGACTATATTTTTTTTTTTAGAATTGCTTTGTAAGACAAGTCATGGCAAGGCTGAGTCTACCTAGAATTAGATTGCACGAGGAAATTTTGGATTTCCTTAGGCCCAAAAATATTAGGCCAGAGTTAGGAGTATGACATAAGTAGGGAGATTATTACCTAAATGACACCTCAATTCTTATTAGAATATATGGGTTCCCTCAAGCCCCTCATGTGTTGCCCAAATATGTGTCACCTAGGTTGGCGTTCATGGAAATTATATGGCAATTGAATGAGACCGATTAGTTTCATTTAAGGAAACAAAAGAAAGGGTTTTTTTTCCCTTATGTTACTACCTTTTCAGATTTCAATTCAAACAGAGACGACTTAATTAGGATAAAAGAAATGCTTGGGGAATAAAGGTTATTTTAGTTAAAATTTGGGGTTTTTGACCTTGAAGGTTTCATACATGAGGTCAGGAAAAGTTTCAAAAGGTACGATTTCCACCATTAGGTCGATGAAAACAAAGATGTCATAAGAAATTGCAAGGATGAATCTGAGGTAAAAAAAAAATAGAAAGGCGAAATGGATTGCATTCATCAAGGCAGAGGCTACAAGGATAGAGAATGATAAAGATTATTGTGGAGAATTTTTTGATATTGTTGACCTAATTGTCAAGATTGAGGTGGTGTTGAATAATTTTGACAGAGTTGTAGGTAAGACCCCTACCCTTGAAGAGAATCAAGCAAAGTAGACTAGACCTGACCTTTCTATTAGAAGGCCCTAGGGGCCTGTTATTAGAGAAAATGTACAATTAGACCCACCACAAGTCACTCCCTCTCATTCCCCTCAAATAATTAGTGTGGATTCTAATTCTCCCCCAAGAGAGCAACCATGGAAGAGGATGGAAGTTGAGCAACCAGCATTGTTGGTTGACAATCCCATCAATCCATATGAAATTGAAGATGTTCATATCACCATGGATGGAATTCGACAATATATTCCTGTATACGTCTAAAAATGGTCATGATTAAGCTTGTTAATTAATTAAATATGATTTATTTAATTAATTCTCCTAAAGTCATCTACATATAAATAAATTTAATTATTTATTTATATCGTTCATTTTCTAATTCTTCTACCTTAATTAAATAAATAATTTTATTTAATTATTAACATTTCCACCTTCCACTTAATTAAATTAAATAAATTTTCATAATTTATTTATATTTGATTATCATATTATTCTAAAGTTTAAATATTTAAATATTTAAATAATGGAATATCTTCTTCATCCCACCTTCCACCTTCCGCTTAATTAAATTAAATAAATTTTATAATTTATTTATATTAATTATCATTTTATTCTAAATTTGAATATTTGAATTCAAATAATGGAATATTCTTCGAACACCCCCTTCATCTCATAGTTAAATTAAATATTAAATATTTAATTTAATATCTTTTTCACCCCACAAATAATTAAATATTGTTTAAATATTTAATTAACTTCTAAATTCATCTCTCACACATAATTAAATATTGCTTATTTAATTATGCAAACTTCTAATCTCATCTTCACATATAATTAAATAAATTTATTTATTTAATTATGAAATTCATTTCAACTCATTCTTCAAAACGGCAACCTTCCTTTAGATCTGAATGAGAAAAATTGAAGAAAAGGAAACCTTCCATCCTCCTCTCCACTTTCGAAAATCTTCCACCGTCCGTTCAAACAAGCTTAATCTGGGTCGTTGATTGAATCAGCCAATTGAATCCTCTCGAAAACTCTATAAAAGCCGGTGCAAATCCAAGCTTTGGTTACTTACGCACATACTCACCTACGCATTCATACGAAAATGTTTGAGCATTCATGCAATCAACTTATGCAATCACAGCCTTTTAGCATCACAGCCATACTTTCATCTTAGCATAGCTTTTGCATTTAGCATATTATGCATTTTAAAATCTCGTTCTTTAGCTGTCCTTTTGTTGAGCTTGATTTGCTGATCTGAGAGCCATTTGAAACAACAAAACGCTGAAGTTAGAGGAAGATAAGATGATTTCGAGGAAGTTGCAGTCACGGTTTGCATTATTCTGTTTCTTTTTCAGCTTTCTTGATTTAATGTTTTATTAATATGTGTTTGAATTTCATTTACATTGATACATTTTTCACACACACAATTCCATCCCCCCAAAGACCAAATATTATTGCCCCTCTTTAGCAAAGGTTTGGGTTGGATGTTGCTATGGGGAGAGATAACCTCAATGATGTGAGGGAATTGGCATGTTCACAATTTATTTATGATGATGAGTTTGTAAAATCACGAGTTTAAAGAGTTTTTTTTTAGATCAAAGAGAGAGGAGTACCTTAAAAGACTTCAGTTGGCACAAGTAGATGTTCCTAGAGAAAAGTATGATGAAGTAGCTACAAAAGTAAGGGAAGAAATGAATTTTGATTCCAAAAAAATTACACCTCCAGAAGGGAGAAGAATGGTGCAATATAGTGGATTTTTATTGCTCTCTGAATGGGACATTGCTTCTGTAATTGTCTTTGATACTATTAGGAAACAAGAAGGAGAAGTTTTCTCCACAAAATAGGAAGTAGAGATGGCATTGTCAGGATCACGGTTCAACCCACATTGGGAAGCCCTTGCAATTTAGGCCCTTGCCCCAACTACAAAAAATCCTATGATTGTTGAAGCATCGAAGGATATCAAAGGGAGCTTGATTGTAAATAGGGTTTCAGACACCTCTACCCTTGAAGCTACTACATTAGTGGTAGATGTTGCCAAGTTTAATGAAGCTATTGTTTGAAGATTGCAAGAAAGAAATAATGCATTGTTGAAGGAACATAATGATATCATGGAAGCTTACAACCAACAACAGGTATTATTGGCTCAAAAATAATCCCTTCTTGAAAGTATGTAGGAAGCAGGCTCCTCTTCTACAGTTCCCCCTGCTCATGTGATGATTGAAAACACTGAGCTTAAATAAAAGATTCAAATGCTAGAAGAGTAGTTGAAGAATGCTCAGCAAAATCCGCAAAAGGAAAATGTGCACATTGCAACGTGCATTCTAGAGCACAAGTTATCTAAAATATTAAGAAGGCTAGAAAATACCCATGTGCCATATCTGGATTTGAGGGATGCCATTACCAGAATAAGTGGGGATCAAGAGTGGTTCAAATGTATTTTTGAACAATGAAATCTTAGATTTACATCTTGGAAGATATGTATAAGGGATCTGCAAACACATTTGATGCCCCACTTAGTATCCATCTTACTTTTGATATTGTCAAGATGGCACATAATCATAAAGGGTATTTGGAAAGTCTATTTGAAGTTGCACAAGCAAAAATGAACTCTTTCATAAATGTTGATGGAAATGTTGTACCATGCCTGTTAGAAGATAATGGGGAGTTAAAGACCCTAGAGAAATAGAAGGATAGTTTCAATATTATAATCCCCACACTCCTACCTCTAATTTGTAAAGATGACAAAGTTGATTTAAATCAGCTTAATTCATATTCAAACAGGATGGTCAATGTAGAACAATTGATGGAAAAAATTTGTAGAGAGGCCAGTGCTTTACTTGATGTCAAGTATCATCTAAATTTGAAGAATGCAGAAAAGCTCTTAGCTCATGACTAGTCTTCTTAGGATATGTTTAAGGCATGGAATGAAAACTAAAATTATTCACTTGACCTGTGAGTGGATCCATGCTTTTATTCCTATTCCTCATGTATGAGATTTTGGTTGTCAAAAAGGTCTGAGATGAGGTTATTTGCTTGTTTCTTCCCTTATGTTATAAAAGGGAATCCCAAGTCTCATTCAAAGGGTTTTGATTTTTTGATCTTTCATCTATATAAGCTCTTTTTGCACAGTTTAAGTTATTTGATAGCACAGATATCAAATATTGTAATTTTGCTCTGTAATAAAAAAATATGACTCAAATACTTAAGTGTATTTATTTAATTTTGAATATCAATCTATCTTGCTCTCCAGTATTGTATTCACTATCTTTTGACTCAAAATAATCAAGGGTTATTTATAAGTTGTCATATCACATCATGTGTTATGGATGTTGAACTGTTAACTTTTTTTCAAGGAATGGATTAATATTCCTTTTAGTTATTTATCAAAGATTGTGTGAATGCAATAGGAGTTTATAATTAGTGTGATAAGTGTGTTCTTTGCTTGGTTTCTCAATGTAAGGTGGTGAGGTTATAAGAAGCCATGAGTTGGTTTGTTGTAGGGGTATATTTCATTTTTTGACTTTGTTGCAGATAAAACACTAATCAAACTAATTCATAAATTTTGAAGATTGATGCATAATCACATATCAAATCAAATATCAAAATTTTATTTTATTGCAAATTTTATGTGTTATGCACAAATCCATGCTAGCAAGGAAACATTAAGCATTGAGTTGAATGATGAATCACTGAGTACATGTAAAACTTATCAGTATGACACAATTAAAATATGAAATTATTAATAATATGTTAATGTATTCAATCTGATTCACAATTTCATGGAATACAATATAAAATATCATCAACTACAATTTGGAATATGATTCATGAAGTGCAATATAAATACCTAAAAACTGCTAATTCACTTCCATTTTCCAAATCAATTCATGGTCCTCACTCTACATTGAGATAAAGAGTCATCTTGATTTTGAGTCTGGTCTTTATTTTCTTCGCCTTGTGTACGTTCGCTTAACTGCATCTCAAACTCAACATTCAGTGTGTCACTGTCATTTGTGCCACTGCCACCACTACTAGTGTTTGAAGTGTTGCACAACCTTCTTCTTTCACATATGGACTTCTAGATTGTGAGTTCCCTTTCAAAAGGAGAACTTTGGACATTATATGTAGTTGTAAATACCCTCAAGCAATTTTCCAAATTCTTTCCTAGTTTGTTTCTTATATTTGATTTCAAAAACCCCAATGCACTAAAAAACTCACATCCTCTACCAACCCCAATATCATTGTTTGACATAAATCAACAAGTTTTAAATATTTTGATATCGAATCACACAATATTTCACTTTGACCTAAGGTTTTCCAAGCCCTTGTTATTGATCCTGCTTCCATGGGATTGTCCATGGACTCAAACTGGTCAATCATACTTAATGCAAAATGCCTAGCTTGTTCTCTAAGCTTAATTTCATTTATAATCCCTCCTATTTTTTGTCCATTGTATTATGAACTTTTCAAAAAGTGTTCAGCCAAGGTAATTACTTTTTGATGAAAAAATCATAGGGTATCTCAGTTGCCTCAAGTCCAAATTGAGGATACACAATAGACATGGCTTCAAGTATTTCATCTCAAGGGAATCATTGATAAATCTCTATGGAAAGAGATTTTGTAATATCCTTTAAATTAACACTAACAAATTTAACAATGTCATTAAAAGCTTCCTTTGTAACAGGTACTTCTCTAATGGAGTGCCTAACTATCGTATAATGGTGCATTGGTATCTCAAATCCACGTACAAAGACACATAACTACCTGCTTGCATTAAACTGTAAATAATTTTTAGGATTATTCAAATCTATAATTAACTACCAGCATACAAAATTTGGACTTTGAGAAGTTAGATCTAGATATAGATTATCGAGGGTCATGCATGTCATTCTACATAGTTTGGTATATTCATAGATATACATAGTTTTGTCTTGGGATTTCTTCACAAGACTGCTCATTTCATCCAGCATGGGGAGAAGACTAGCTAAAGTTAAGAGTGTCTCTATATCACTTAACCTATGTAAGAGGCCAGGAGCTTTGTCTACTATGTTGCGATGTTCGTACATTATTCCAATCAACGATCAATATTTTGAAGAACTCATTGTGTTGGTCCATGTAAGGAGATCCATTTGGTATCAACATCCTTAAGAATCTTGTTTCCTCTTGTTATTCCCTTAGCAAAATTTTGAAATTCCACAAAATGTTTGGGACTTCGACAAAAGTATGCGTAGAGCTTGCAAACTAGATTTTCAACTTTTGATACTATAGGATACTTGCTTATAATTATAAATGCTAAATTCATTTTGTGGGCCATGTAATGAATGCCAAGCATGTATGGTGTACAAGTAGTTTGTAACTTTATGAAAAGACCTCTCTTGTGACCTTGCATTATTGCAGCTCCATCAACTCCTACTCACACCAAATTTTTGGAAATTTTCAAATCATCCATACCTCCAATTTCATTCAAATATTTCTTAACTAGTTCAAATAGATTTTGTAATGTTGAACTATCCTTCATTTTATGAACACAGAGAAGATGAGCTTGGTAGACATGTTTTTGTACAGTATACACATGCATACAAACCCAAGAAGTATTATCTACCATAGTAACTTCATCTAAAGATAATGCAATGAAGTTTGACTCTTTTATTTTCTACTTTAAATCTTGCTTTTCCACCACAACAAGACAACTTTCCCATTCCCATCCAGTGTTTATTGACAAATGCGTGCTAAGAAAGTTAGGAATACCCAAAAAATATAATAAATTAATTTTTTTTGGATAGTCTGTCAAATGACGCCCTTTGAACAAAATATGAAAAATAACACTCATCTGAGTAGTTTTTTCTAGTTGTGCTCTTGCCATTACTTTTCCAAATTGAGCCTCAATTGTACCTCCACATGCAGCAAGCTTCACCATTATTTGCATATGCTCATCATAATCCAGGGAATACTTAACATGAAGACATTCTTCCTTTGAGTTCCATCTTACTACTAATTTTTCCTTTTTTTCTATGATTTATTTTTCATAAAATTTACTGATACACTTTTCTATAGTGTCAAGCTTCAGCTATAACTTCTTGTCTCTTTTACATTTCCAACTACAAATCTTACATTTGCATTATGTTGGACATTTATCTTTGTTTGCATTCTCCATTGGATCAATTAATGGGTACTTTAACACCCAATCAATCTAAAAAATTCCTTGTCATTTCCCACTCGCATCTCATTTTTCATTTGCCTTTTCTTTTCTTGCTACCAACATCATCTACGACACTAGTTGTAGCATAGAAAAATGTATCTTTGGACATTTTCACGCTTATTTGGGTCTTTTCTTATGGATATTGGCCTAGTTTTGCCTAGATTTAATGTTGCAATGTGGTCAACATATTCACATTAGGTCTTGGACCCTCTTGAATTAATAATAATTTTATGATGCCTTGTAAAAGTGTTGTGAAGTTTTGTAACACATTTTCACACTTTTCTAGGAACTTTTTAATATAATTCATTTAAATAACCTCTTTTTATCACTTACCAAGCCTTATTTCAAAGTGTTGTAAAGTGTTGTAACAAACATTCACACTTTTCTAGGCTTGTCATCAATAATTTGACCCTTTCTTATGCTTAAATAGCCCCTTTATACACCTACAGGCCCTACTTAAGTGTGTTTTTGAGAATAATCCTGTTAAACATCATTTAATACACTTTAATTCCCGACACCCACTTAAATTGCTTAAGTGGGACTAAATCACCCCAGGATTATTCTCAAAAACACACTTAAGTAGGGCTTGTAGGTGTATAAAGGGGTCATTTAAGCATAAGAAAGGGTCAAATTATTGATGGAAAGCCTAGGAAAGCGTGAATGTTTGTTACAACACTTTGAAATAAGGCTTGGTAAGTGATAAAAATATGTTATTTAAATGAATTATATTAAAAAGGTCCTAGAAAAGTGTGAAAATGTGTTACAACACTTCACAACATTTTTACAAGGCATCATAAAATTCTTATTAATTCAAGAGGGTCCAAGACCTAATGTGAATGTGTTGACCACATTGCAACATTAAATCTAGGAAAAACTAGGCCAACATCCATAAGAAAGACCCAAATGAGCGTGAAAATGTCCAAAGATACATTTTTCTATGCTACATTTATCCCCCACTTTAGTGAGAGGATGAACTTGCTTCAAACTCACACTAAAGTAGCCAAACATGCACATCAAGAGGGATATGAACGCACCCATGTTGGAAAGATGATACAACAACAATCAAAAGGGATGATCAAGGCCCCAGGATCAAGATCGCATGGCAAACCAAACAGAAGCACAAAGGAATACACATGAAAATGATGCAAAAGAATGAAAGGGGGAGAAGGAGAAGGAAAAAGAGAATTAGATCAAGCTTCAATCGTTTGTCCATCCCGTTGTGGATCAAATCTAGGTTGTTTGTCTGGAAAACGCATACTCACTCTGAGGTGACGGAACTAATGGTTGTCCACCGGGTGAGAAGGCCCAAAAGGTTAGAAACATACACTCATGGTTGCTATGCACTCACACACACGTAGGTGGCTACAGGGAAATTCATGCCTCAGAATGGGCTTCTCACTCAACCATATCAAATTTATACCTCCCGATAACTTTGATAAGGCACCACAAAATAAAATGACTTTTCGAGCTTCATGAGACAAGAAAAACTTTGTATGCTTGGAGCTCATGAACAAATGCGATGGAACCTCATGCATGCAAGTTGTGTTATGCAAGGTGGCCATATAAAAAATGCAAAATGAAACATGCAAAGAATGTTTAGAGGAGTCTTGCTTAGTTCATGTGAGGTCTTTAACTTATGGAACACTGTGTCTAATGTCTCCAAGAGAGGACCAATCAAAGAATATAAAATTTACAACTTAGGGGATGCAGTGTGTCGCATCAAGCCACTAAGAGGAATGTAATATTCTAAGATAGATCACATTCATGAAAGACATCACATCCAATGTCATCCACAAAGCAACAAAACACATCATATGAAGTAAGAAGGTTGCACTAAGAACTAAGAAAAAGAAAAAAAAATGTAAATGAATAATGCTAATGTATGCCCCCACTTTAAAGGAATTGTTACACACCATATTGTGAGAAATTACTTTAAAGTAGCAAATGAAAAATGCAAACAAGAAAGAAAGACATGAGAGCCAACTTGAAAAGCCCTATGCCAATTCATATGTTTTTGAGTATGGATGCATCATGCGAAAGGGAAGAAAAAGGAAAAGAAAGGGGTTTCCCCCAAAATGAAAACACCAAACACATAAGGGATCTATGGATGTGGGGTCAGTATGTTCTATGCTGCAATGTTGTTTAGAGAGCTCAAAATTGTCATCATCCCCCAAATACATAGAACTGAAAGAATGACACAAAGAGAGCGAAAACAAAGAAAAAGAAAGAACCTTTTGGGTCAACATGGAAGAGACATAGGGTGTCTTGATGCTTTGCATCATCTCCAAAAGGAAAACATAAGACAAAAAGGAAAATGAAAGGCGAAAAATGAAAAAAATTTGAGTCAACATGAAGGAGACATGAATGTCTCAATGCCATGCATCATCCCCAAAAGGAAAACACAAGAAAAAGACCAAATAAAAGGTAAAGAAAAATAAAGGCCTTTTGGTTCAACATGAAAGAGACATGAATGTTCCAATGCCTCGCGTCATCCCCAAAAGGAAAACACAAGAAAAAGGTGAAAGTGATGTACAACATAGAGAAGAATGAAGGTACAAATAGAGGAATGTCATAAAGAGAGAGAACATCAAATAGAACATCATGGGGGATCACATTATGTACATGCAAATACACAAAAGAAAAAGAAAAAGAAAAAGACTAGTAAGGAAAATGTGAGTCGATCATCAAGCAAGTCATCCACCTCCCAGTCATGTTCATTATATGTCGAGGGAGAGCAACTGACCAAAGGGACAAGAGAAAGTTTCGAACCAGGGGAATCATTGGGTTCAACACTCTTTATAGGAGATTTTTCATTTAAGGGCATGGAAGAGGAAATGTGTTCAAATCATTATGCACCTCTTCATCGATTTTAGCAACCTCATCATCGTCCAATTGTTGGATTGGATTGTTTTGTTGTACGAATGATAATGTCCATTCTGAGGCATGAATTTCCCTGTAGCCTCAGAATGGGCTTCAAATCATATGGGCTACAGGAGGACGAATGATAATGTCCAATGAAGAGTGTAACTCTTTTGGTAATTGTTGGATTGGATCATTTTGTTGTGCTTGGGAAGGAGGTTTATCATGCATTGCATTTGTCAAGTGTGGATTTTGATTTTCTTTATTTTCTTCTTCATGTAACTTGCGAGCAAGGGCATGACGTCTATGCCTATGCTCCCTAGCTCCTCTATTTCATTTGGTTTTTTGTCAAGTTGTGTTGGTGAAGGAGCGAGTTGATCAACCATAGGTTGATTTTCTTCCCTGAGAGTAGGAACACAAGGAACCATGGAAGGTTGTTCATCCACTTTCTCCTTTTCTTTGTAAACCTGTTTTATTCGAGGAGGCATGATAGAGTTACTTTCATTGTCTCTTGGTCTCTTGGACGATGTCGAGGAGGTTTCTGGTGTTGGTCGATCATTTTTGTTTGGATCTTGTTTAGGTTGAAGCATGGTTTCATCTAGGATAGGAGTGTCAGAAGTGGATGGGGACATGTTGCAGAGAGACAATTTTGTGATTTTCTTTGCTTTGAATTTTTGGTAAGCTATGAAAAATAGGTCTTGTCGAGGTGTTATAGGCTCCATGGGCTCGAGCCAAAAGGCTTCTAAGGAAAATTTTCCTTTGGAAGACAAGGGGTTAAAGCTGCTATGGTGGATATTGAATATTTCATTGTCAAATAGAAAATTTAAGCATTTGTGTATAATTGAAGGGATAACTTTCATTGAGCGAAGCCATGGATGGCCTAGCCTCAAATGAAACTGGTCCGACTGCAGGTGTAGCTCAGAGAAAAACACACGAGAGAGTTAGGAAATTCAAATCTAATCTATTCAAACTATACTAATCAATCCTCAAAGCTTAGATAATCGGGCACAAAAGAAAGATTAAGAACAACATGCATAAAAGAAACTATTTTACCAAACATGCGATCAATTATGTTGAATAACCTCCATTACTCTTCTCCATTTCGTTTGTGTAGTGTACTTACCCTCATATTTTCGAAGTTCATGCAAGCATAGCCTAAGTGTTGTGATTAAGACAAAACATCGAAGATTCAAGATAATTTCTCTAAAATTCATACGATTTCGAGAGAGATTGGAATGATGAAAGACAGATCAATTTATAGAAAATTGATCATTCGAACGACAGGTCAGGATTGAAAGATCAATGGACGGTTGAGATCGGCAGATTAGACATGCATTCTGATAATTTTCAGTAGTGACATGAGTGATACAAATTAGAAATAGAAATAAAGATTAAATAAATGATTTAATCTTCAAGTTTGGTATTCGAAAATAGAAGAATTACCTTTGCATGACAAAGATAAAGATGGATTAAAGCAACTCTTTGTTTCAATGCACACACAAGATTTAATTAATTAAATGGGAATATTTAATTAATATGCATGTACACGCGTGGGTGGTAGGGTGGCCCCCCCTCCATCATGTTCCTTCTCTCATTCATTCATGAGACCGATGGAAAAGCAAAGGAAAATCACTAGTTAAAAATGGGAGAGGAAATGGGGTGCAGGTTGGGGAGAGCAAGGTGGCAGTGCAGTGGTAAGGCCACATCACCTCACGTATTAATCCAAGTTGTTGGGGGAACGAGGGAGGTAAGCTAACAAAAGAATGGCAGTCCACCAAATTTGGGGAGATCTCAGAGAAGTCGGATGTTTTAATGACACATGAAGCACAGGATAATCAGAATGACACGTAGGGTACGGCCATCATGGAAGTTTACGCAAATTGGCCGAGTGGCAGAAGTCAATCTTCACGAGGTTATAGCTGAATTAAAGCCAAGGTTACAGGAAAAAAATTTCTTGCAAGGATGGATTGCCTTGCTTAGCCATCATTTCAGGCTCATGTGTGATGGCTCAGCCTTGCTGTATACGGGCCTTTTAAATGTGGACGGATGACGGCATTCTCACAGTACGGTTTTCAAATTTTGTTTTGTTGGTTGTCTTTGTGCAGGGAACTTTCGACTAGAGGGTTGCAAATGGCGAAGATGAGCAGATCAAAATTCATCATCTCCATCTCAGCGGAGGGGTTAGAAAGCTTCGGTGTCGACACTCCTGTCTCCTTGGTGGCGACGGAGAGAAAAATAGCATTCAGGGAAATTACCGATCAAAGGCTGAAGAGAATCCTGCTTGAGGATGATCCCCTGATCATGTTAGCAGCCAAAATGATATTAGGAAAGGCCCACTTGGATAGAAGGGAATTTGTGAGGGATAACGCACACATTTCTTCTCGGTTCTTGGCCATCATTTTGGACTTGGAAGTGCCGAAGGTGGAGGAAAAGGAAATGATGGAGCATCTTTTTCGTAGCAACCTATTAGGAGGGTTAGAGAAGACACTGAAAGCGGCCTTCATGGGTAAAGGAATCATGTGCCCCTTGGATTGGAAACCCTTTGGGAGATGAATGAGGCAGTAAAGGTATATCCCTTCCTTCTAGACTTAAAGGGACCAGAGCTCATGAGGCACAAAATGATCTCGGCCATGGCGGTTGAATTTATGAAAAGAAAATTGGGGTTGGTGACAGAGGAGGGTATGGAATGGGAGGAAGATTTCACCTTGTTTGCAGAAGTAAATGGTTTCCTACAAGGCTCGGCCTCAGTGTATAAATTTTTTGTTTTAAAAATTATAATTGGAGATGGATTTTTTGAAGTTATGCAGTGGGACTGCAATTTTGTGTCGATCGTAGCATGCTCCCGGGCTGGTAGGTCTAGATTTCATGGAAGAATGGTGGTTTCTCCTGCTATGCAGACGTAATGTATATTTTATTAAGCTTAATACAATTCTTAACCTTGCGTATCAAAAAAAAAATGCATGTACACGCAATTGAGTTAGAACTAGATGACTAAATGATATGATGAAGATATCACTCGAGAAAGCAACTCAGACATTAAATCCAAAGTTAACTGCACGATTTAAATAGTTGTTGAGTCGATTCAAAGTGAATACTTAGATAACTCACACAATTATCCAAATATAGAGGAATGCGTTAATATAAGATTTATGAATTAAATAATTCATTTAATTCAAGATTTGATATTTGAAGAATAATTAAATAAATAAGATTTATTTAATTAAGTGATGAAGGGATTTAAATGAATAATTAAATAAATAAAAGGATTTATTTAATTATAGTTGAAATATGATAGAGGTAAATTAAATAAGAATTTATTTAATTGAAGAAAAGGTTAATTAGTAACATAATTAAATAAAAGCGTTTATTTAATTAATCAAATAGAATAAAGAAAAGTGTGAATTAATTAAATAATTAAGATTATTTAATTAATAGAAGAATAAATATTAAGGTAAATTAATTAAATAAATAGATTTATTTAATTAATAAGGAAATGAAGACTATAGAGAACAATTAAATAATTGACATTATTTAATCATGACCATGGAAATACGAATTATGAAGAAATTGAAGTCGCAGGCTTAGACCAGATTTCAGTGTCTACATTTGCCCCTCTTTGATACAATGTCATTTCAGCGTTGTGTCAAAGAAAATCGATAAAAATATGCCCTAGTCATTCCCCGGTGTAAAACAGGTGAAGGTATGCCCCCTCGGGAAAATTAACAAATTTTTAAAAAAATTCAAAAAATTTTGGAAATAATCCCGATTAGTCCATCGGATAGCCAGAAATGTAGTGGAGTTGATGGAATTGAAGTTGGAAGTGTTAAGGATGGGTACGGGTCAATTAAAGTTGGAATTTGACGCGGCCAGTAGAAAGGATTGCCACCAAAACCCTAGGTATAAATAGAAAATGGGGTAAAAACCAATTCATTTTACCCACATAGCTTTGAGATTTGAGAGTTTGCTCTACACCCCCAGTGAAGACGTCTCCCGTTCCGCACACCCATCATCGAGCATACAGGATCCAGACCTTCAGGCAGTCAGCCGACGCAGACCCCCCGGTATGTACCTTAATCTTGACTTTTGAATTTTCGATTTGTGCTGAGTTTCTATGCGTTTATTTGCATTTTGAGTTATGCGTCACTTTATTGAAAAGTCGCATGTGAGTGTGTAATCAACACATTTGCATGCAGATCAATGCATTTGTAAAATCATGTATATGGTTAGCGTAGGGTTTCTATTGTTCAACGCATTTGTATTTTCATTCCACGTATTTGCTAAATAGCAAAACATGTGCATCTAAACTAGTCACAATTATTTATTTTTCAACGCATTTGAAAATATTTCGACACCTCCCTCTCCTACCACCTCGCCGACCACCTCCACCACCATCTCTATCATCGCCCCATCCCCCTCCACCTCTTCGACCTCTGCCTCTGCCACACCTACCATGCAGTCCTGTCCCTCACCGCTCTATCGGCACCGGCTGATTTGGATCCGTAAGGGGTATCGGCCTGTGCACAGCCCACCACTAATCGTATGCCTCGGTGGTACCTGGGTCTGCTACATCATCTCTCCATCCCCACTAAACTACCTGCAATGCATCAATATTTGCCTTGGCAATGGCCACTGGAATCTCTGGACCCCACAAAGGAATCTCTAGCGAGGACCTCGCAAACTCTGCCCGTCCTCTCAGCACATCCTGTACCTCTCTGAACTGTCATAATACACAGTCTGGAAAATGTCACTCTATAATATGGACATGTGAAACAGTCTGCCCAATCAAGTACTGTGTCTGACAGAAAAAAGGCAAGTTCCCATCCTCGTCTGACCACTCTGCACATCCCAAGTACGGTCTCCATGTAAACTGTACTATAGTGTCAATGGCATGTCTGAAATACCCGGTATCTCCCATGTGGTGCTAAGTGTTTTCCCCCGCATAATGGAAGGCATAAGGGGCTCCGTGTTGTACATCGACTGTAACCAATGGCCGAAAAATAGCAATGTGTTCCCATGCGCATACCATCAGGAGCGTGGTACCACAACTCATAGACTGAGCCTCTCGATAGGCTATATCATGCAAATGAAAATACAACATGCCAAGGAGACAAGGACCCCAAGCATATACCTCTCGTCGCTCTAACATACCTACCAGCATCTCCCCCCAACCCACAAGAAAACCATGACCTCAACGGTTAGGAAGGACTATACCACCTATCAGTGTACATAATAGACATTCCAACCACCTATACCTCTATGCCAATACATGCCATCTAATCTCATAATGATCAAACCCTAACTGTCTGATATCGGCATGAGGGTAGTATCTGCACATCTCAGCAACACCCCTCTGGGTATCGTACCTCACCCTCATGCCTCTAATGGGAACTCTCAAAATCATGTAGAATCCTCAAAGGCAACTGTCGCCTCTCCAGTAGGCAGGTGAAATGAGGAAGTCTTTGAGTGCCACCGCTTGCACAACGCCGTCAGTAGACCCCGATTTGCCTGAATGGCAGGCATGTCCGTCACATGGAAAAGACCCAACTGCCATAGGAATCATCTCTTCATGCTCCGCAAGCTACCTCAGAAGCGAAAAGTCGTTGGTCTCGACTCTCGCATATACACAGTGTCTAAAACAACCTATAATGGCATTATATATGCCTCATTTCATAATCAATCACCTATCCTAGTGCAAAATGACAAAATCACATGCTATTCAAATGTGTCATTATTTTTCTAATGCATCATTCTTTTTCAAATGCATTGTAGAAAACAAAATGTGTAATTCAACTTCACAAATGTGTCATTATTTCTCAAATGCGTCACTTTCAAATGAAAATGTGTGCAAAAATAACAAATGCATCTGCGTAAATCAAATATCACATGCCACTGCATAAATCAAATATCAACTGCGTCGAAATATTTTCAAATGTGTTGAAAAATAAACAATTGTAGTTATTTTAGATGCACATGCATTGCTATTTAGCAAATGTGTGGAATGCAAATACAAATCCGTTGAATCGCAGAAACCCTACGCTAACCATATACGTAATTTTACAAATGTGTTGATCCGCATGCAAATGCGTTGATTACGCACTCACATGCGGCTTTTCAATAAAGTGGCGCATAACTCAAAATGCAAATAAATGCATAGAAACTCCGCGCAAATCAAAAATTCAAAAGTCAAGATTAAGGTACATACCGGGGGGTCCGCATCGGTCAGCCGCCTGAAGGTCTGGATCCTATATGCTCGATGGTGGGTGTGTGGAACGGGAGACATCTTCGCTGGGGGTGCAAAGCAAACTCTCAAATCTCAAAGCTATGTGGGTAAAAATGAATGGGTTTTTACCCCATTTTCTATTTATACCTAGGGTTTTGGTGGCACTCCTATCTATTGGCCGCATCAACTTCCAACTTTAATCGACCTATACCCGTCCTTAACACTTCCAACTTCAATTCCATCAACTCCACTACATTTTTGGCTATCCGATGGACTAATCGAGATTATTTCCAATTTTCTTTTTAATTTTTCAAAAATTTGTTAATTTTCCCAAGGGGGCATACCTTCACCTGTTTTACACCGGGGCATGACTGGGGCATATTTTTATCGATTTTCTTTGACGCAACACCGAAATGACATTGTATCAAAGAGGGGAAAATGTAGACACTGAAATCCGGTCTAAGCCTATGACTTCAATTTCTTCATAATTTTTATTTCCATGGTCATGATTAAATAATGTCAATTATTCAGGAAAAAATGATGGCTCTGTGTGGAGGTGTGGTGCGAGCTAGGGCCTGCATGCCTAAGCCCGACCTGTTTCATGCATCCCTGCTCAGTACAGGATTTTGCTTGCAATTTTCGGGGGTGGGGGGTTGTTTTTCTTCTTGTTTGTAGGGTTGCTCTAGTTGGAAAGGGGTTTCCAACTGTTATTGGCTTGTTTGGTGAGCATTCTCAGCTACAAATCTGTGCGTGTTGTGTCCTCAGTGGGAGGCGTGCGGCAGTCTGAGACTATGGGTCTCCTGCCCCGTCTCCTTCTCTTTTTTGTTGAGGATTTTTCTCTTTGGTCTATGGCGAATCGAGGCCTAGTCTCTTCTTAGGTATCCTCTAGGGATTTAGAGATGGTAGAGCCATCTTCTTTGATGCAAGTCGGTGTTAAGGAACAAACAAGTAAACCCCAATCTGGGGAAGGTGTATCCTCTTCAAAAAGGATGTTTCGAATCAAAAAAGTAAATGGATGCTTGGAGAGATCCGAGGATCGACCAGTCTTGGTTATTCAACCTGAGCAAGTTTCAAAGGATTTTGAATACTGGTGCAATCATGCCCTCATTTGCAAATTTTTGGGCCTTCGCCTTTCTTTATCTATGCTAGAATCTTGGGCACATCGGGTTTGGAACCCAAAAGGAGATATGGAGATTCTTTTAGCGGCTAATAACTATTTTCTGGTTATTTTCTCCAGCATATCGGATAGGAATAGGGCTTTTGAAGTAGGCCCTTATTTCTTTAACCAGGTGGAGCTCTCCATCAAGCCTTGGCACATGGGTTTCAACTCTGCTGAGGAGATCCCCTCGTAGGTGCCTATGTGGGTTTGATTGCTGAGGCTTCCATTGGAATTCTGGAGGGAAGATATTCTTCACTCAATCTCATTGCTTCTTGGAAAACTTGTGGGATCGGCTACACAAACTCAAGATCGTAAGGTAATTTCCTTTGCGTGTATTTATGTAGAAGTTGATTTAAATAACCCATTACCAGATTCTATGGAGATTTGCATGGGATCATCTTCTTGGATCCAACAACTGGATTATGAGACCCTACCATTCAGATGCAGAATTTGTCATGAATATGGTCATTTACATTGCAAATGTCCTAGAAATAAATCTTCCCCCTTGGCTGCCTCTAGACCTCCTTTCTCTGCTTCTAGGGAGGATAAGGGGAAGGCCCCTTTGTCTAATGGACCTACAAATAAGGAGGGATTTATTTCGGTTAAGTCACGTAACAAAGGAAAAGGCAAGAAGAGAACCTAGTTGGATAGACAAAATGATGGCACTTTTAACAGATTTGATGTTCTTAATGACTTGGTCCAAGAGGAAGGAATACTAGTTGAGCTATCTTCTGGGGCCAAGGGATAGCATGAGGTTCAAGATGAGGAGACAAAGAAAGAGGATCATCTTTGTTCCCTAGGGGATCAATAGGTTGGATAGATGGCTATGGATTTTCCTTCTCAAGTTCAGGAGAACAGAGATCTCAGGGAGCCACAGGTTCCAGAGGGTACAGTTATGTTGGATTCTATTCCCCCTGCTACTAAGGGGACCTCAGTTTCTATGAAGGGTAACAAAGCTTCTCCTGCCTTAGGCCTACAATAGAAATACTTTAAAAAGGGGCCTCTAGACAAGCTGTCAAGGAGTGGATGGAAGACTGATCAAGAGAAGGTTAAGATTATGGGTGAGACATTGGTCGAGTCAGGGTCTATGAAACCCATTGATTCCCACTTCTCCCAACCCCATAAATGATTTTTTTATCATGGAATGTAAGGGGGTTGAACAACATCCCTAGACAAAAGGATGTTCACAGATTAATTGATTCTCAGTCTCTTGATATTGTCTTTATTCAGGAAACCAAGCTTACAGTGGATGGTCTGGCTAATTGTGCTCTGTGTATTTGGCCCTAAGGCTATTGGCAGGGGGTGGGTGCTCAGGGTAGTTCAGGGGGGTTGCTTGCTTCTGGAACCCGAGGAAGGTTTCCCCCTTATGGTGGATCTCTAGTCGGTCTTCCATCTCTATGGTTGCTTCTAGCTTTGAGACTGGAGAAAGGTGCCTTTTATCCAATATTTATGCTCCTATTGATCTGTTAGGTAAGTCAAATCTTTGGGCTCACATCAATTTTGTTCGGTCCCTAGACTCATTTCTCCCATGGATTATGGTGGGTGAATTTAATGCGGTTACTAGTTTGGATGAAAAATGAGGTGGGTTAGCCAGGATGGAGCCTTCTTCAAACTTTCTTAGAGATAATATTGGTTTCTTGAATATCATTGATATTAAGCCAATCAATGGTGTTTTTACTTGGAATAATAGGATGTGTGGTGTTGAGGCTATTTTCAAAAGGCTTGATAGATTTTTGGTTTCCTGCTATTGGATGAACAACAGGTGGACCATCAGTTCAAAAATTCTTGTTTGGTGAGGCTCTGATCATTGGCCTATCAAGTTCTCTACCACCTCATATGGAGTCTCCAAAAACCCTTCTTTCAAATTCCAGTTGATGTGGTTAAGATATCTATCTCTATAGGGTCTTATGTTGGATTGGTGGCATGAAGGGAGGCCTGCCCATGGTACGACCGTGTTTACTTTTAGTAAGAGGCTTCAACATGTGAAATACAGGCTTAAGAGGTGGAATAAACCATGTTTTGGGAACCTACATGTTCAGAAGATAGCTGCCCAGTCCAAGTTGGATACTGTCACTCATCAAATTCGGGACCATGGGATGACCTTTGATCTGAGTAAAGTTGAGTCCTTGGCTCTTAAGGGTTTAGAAGAGTGGGAGCTTCGGGAGGAGATTTTCTAGAAGCAAAAATCTCTTGTTGATTGGCTTCAGGAGGGGGATAGGAACACTGCTTTTTTCCATAACTTGGTTAAGGCTCGGAGGCATGGAAATTCTATCTCCTCTCTAGTTTCACCTGAAGGGGCTCAACTCTCTTCCTGTGAAGAAATTTCCAGGGAAGCTGTCAGTTATTTTTCAAATCTGTTTACTAGGGAGGATCTTGCAGCTAGGGTCAAGGAGAGGGCCATCTTGTAATGTATTCCCCACCTAGTCACTGCTGAGATGAATGGGGCTCTTATGCGCCCTATCTTGCTACCTGAACTAGAGAAAGTTGTGTTTAATATGAAAAAGGTAAGGCTCATGGCCCATATGGGTTTCTGATTGAGTTATTCCAAGAATTTTGGGAGATAATAAAGCTTGATCTCCTTGATGTGGTTCAGGAATCCCAAAGGAACAAACAAATGCTTAAGTCTTTGAACTCTGCTTTCTTGGCTCTCATACCTAAGAAGGAGGGGGCTAATCGTTTGGATCAATTCAGGCCTATTGCTTTATGTAATGTTATATACAAGATCATCACCAAATTGATTGCTGAGAGACTCAAACCACTTCTTTACGCTTTAATCTCTGTTGAGCATGGTGGTTTTGTTGGTGGGAGACAAATTTTGGATGGTGTTGTGATAGCAATGGAGACTATTCACTCTATGGCTACCTCTAAGGAGAAGGCTATGTTTATTAAACTTGACATGGCTAAAGCTTATGATCGGGTGAGTTGGGAGTCAGAAAATTCTCTTGGCTTTTGGCTTTGAAGAGGAGTGGGTGAATTGGGTTCTTAGTTGTGTGACCTTGCCTTCCTTTTCAGTTCTCATTAATGGGGAACCTTCTGAATTGTTTAGTGCTTCTCGGGGAATCGACAAGGGGATCATTTATCTCTGTATTTATTCATTATCATGGTGGAGGGTCTTGGTAGATTTATTAAATCTCTAGTGAGGCAGGGTCTTATCCAGTGCTAGAGCTGGAACAATAATCTTCCTCCCTATTCTCATCTTCAGTTTGTGGATGACACTGGTTTGATGGGAATGGCCAGAATTAGTGAGGCAGCGAATTTCAGGAGAGCCTTAGACATCTATTTGAAAGCTTCAGGTCATAGTATTAATGAGGATAAATCGTCCATTTATTTCTTTAATACTCCTCAACTTATTCAGAGTAGGATTGCTAGGATCCTTAGATTTCAAATCAGTTCTCTTCCCTTGGTGTACCTTGGGGTTCCTTTGGCTTTGGGATCTTAGCGCAGAGATTATTGGTAGGGGATCTTGGATAAATTCTGAAGTAAGGTTAGTCATTGGACTTACAGATGGCTATCTTTTGCTAGGCGTGTGATTCTCCTAAAGACTGTGATGCAGTCCCTCCCCATTTATAAGTGTTTTGTGTAGGTTCCCCCTTCCTCCTTTGTGAGGGATTTTGAGGCTCTTTCTCGGCAATTCCTTTGGTCTAACAACCTTCTATCCTCGAAGTGGAGTTTAGTTAGGTGGGAGTATGTCTGCAAGCCGAAGTATGCTGGGGGCCTTGGTCTCAGGTCTGTAGCTCTTTTTTTCACGGCCTTGGTGGCCAAGCTTTACTGGAGGTGGTGTAACAATCAGGAATAGGATTGGGCCAATATTCTTACCTACAAGTATCTTCTAGGAGTTGATAGCTAGGATGTGCCAAGGCTTACTTTGCTAGGAAAAGGATCTTATATTTGCGATACTCTTAAAAAGGGAGTTCAAATTATTAAGGATGGTCTCTTCTGGATCTGTAATAGAGGATCTGAGGCTCTATTTTGGCAGGACTCTTGGGATGGCCACCATCCCATTATCTCTAGCTTCCCTTAGCTTCAGCCTCTTTGCAAAAATTTTATTGATGCTGGGTGGACTAAGGTGGAGCATTTTAAAACAGTCATGCATTTTGGTCAAGTGGAGGAGACTTGTTGGAAGGACCTTGAAGAGTGGCCCATGGGTGGTTCGGATGAGGATTGTGCTGAGCTAGCTAAAGTCTTGGAGGGTAGGTTCTGCAGTTCCCTTAATGAGAAGGACATGTTGGCGTGGAGTCTGAGCCCAAAAGGAAAATATATTGTTGCTCAAGGTTATGCTCTGCTTGACAAGAATTTTCTTGGTCAAGCTGAGGTGCCTTGGTGGAAGAAGGTATGGAACAAATTCTCTTGGCCCAAATGCAATTTTTTCTTATGGTTTGTTGCTCAGAAGAAATGCCTCACTTGGGAGAATCTTCGCAAGAGAGGTTTTCAGGGACCTTTTATTTGTTTCCTTTGCTTGCACAATGAGGAATGTACTCCCCATTTGTTCTTTCTCTGCCCCTTTTCTAGAGAGATCTGGCACAGGTGGTGGGAGGCTTGGCGTCATGGTTGTATTCATACTACCTCCCTACTTGAATTTTGGGAGAGTTTGGGCAGGCCTCCAGCAAAAACATCTTTCCTTCAAGTGGCCTGGGCAATAGGGCCTATTTTTATTATTTGGAACCTTTGGTTGGAAAGGAACCGTAGGGTTTTTTGTGATTCCAAATTAGAGAGTGTTCAGTTGTGGCAGAAGATAATTAGCAGACTATAGGAGACTATTTCTACTAAGTCTGACATGACTAAAAATATTGATCCTAGTGATTATGTTGTTGTGAGGAATTTGAACCTGGGGGATAGTAGAAGGGGTTGCATTGCTGGAAAAAGACCTCAACATTTCAAGTAACGGGTTTGTCGTGATGGGAGGTGGATGCCTCCCCCAGTTGGGGTCCTGAAGATTAATACAGATGACTCTTCTAGTGGGAACCTAGGACATGCAGGTATTGGTGGTATATGTAGAGGCAATGATGGTGGTGCGGATTTTTTCTTCTTTGTTTACAAAGGACATCACTCTAATAATTTGATGGAGGCCCTTGCTATTAAGATTGCAGTTGAGAGAGGTTGCTCGTTGGGCTGGAGGAGGATTATCTATGAGTCAGATTCTCAGATTGTTGTGGATATGTTGAACAACCAAAGTTTGGATGATGTTAACTGGAAATTAGCCTCAGTGGTTAGACAGATTCTAAGTTTATGCAGTTCCTTGGATTTTCTCTCCTTTTGCCATATCCCTAGAGAATGGAATAGAGTGGCTGACTATTTGGCGAAGTGGGCTTCTGAGAGTGTGGATGGTTGGGATATTAGTGGAAGGGATGAGTTACCTTCTGATTATCTTGAGACCTTGGACAGGTTATTATTAGAGGACAGAAATATGTAGTGCTTTTGGTGGTTTTTTGGCTGTGTTTCTGGTGTGGTTGGCCTTTGGCCTTTGCTATGTATCTTGGATTTGATTGAACAAATTTTTACCCCTTTTTTTATAAAAAATAAAAAAAGTAAAAAAAATAATGTCAATTATTTAATTGTTCTCTAAAGTCTTCATTTCTTTATTAATTAAATAAATCTATTTAATTAATTAATTTACCTTAATATTTATTCTTCTATTAATTAAATAATCTTAATTATTTAATTAATTCACACTTTTCTTTATTCTATCTGATTAATTAAATAAAAACTTTTTATTTAATTATGTTACTAATTAACCTTATCCTTCTTCAATTAAATAAATTCTTATTTAATTTACCTCTATCATATTTCAACTATAATTAAATAAATCCTTTTATTTATTTAATTATTCATTTAAATCCCTTCATCACTTAATTAAATAAATCGTATTTATTTAATTATTCTTCAAATATCAAATCTTGAATTAAATGAATTATTTAATTCATAAATCCTATATTAACACATTCATCTATATTTGGATAATTGTGTGAGTTATATAAGTATTCACTTTGACTCAACTCAACATCTATTTAAATCGTGCAGTTAACTCTGGATTTAATGTCTGAGTTGCTTTCTCGAGTAATCTCTTCGTCATATCATTCAGTCATCTAGTTCTAACTCAATTGTGTGTACATGCATATTAATTAAATATTCCCATTTAATTAATGAAATCTTGTGTGTGCATTCGAACATAGAGTTGTTTTAATCCATCTTTATCTTTGTCATGCAAAGATAATTCTTTTGTTTTTGAATACCAAACTTGAAGATTAAATCATTTATTTAATCTTTATTTTTGTTTCTAATTTGTATCACTCATGTCACTATTGACAGTTATCGGAATGCATGTCTAATCTGTCGATCTCAACCGTCCATTAATATTTCAATCCTGACCTGTCGTTCGAATGATCAATTTTCTATAAACTGATTTGTCCTTCATCATTCCAATCTCTCTCAAAATTGTATGAATTTTAGAGCAATTTTCTTGAATCTTTGATGTTTTGTCTTAATCACAACGCTTAGGCTATGCTTGCATGAACTTTGAAAATCTGAGGGCAAGTACACTACACAGACGAAATGGAGAAGAGTAATGGAGGTTATTCAACGGAATTGATCGCATGTTTGGTAAAATAGTTTCTTTTATGCATGTTGTTCTTAGCTTTCCTTTGTGCTCGATTATCTAAGCTTTGAGGATTGATTAGCATAGTTTGAATACATTAGATTTGAATCGCCTAACTCTCTCATGTGTTTTTCTCTGAGCTACATTTGGCCTGAGCTTTTTAGAGGCACGCAGTGAGAGGTCTCAGACTAGGATCTACAGCAGGACAGTGAGCACAGAGGGTGTTGAGCAGCCATGTAGAGCTGGTCCATACGATAGGCCACATTTAGGGCACAGGTCATCAGGTTCCTGGCATCAGTCATCCACACACTCTAGTCATGATAGCAATGGTAGTTCAGGATAGGGACATTTGTTGATATGCATTGAGACATTGTATTATGATCATATAGCCTGCAGGCTTCCATATTTATTGATACATTATGACATTGTGATGCGACACTGTTGAGGGATATATATAAATGATTTTGGCGGTGATTCTCATGATATGCATTTCTATTTATTGATTATGCAGTCCTTTATTTGTACATATTATGTTTATATGATATGCCTTGTGATGGATGATTGTATCTACTTTATGATGTGTTTATGCAGCCTATGATGTGATGTTGATTCTATGTGATGTTGAGTCTATGTGATGTATGCATTTTATAGTTATGAGATGCAATATGATGTTATATGTACAATGCTTTTTACATGTGATGTTATACAGATGTCATGTGGTACATGTATTTACATTTGTTATGTACATGGAATGCTTATGATATGTAATCTATGATGAGAAATGTCTACTATGCCATGATGTCCTACATATAATAAATGCCTATATGATTTTATATTTTCTAATGCAAGATGTATGTATGATTGATGATGTATGATTTGGAAATGATATTTTCTAACATAAATGTGTATGCAGGATGATTTATATTGTTGTGTGTGTCACAAGACTCCGTCATAATGCAAGAAAGAAGAATTGTTAGTGCGGAAAGAGAGATTGAGAAATAATGAAAGAAATGTGATGGATGTTAGTATTAGCAATCTTCGATGTTTCGATGTATCACAAAAGGCATTGCACTTTATCATCATTGGGTGGGACTAATACAAATGGAGAAAAACACCATGATATGACATAGATCAAGGTGTGCAAGGTCATCCACTTGCTAACAACAGACAGTCGCAGACAAGGATTGTCGTTAACTCATACTAAGGGCACAAGTTTCCCTAGTCTTTTTGTCAAGACAAACCATAGATAGCAAACAAAATAAAAGACGAGTCATTAGACATCATCGCTCCTCTAAATCCTTCATGGGACATCCTTGAGGAAACTAGTAACATGACTCAAAATCAAACTTTAAAAGACAGTTGACAGACAACAGTCAAAGAAAACAAAATTTTGATGCATCGTTGCTTCTCTAAATCCTTCATGGGACATCCTTGAGAAAGATAGTAACATAATTCCCATCATAAATTCAAATGAAATGATAAGATAAATAAGTCGGAAAGTTAAAAAAAAGCCAATAAAATATTTGCCAAAACTTGATCTGTTTGTTTAATTTATTTTGATTGATAAAAGGATTGATTGATAGAGCCTGATTTCAGGAGATACACATACCAGATAAGACTTTGAGTCTAGTTTCGATGTTATGACTATTTGTATAAGGCATGACAAAGTGTGGTTTCAGAAAGACATGTATCGTATAAGACATTGAGTCAAACATCGTTGATGTGATAACCTGTGTAAGGCTATGTTTGATTGTTTGACAATGTCAATTATGTAGGAAGGACTCATCTTGTATAAGACATAGATTGTTTTGCCGATATAGGTATTCAGGAAAGACTCATCCTAAATAAGACATAGGTTGATTGTTTTGATTATTTTTGTTTCCAAGAAGGACACATCCTGTAGCAGACGTTAGTTGATATGTTTTGATTGTTTCATTTGGCAAGTTGTTTGGCTAGACTTAGAGACATTGCTGAATTGTTCACCAGATTGATGCATGACATGATACGATGTGTGGACAATTGACTGTGTGTGATGAAAAACCCTAAAGGATTGACCTAGTGCGGCCTCGGGGGCTCATCGATTGATGGTCTTCCCTATGTTATACACACAGAGACCTCGTAGTTCAACTTGACTTTGACCGACAAGACTGACTACAAATAGAAGACATGTGTGATAGTGAATGTGACAAACCCTAAAGGACTGACCTAGTGTGGCCTCGGGGGCTCATCGATTGATTCCTTTGCCTACATTATACATGCAGAGACCTCGTAGTTCGACATGACCAACGACCTTGTCATATAGACATATGGATTGAGTCATGATTTTATACAGACAAACCTAAACGGACTAACCTAATGCCTCAGGGGCACATCGGAAGATGGCCTTGCCTACGTCCAGTCACAGAGGCAACGTAGTTCGACAAATGACAAATATTGACAAGTGTGACTGACTCTGACTCTATTTTTTTGATTTTCGACATGTTTTGATTTTTTTGTCTTTTTGAAGTTTTCTAATGTTTTTGTATTTTCTCAGGACATTTTGTAATGTTTTTGGATTTTTCTATGGTTTGACGTCTTCAACACAACCAAAGTAAGAACCAATATGACGCACGTCAAGTGTTTTCCCCCAGTTGAGTATAAGACCAATTGATTATGAATAGGGTAAAATAGGGGATATGAAATGCACTCGATGTCAATCATTCCAAGTTATAGGAAAGACTACCACTTATTATGAATGGTATGTACAAGCAATAGATAGGAAAGATACGTGATATGTACAGGGATAGGGTGTATATACAGGGATGTGGACTATATGTATAGGGATGTGGACTATGTACGAGGATGTGGACTATGTACGAGGATGTGAACTATGTACAGGGTATGTTAGATTAGAATAATAGTAGACAATGGAGCAGAGTCAACTACACATGGTGCCTATTTGCCAGGTTTTCACCATGGTACCTATCCAAAGTGCCACCGAAGTGGTTTTCACTATTGGAAAAATTATTTGTCTTTACTATTTTTTGGATTTTCTATTTTATTTTGGTGTTACCAAGACGCCTATTTGCCAGGTTTTCAACTTGGTAACGATTTTTTTGATTTTTTTGATGTTTTTTTTTTTTGTATTTTTGTGAATTAAGACAAGGCCCTCAGAAGCTATGCATAGAACTTCTTCAGATGAATACTATTGATTGGCGAGGACAATGGTTCCCCTTCAGGAGTAGAGAGTTGATATGCTCCTGATCCAAAGGCTTTTGTAACAATATACGGTCCTAACCAGTTAGGTTCAAAATTTCCTAGTTTCTCTCTATCTGTTTGATTCTTTGGGTTCTCCATTAAAACCAAGTCACCAATGTCAAAGTTTATGTTCAAGACCTTCCTATTATAGCTACGACGAAGGCAATTCTAATATGCTTGGAGATGGTCTAGTGCCTTTTGTCTTCGCTCATCTAGGAATTATAGCTCATGGAGTCTCGATACCCAATACTCCTCATCATCAGTGTGCCCTTTCAAGGATACCCTCAGGGAAAGAATCTTGACCTCAATAGGAAGAATGGCTTCAGAACCAAATACTAGTGAATAAGGAGTGGCGCCAGTGGGAGTGCAAATAATTGTGTGATAAGCCCATAAGGCAGGATTAAGCTGTAAATGCCAATCACGGCCAGCATCATTGACAGTCTTCTTTAGGATTCTAATGATAGTTTTGTTAGATGCCTCTGCTTGGCCATTACCTTGTGGGTAGTAGGGAGTGGAAAAATTATGTTGAATATGAAATTTGCCACAAATATGGTAGACTTCTTGATTCTTAAATGGGCGGCCATTATCTGTGATTATGGACTGAGGAACACCATACCGACAGATGATATAGTTTAGAATAAACTTAGAGATCTATGTGTCGGTAATGTATGTCATTGGAATAGCCTCAATCCACTTTTTAAAGTACTCAGTGGCAATGATGAATTTGTGGCCATTGGATGATGTGGGATGGATCTTACCTATGAGGTCGAGTCCCCATTGGGCGAAGGGCCATGGTGACGTTATAGGACAGAGCTCCTATGCTAGTGCATGTAGCAAGTCTCCATGAACTTAGCATTGGCAACATTTCTTTACAAAGAAATATGAGTCATTTTCCATAGTAGGCCAATAATAACCTAGTCTCATAATCTTTTTGGCTAAGGTAGGACTACTAGAATGGGAACCACATATACCCTCATGCACCCCATGCAAGGTTTCTTGTGCTTCATCGGAATCAAGACATCTCAATGGGGTATTATCTAAGGCACGTCTATATAGGGTGTCTTCGACGATGGTGTATTTGGCTGACTTACAAAGGAATGTCCTACGTTGGTTGTTTGGCAGGCCAATGGGTGTGATTTCGGCATGGAGGTAGTCATAGATTTCTTTGTACCATGGGGAATCAAGACCAACAATGTCACATACCATCTCAGAATCTGGGATATCGTAGGTTGGGACCAAAAGTTGTTCTACCAAGAACTCAAACTTAGGCACGTTGCTACGAATGTCTAGAAGTGATGCAATAGTAGCCATAGCATCTGTTGCCCTATTTAAAACACGCAGTATCTGATGAAATTTGACCTTGTCAAAGTACTCTTTAAAGCTATCAGCCATGCGTTTGTATGGAGCAAGCTTCTCATCCTTAGTCTCATAATCATCATTTATCTGTCTGATTACTAGTTGAGAATCGCCATATACTTGTAGGTTCTTAATTTTCCACTTGACTGCCATGTGTAACCCTGTCACTAGAGCTTCATACTCTACTATGTTGTTTGTACATGGGAATGCAATCCTGAATGACTTAGGGATGGAATCACCCTATGGTGTGATAAACAGTATACTAGCTCCTGAGCCATGATTTGTATGTGAGCCATCAAAGTACAATTTCCATGTTATGTTTGTGTCTATTGTGAAGATAAATTCATCAGGACAGTCGGCAACTAATGGGTGATCTACTTGTATTGGTGTGTCGACTAACTAATCAGCAATGACTTGTCCTTTAATAGCCTTTCTCTCTACATACTGGATATCATACTCACTAAGTATCATAACCCATTTGGCCAATCACCCTGTTAATGTTGCTTTGCTTAGAAGATATTTCAAAGGATCTATTTTAGCAATCAACATTGTTTGATGGTTTAGCATATAGTGCCTTAGTTTTTGGGTAGCAAATACTACTGCAAGATAGGCACGTTCAATGGTACTATAGTTAAGCTCATAACCTACCAAAGTCTGACTGATATAGTATACTACCCTTTCATGACCTTCATCGTCATTTTGTGCAAGCAATGCTCTGAGTGATAAATGGGTTGTTGTAATATAAAGAATCGGTGGTTGTCCTTCAATAGGTGGCATTAAGACTGGTGGTATAAGTAGATATTCTTTAATCAGTTGAAAAGCCTCTCCGCACCTAATTGTCCATGCAAAGGGTACCCCTTTCTTAAGTAAATGTTGAAAAGGATGTGTCTTATCTGCTAACTGCACTATAAATCTTCTAATGGATTAAAATATCCCTTGTAATGTCCTTAGCTGACTGAGATTAGTTGGTGGATGCATGTCTATGATTGCTTTTACCTTGGTTGGATCCACTTCAATGCCTTGTCTGGAGATGATATAGCTTAAAAGCTTTCCTGACTTCACTCCGAACACACATTTCTTGGGATTGAGTCTCACTTTATACTTCTCCAGCCTTTGAAATATCGTGTCTAAAACCTGTAAATGTTCTGCCCTTCTCTTGGATTTAACAATAAGGTCATCGACATAATCCTCCATAAGAGTGTGTACTAGATCACAAAAAATGGTGGTCATGGCATGTTGATAGGTTGCTCCAGCATTTTTAAGTCCAAAGGGCATAACATTCCAACAATACATTCCCCAAGGACAGGTGAAAGTTGTCTTAGGTTGGTCTTCAGTTGCAATTCTGATATGATTATATCCTGAAAATCCATCTATAAGGGACAACATCTCATACCCTGTTGTCATGTCCACTATCATGTCTATGTTAGGCAAAGGGAAGTCATCCTTAGGACATGCCTTGTTGATATCTTTGAAATCGATGCAGATGTGGATGCCCCCTGTTGGTTTAGTGACTAGTACAAGATTGGAAATCCAATCTGCATAGTCGATTGATCTAATGAAACCAACGTCTAACAGTTTCTTGAGTTCTGCCTTGACTAGTAAAGCAATCTATGGATGCATTTTCCTCAATTTTTGTTTCACTGGTTTGACACCTGGTTGTAAGGGCAAGTGATGTAGAACAAGTTTAGGATCCAACCCAAGGATATCTGCATATGACCAGGCAAAATTTATCTGTCTCTGTGCAAAGAAGTTGTGGAATTTTGGTTGCTCTTTTGTTGTCAATGGCGCTACAAAATAAACCAATCAAGGATTCTCTTTTGTTCCTACGTTGACTTCTACTGATTCTTCAACAAGCATGGGTGGATTTTCCTGTGCAATGGAGAGAATGTTCAAAGCTCCATCCATAGGTGCCTCAGAGAGGTTTTCACCTTCGGATATGTCCTTTATTTTTACTTTTTCATTGTCTAGAGGCGCCTTTCGATTTTCACCTAGAGACTCGTCTTTTTTATCTTGTTTATTCTTTTTCTCATTTTTGCGACTAGAGGGTTGAACAGATTCCCCAAAATATGCTTTGTTGTCCAAGTCAATGGTAAAACCAGCCTTGTGATCACTGCTAGGTATGCCTTCTCGTAATCCCAGGAACTCAACAATTGCTTTGTCATTCTCAAAAATGTATAAGATGGGTGTGTCTTGTTGGTCCCAATCAATGAGTTGGGGATAAACTAAGGGCATGTCATCATCGGAGTTATCAAAGTTTAATGGGGTCAAGGTAAGGACTGATTTATTCATATGGTCACAAAAGTCTTGTACTAAGTCCTTTTTGCTCTTTGGTTGAGATCTAGGTAGATTGAGAGGTAGGCCTAATGCCAAGGTTTGGTTATCTGAAATAGATGTATCAGGTTGCCAAGAGGTAGGATCAAGTGATTCCCAATAATAGTGTTTAAACCATTCCTCTTTTGTCATATTCTTTGGTGGGCAGAAATTCAATGGATTTGGTGAGGATCTCAACATTAAGTCAAGTTCTCCAAATAGCTTGTCAAGGTCCATGGAGGAAGTAGAGGATAGGGAATCCCACTCATATTCGTTTGAGTCAGGGGATTCACAGTGGTGTTGGTCAGATGGTTCATGAGATGTCTCGATATCATCTGAAGCACTTACTTCCTCGATTAAAGGTGATGCGGTACTAGGAACACCGATTTGAATTGGTTGAAACCCAAGCCCTAAGCCTTTTGGCCATTGAGAAACAAAGATTGATTCAATCCTCCCATCTTGATTTAAGCCTAAACCACTTTTTCCATTATATCACTTGCTCTACATGATTGTGAAGCCTTTTCCACATAGATCTGTAGGTATATGAGCAAGTGAGAGAGGTTCTTCATTATCTTCCCTATACAGCTAGGAGGTGACATCTTCTATTTTTACAACTTCTTTGCTTAATTCTCCCCATTTAGTAATTTTTTTATGGGAGGAATGTGTACAGTGACCATAGATTGTCTCCTATCTGATATAGGTAAACTGTATGACTTAGGAGGAATCAGATGGCTAACACAATAAGATGTCTTCATGTAATACTCTCCACAACCCTTGTCTTGGATCTCAACCCTAGGAGTGGTAGGAATTGAAGGTGAAATAGATGGTCGAGTGAGTGTGGATGGATCGACAAAGTGAGATGAATTGGACGATGAAGCCTCTTGGTTTACTAGCACTTGGCGTTGGGGTATCTCTTTTAGATTGGTGCAATATTGGAAGGGATCTGGGTCACCATCTATAGTTATTTTAGTGCCATTGTAAGGTAATTTGAGACATTGATGATATGTAGAAGGGACCGCCTTCATGGCATGAATCCATGGTCTGCCTAGCAAAAGGTTGTACAGAAGGGTGAGATCCAAGACCTGGAATTTTGTCTCCATTACTGTAGGACCAATTCTGATAGGAAGTGTTACCAGCCCTTTTGATTTCCATTTCTCATCATCATAAGCCTTAATGACAATACTTTTGGTTGTGTCTACATATGCTTCTGAGAAACCTAATGCTTTAATCAGTTTTAAAGTGCACAAATTTAACCATGCTCCTTCGTCTACCAAAACTCGTCTAACTTTGGTGTCATCAACAAGGACTTCAAGATGCAAAGGATCGTTATGGTTTGTCTTTTCAGTTGCATAGTCTTGTTCAGAAAATGTGGCATGATGATTATTGGTCAAGTAGCCCACCATTTCCTGGAAACAATTAACATCGATATCATTTGGGATGGTGGTTTTTTGTAAAGCTTTATCTAAAATGGATCGATGCTCAAGGGAGATACGCAACAGTTCCAAGATTGAGATTTGGGTTGGGGTCTTCCCCAACTGGTCAAGTAGGTTATATTGTGACATGGAAGGCTATGGTGTTTGTTGCAATGGAGGACCTTGGATAGTGATCTTAGTACGACTAGTGTTGACAGCACACTCGGGAGTTGTATTGATAGTAATGGTATTGATATTCTCATCGGCGGTGCGAAGGTGATTAATGGTTTTGCTACTATTATAGTCATGCTTGATATTCACATAGTTGGCTGACATATTGGTCTTGGTACTCGAACTGGGGATATTTCATTTCCCATGGTCATGTAGTGGATCAGAAAAGACTTGATGATCAGTGTTTGATGACTTTTTTTTTTGTCCACTAACTTCAATTATTCTCCTTTTGACAAGATCATGTATGATATTTTTCAATTGGCGACAATTTTGTAGGTTATGTCCCTTAGTTCTATGATAATCACAAAAGGCATTGTCATCCCACCAAACTAGTTTAAATTGTCCTGGATCGTATTGTCTTGGCTCTTGAAGTTGTATTAGATTATGTTGTAATAGTTGTTTGAATACATACTCAATGGGTTCCCCTAAGGGAGTGAACTCACGTTTTTTAAATCTCCTTTGTTGCGGACGTTGAGTATTTTGGACCGTGTTGGAAGGTTTATTGACAACATTAAGCGTGTTGGCCGAAGAGTTAGGTCCTTGTAATGTGATGATTGGTCCCACTTGTACAGTTTTAGCATCAACTACCCCATCATTGGTGACGTTTTTGTTTTGAGACCAAAATATGTTTCTGTCATTGGGGGCATTTTGCACTATCGGATTTCTACTGGATGTCGGTGTCTTAGGTAATCCTTTTTCAATGAGATCCTTTTCTATTATAACCCCTTTTTCCACTAGTTCTGAAAAGGATGTACAACAATGCACCCTTAAGTTACGCGGCCTTAGTTTTGCATGAAGGTTTTCCTGGAACATAGTAACTTTTTGTTTTTCAGGTATCTCGACAGGACACCGGTTGGCTATAGTCCTCCATCTCTGGAAGAAAGTGATGAAATTTTCACCTTCATCTTGTGTTGTATGACACAAGGTTGCTATATTTATCTCGTAGTCTATGTTGAAGGAGAATTGCTCAACAAATTTCTCAACCAGTTCACCCCAAGATCTGATGCCATAGTCTAGACCTGAAAACCACTCTAGTGCAATTCCTACAAGACTTCTTGGAAATAGTCTCATAAGATATGTGGGGTCATAAGCGACATCTATGCATATGGTAGAAAATTCCCTTATATGTTCTATCGGATTTCGTTTTCCATTGTACTTAGGGAGATTCGGTATGACATACCCGTGAGGGAAAGGTGTCATGTACAATGATCTATCAAAGGGAAATGGGCATATGTCCTTTGTGAAAAGGATTTCTTAGTTGACACCACCATGTTGTCCATTTGTGTTTGTAGTGCATGCATTTTTTTGGCAAGACGTCAACCTGTGTCAAGGATGTGTTCGACGAATTATGCGGGTCTATGTAGGTATTTTGAAATCCTAGGTCTCATGATGGGTTTCAATTAAATGTCGGTATTTGATGTGGATTTGGATTTAGAATGTTGTCGAATGTGTTCTAGTTCAGAATCTGCGTAAATTGATTTTGACTCAGAATCTGTGTGAATGGATTTTGACTACCACTTTGTGAGAATAGATTCTGATTCAGAATCTGTGTGAATTGGCTTTGACTTGAAGTCTGTGTGAATGGATTCTAATTCAGAATTTGTGTGAATGTGTTCTAGTTCAAAATATGTGTAAATTGGTTTTGACTTAGAATCTGTGTTAATGGATTCTGACTACCACTCTGTGAGAATAGATTCTGATTCAGAATCTGTGTGAATTCGTTTTGACTTGGATTTTGTGTGAATGAATTCTGACTACCAATCTGGGAGAATTGATTCTGATTCAGAATCTATGTGGATGGATTCTGACTGCCAATCTGGGAAGATGGATTCTGATTGCCATATTGGAATGAGGGAAGGTCTCTTGTTTGTGTAATCTGCGGTATAGTACTAGTGGTTTGAACACTAGGTATGGCCATTGACTATGGTATGGTAATCGTGACACTGACATTAGGTATGGTTGTTGACTGTGGTGTAGTACTCATCACACTGACATTTGGTGTAGAAGTTGACATTTTAGATATTTTACTCCCAGCAAGAGGATCAAAGGGAGTGGACGATGATGCCCCTACAGTGAAATTAAATCCTGATGTCATGCCAGATGTACCAAATGGAAACGTATGGACTATCGTACTCTGTGTAGGTATGCCAGATGGTATGGATGTATTTACCTGAGGTATAGTAGTATTGGCAGTCATTGTATTAGTCCCTTGTGTAGGTTGAGCTTGTAAGGTGCTAATATCGAATCCTGTAGGTAAGGTAGCGCCTTCAGCTAGCAATTTGGCTAAGTATCGTTGACGATCATTTGCTAGGTACTCATCTACAAAAGAGGCAAACTCAGGGTCCTGTCCAGCAGCCTCTATGTCTTTTGTTGTAATGTGCCCTTGAGTTTTTCTAGTGGTGAATTTGTCTAATAAAGTCCTATGAGGTCTTGTGGAGAATGGATTGATGAATTCGTTTGGGTTTGACATCTTTTCTCTCTCTCTTCTCTTCGACCTAGTTTCAACTATGTAAGATAAGCTCAATATGCAAGGAATGTAAAACTACGTCTATGGACAGTATGACTCTAGTCTATGTGTTTGGGATTTTTTGAATGGAAAATGAGGAATGTTCTAAGATGATGCTCGTCTAAAATGACAATATCTAAAGATGCAAAGTCTAGGCAAGCTTCTAAGGTAATCAATTTTGTAAACCTGAGACGAGGGTTTCCAACTACCTAAAGTCTAACCAAGGCATCAATTTAATTATGTCAAGGAACCAATGTAGGACGAGGATCAAGGATAAGTTGAGTTTCCTAACTAGACTAATGAGCTAGGAGCACTCTCTGTAGGTCAAAGGATAAGATGATAGGACTAGGTTCAATGACAGATTTCATTGACGCTATGATTTTTCTAGAGTGTAGATGATGGACCTATCCTAAAGTTCACAAAAGTGACCTTCCTAGAAGTTTAAATCTAAAGGCAATATGTACTCAAAGATGAAAGTAAAACTCAGAATCGGAATGACTATAGTAATGACTAAATGATACCTAAAGGATGCAAAATTGAGCAAATCGTTTCAGGTTTCTGTCCAAGGACTACTGTGAAAAGACAGATGAAAGACTGGTATGACCGTGTCGACTGGACAGTGACTGTGAATTATAGCTTTCTAATAATCAGGCAGATGCATCGCAAAATTTATCAGATACGGTTATATTTCATAGTTGCGGTTCTCTGGTAATCAGTTGCGCGTTTCTAGTAAAGTTCAAAGTCTGAATCTGGCAGATGCATTTTAGTTTCTAACAGATGCGACTCGTAATGACAATTGTGACTCAAACCGTAACAAATGCGGTTTTCCTAAACTTACGCACTGGTAAAATTTTTGCGACAGCGGCAACTACGTCGTTTGATACTGCAGTTGCGGCTCACCTTATCAAATGCATCACAAAATAACACAAGTGTGGTTCTCTAAAATAGATGTGATTTCCAACAGAGCAAATGCGAGCTAATCTAGCAGATGCGACTCTAGGCTAAACAGATGCAACTCGACAGAACAATTGCGACTCTCTGGTGAATAGTTGCGACTATGTTGTGTTTTCAATGAATAGAAATAGAAAACTGACGTTTTATGTGATCAAATTCTAGCAAACAAAGACAATCATAAGACAAAGTGTTTTCAGTTTGATTCTAAACTCAAAGAATGTTTAATTTGACAACAAACAAGCACATCCTAGGCTATGAAGGATAGTATTTACTGAGTTCTCACTTGGGTTTCCCCAGCTACGTTTATTCAAGGCAGATGATTAGTAGCTTGACCCCTCTGGCTCCCCTCCACAACTCATTAACATCATTTGAAGTAGCCAAGCTACAGTACCCATGAACATCCCATGGCATACCTTCATCTCTACACATGAACCGTAAGAATATGAGACGGCTTCATAGGTCCGACCTGCTGCACCAGTAAATAGAAGGATTTTGGACACTACAAACAAAGGTGTTTAATTAGGGAATTTCATTTGTAGGGCATGATCCATGCGGCAAGAGTCCCCTTTCGAATCCATCTCATCAGAACCATACATGTGATTCTTGGGCTTTCCCCAAGAATCCACTTTTATATACCGGTTGGAAGTCCCTCAGGTTCAAGGTGCTACCGGTTTGAGTCGTCCTGGGGTGAGTATTTTTTCCCACCAGAACAGGCCCAAGTTTAGAGTTAGTAAACATTTCTCTTACACCCAAGATCACACAGATGCACAAGGGGAGAGGATACTTCGATGTACCAAATCGTGAGGGTAATTACACAATTATGCTTTTGCACCAAACACAGTAGACACTTGTTAATTTTAATCCAAATGAAAGATTTGCTACACTACCAAACAATCTGTTTCAAAAATTTAACTAGGGTCTTCGACATGCATTCTACAGAAAGATTCATTAGGAGTTTGATATTGGTCTTTGACTATCCATATGCAAAAACTTCGTTAACTCCTCAAGACACACACTGAAAATAGAAGATTAACGAATAAAAACACGAAAGGAAACTGTAAATTGAAAGTCCAAAACCTAAAAATATACCAGTCGAATGCGTCATTTTCTCTGTCAAATGCATCGCAGTATTTTACCAGTCAATTGCGGCTCCGAAATTGACAGATGCGTGATTCATTTTCAGATGCATCATTTTCGATCACAAATGCAACCAACAAAGTCAATTGCATTGTTTCGTCAAACTAATGCGTCATTTCGTACAAAAACCTACAAAATCAAATAAAAGTCTACAGATACGCGAAGATGGTGTCTTCACGTAGGGTTCACCAAATGTAGCTCAGAGAAAAACACACGAGAGAGTTAGGAAATTCAAATCTAATCTATTCAAACTATACTAATCAATCCTCAAAGCTTAGATAATCAAGCACAAAAGAAAGATTAAGAACAACATGCATAAAAGAAAATATTTTACCAAACATGCAATCAATTCCATTGAATAACCTCCATTACTCTTCTCCATTTTGTCTGTGTAGTGTACTTGCCCTCAAATTTTCAAAGTTTGTGCAAGAATAGCCTAAGTGTTGTGATTAAGACAAAACATCGAAGATTCAAGATAATTTCTCTAAAAGTCATACAATTTCGAGAGAGATTGGAATGATGAAGGACAGATCAATTTATAGAAAATTGATCATTCGAACGACAGGTCAGGATTGAAAGATCAACGGACGATTGAGATCGACAAAATAAACATGCATTCTGATAACTATCAGTAGCGACATGAGTGATACAAATTAGAAACAGAAATAAAGATTAAATAATGATTTAATCTTCAAGTTTGGTATTCGAAAACAAAAGAATTATCTTTGCATGACAAAGATAAAGATGGATTAAAGCAACTCTCTGTTCGAATGCACGCACAAGATTTAATTAATTAAATGAGAATATTTAATTAATATGCATGTACACCCAATTGAGTTAGAACTAGATGACTGAATGATATGACGAAGAGATTACTCGAGAAAGAAACTCAAACATTAAATCCAAAGTTAACTGCACGATTTAAATAGATGTTGAGTCGAGTCAAAGTGAATACTTAGATAACTCACACAATTATCCAAATATAAAGGAATGTGTTAATATACGATTTATGAACTAAATAATTCATTTAATTCAAGATTTGATATTTGAAGAATAATTAAATAAATAAGATTTATTTAATTAAGTGATGAAGGGATTTAAATGAATAATTAAATAAATAAAAGGATTTATTTAATTATAGTTGAAATATGATAGAGGTAAATTAAATAAGAATTTATTTAATTGAAGAAGAAGGATAAGGTTAAGTAGTAACATAATTAAATAAAAAGTGTTTATTTAATTAATCAGATAAAATAAAGAAAAGTGTGAATTAATTAAATAATTAAGATTATTTAATTAATAGAAGAATAAATATTAAGGTAAATTAATTAAATAAATAGATTTATTTAATTAATAAAGAAATGAAGACTTTAGAGAATAATTAAATAATTGACATTATTTAATCATGACCATGGAAATACGAATTATGAAGAAATTGAAGTCGCAGGCTTAGACTAGATTTCGGTGTCTACAACGGGATGATGGAGAATGTGGCATCCAATGTTTTTGGTGCTATTTTTAATGGAAGGACAATCGATCCTATCGTAGGGAAAGAAAAACCATTGTGTGTCTTGATCCATGCTTTCAGTTTATCATAGTCATCTTAATAAAGGTCATGTAATACCAAAAATTCCTCGATGATCACGTTCTCTGCACAGGCGGGATCTATTAGTATCCCATTAGTGGGCTTGTCATAGATACAACCGACTATGTAGAGAGGACCATCGGGTAGATTTGTAATTATATCCTTAGAGGAGAAAGCAATATGAAGAGATTTCTTAGGTTGGCCCTTACAAGGGATAACGTTTATCGCACCTACCATTTCATCCATAGGATTAACATGGGTAACATGCAGGATAGGATCATGATGTTCATCATCTGTATCAACACTCATCACATCATTCTTTGTAGTTTCACTAGCTTTGAAAAATTAAATATTATGTTTGGGCATTGGATCACTGAAAATTTGTAAGTTTTGATTTGGAGGGGCAACAAGCTTATTACCTTGATCATTAACACTTGCAATGGATAGATAGCCAAAATCAATGAGGTCTTGCACAAGATGTTTAAGACGCTTACAATGTTTTGTGTCATGTTTATTTTGTCTATGATAATGGAAATAAGCATTGGATTAAAGTTCAAAGGTAAATTCTTAGTAGGATCGAGTGCTTTGACAATAGGCAAGGTAATCATTTGTTGTTGTAAAATTTGGGACATTGTATTATGAAGGGTATCAGGTAAAGGCGTGAATTGTCTTTTCAGATTTACATAACTAAAGGGCACCGTAGTTTGAACAACTGCTATTTGGTTGTTGATAGTTGGAGTTGGTTGTTGAGGGGGGTTGAACTGTAAGAACCCTTTGTTTTGCTTTCTAAATGGTTGGGAATTGTTTGATTGGAAGATTCATATTTTTCAGCTCAGCTAGAAGTGGACCTTGTATCTCAACTACTAACCAAATTGTGATAATCAGAAAGGGTTGTACACAAGTGCATGAAAGAGGGGAATTTTATCATAGTAATTTTGTCCTGAAGCTTAGTTTGCAAGTTTTTGATAAACATCTTTTGAAGGTGTGGGTCAGGAATCTTGACATCGATTTGGGAATAAATTGATTGATAGTGTGAGATAAAATTAGTTATCTTTTCTTCCTCATTTTGCTTGCATCTCATCAAATCAGCCAAGGTCTTCTTGGGAGTCATATGAACTTGGAAATGATTGATAAATGCATCAACAAGTTCATTAAATGAACGAATTGAATTGTTCGATAAAGATGAAAACCATTCCATGGTAGTATCTTTTAAAGTCCTAGGAAACGGTTTTGCTAACAATTTATCATCAAGGAAAAAATCACTACATAAGGCAGTGTAGGAATTAACATGGTTAGAAGGATCTCCCTTCCCTCCATATTTCTCAAATCTAGGCATCTCTACTACTTGTGGCATCGGGGTTCACAATATTTCCAAATACAATGGTCTGCTTCAAACATAATAGGTGGGTGGTCCATTCTGATTTTGGTTTATGGTGGAGATTTGTTTTTGTATGGATGAAATAGTTTGGAAAAGTTGTGTTATGAGAGGTCATTATAAGTAGTATGGGGTGGAAGTGAAAGTGGTGTTGGAGTGTATGTAGTGGTAGGGAAAGTGAATGGAATGCTTAAAGATGGTATTGTAGAAGAGGATAGAACATGTGATGCCACATAGGAATTAGGGATGCTAACAGGAATACTCAAGGAAGGAATCGCATTACTAACTTGTTGTAATTTTGTTGCGACTTGAGGAGTGGTATAGGTAGGTATTGAGGCTATGGTTGAGGGAGGAGGAGTATTAGGTGCTCCTTGACTTACTACAGTGTTTGTTGGTTGAGAGACACTAGAGCTTGAAGGAAGATGTTTTGTATATATCTCAACTATGTGTTTCACAACGTCTAGTCCTTCTTTACTTTCAATCATGCGATGGATATTTTCTATGGTAGGAATTGCAGTGGCTAAAACATTTTCAAGGCTTACTTGATGTTGGAGATGTCCTAAGTCCTCATGAATGTGAATTATTTTGTCTTGCAAGATATGATCAGTTTGTGTTTCAACTTGCATGTTATTGGAAGGCAAAGAGTTGCTAAAGGTATTATCCATGCCTAGCGTACTAGTTGCAATACTAAGAGTGGAAGCTTTAGATAACCCAAGATCCACGACGAGTGTGTTATCATGGGATAACATGAGTCTCAAACTTCTTATCACTAAGGTATTAGCAATAGGACACCAAACACTCATGTAAAGGTTTCTAAATGTGGGGTAAATGCAAATGCAATGTAAACTAATAAGAATGAAATGCTTAAAACTAAAATTCTAGAAAATAAAACTGAAATACAAAAAAAGTAAACAAAAACTCAGAAATTGCAAATTAAATGCCAGAAAATATAGTGAAAAATATTCAACTAGACTAAGTCGCCCAAGGTGGTGAATGAGTCCAGGGAGTGAGTTTTTTGAAAAAAATTAGAACTTTTTAATTGGATTTTATGCTTTTTAGGTTTTCAGATGCAGAGATAATATGAAAATGTAAAATTTTGTTGATTTTTAATGAAATAAAGTGCAAAAATGCAAGCTAGATGAGCTTTTCACTAATACAAATTTTAAAACCCTAGAATGCAATTTAAACAATGCAAAATGCAATGCAATGTTGATGTAAGCTATTCCTAGGATGTAAATGCACTCTAAATCATAAATAGGATGTTTTAAATGCAGGTTCACCAAAATGAACCAGGATAAAAGCACAAAGTTGTGTCACACTTTATAAAGGAAACGACCAACACTAATCCAACTTTTAAACTTGAATCACTAAAAAGTGGCATATACGTTTTCAATTTTGAAATGGTGTAAACTAGTGAAATATGTATTTTTTAGTATATTTTATGTTTTTATTTTAAAAAATAAAAAATAAAAAAATAATTTTAAACTAGTTTTTAATATATTAACACTATAATTTAGTTGTTGATAAAATGTTAAAAATGAAGTTGCATGAGACATCAAACTTTTTATAGTAAATTTTATTTTTTTCTTTCGAATCTTTTGTGTGTATTTATAACTTGAAACTTTAGTGCATGGATATTTTTTTTCCAATTTTGATAAATATATATTTTTAAATAAATATTAAAATGTGTGTGAATCAAAAAACAGTTGTTTCCGTCGGACATCAACTTTCATATTAAATATTTATCTAAAATGGAAAAAAAATTATACCATCTTGAAATAGATTCTTTTATCTAGTGAATCATATTTTTTTGAATTTTTTTTAATAAATTTTAGTACTTTTCCTTGGCATGGTAATCAACCTAATATTTTGTGTTGATAACCTACTTTTAGTAAAAATAAAAAATAAAATATAAATAAGAATTAAACTATTAAAATAAATATATTTTTTAAAACTACACTTATCGATCTACAAAAAGGTATTTTTATATTTTTTTTTAAATGTTATTTACATTAGTAGGAGTTATTAAAACTTCAAGTTTTTCAAATAATTTTATTTTTTTGGTAAATTGGACTCAAAGTGGTGCTCTGTATATTTTTAGCCAACAATTTTAGTTGAAAAAGTTGTGGGTATCTAACTTAGCTAGAATGAATCCTACTAGATCATATGTTTGAAAAAAATTGATTTTTAGTTAGAAATACTTAAATTCAGGGCGGGTGCATGAAGTTGGGTTACACTTTTGTGGCCAATTCCAAAAAAAAATTGAAAATGACATAACGCAAGCGCGTTGTCATTTTAAAAGCAAAAAAAAAAAGTGAAAGTAATTCATTTTTTGTTGTTTCTTTTTCTGCTCTACCCGCGGCCAAAAACCCTCATTTTCGCACTCACATTCTAGGAGGAGGCATTCTACAAAATTCATCAACGACAGTTGCTTTTTCTTTGCAAAGATGGCGCTATGACGATGAAGAGGTGCGGGAGGTAAGTATTGTTTGCTATTTGTTTTGAATTTCTTAGTTTCAAGTTGATTTTGTTTGTTTTAGGTTAGATTTGATTGTTTTTTTTAAATTTGTAGGAGATGCAAATGATCCTGCAAATCCTCAAAATCATCAACAAGAAGAGCAGGAAAATCCTCAACAAAATCAACCTCCCCCACCAATCACTCAACACCCTCCTGGCACTCAACAAAATTTGAGTGAAATTGAGAACAACAAAAAACAAAGTGAGGATTTTATCAGTAGGTTGAGTGATCCAAATGCTTCAACCACAGAAAGAATGACCCTAGAAAATTCATTGAAAGAGATGTTAAAAAATGTAGATTCAATTACCCAACAAATAACTGGATGGCAAGATAGAAGGCAGGCAACTAGGGCATATTATGTAGATAAACTATCATATAAACAAGTAAAAGATTTAAAAATTACTAAAGGTGATTTGTGCTCTTTATTCACTAACCCTAGAACACATCAAAATCTTAGCCTCAATGCAATGAGGTTTCCTATTCATTGGTACCACCACCAAGAGATTAGGAACCGTTTTTATGATAGGTGGTACTTGGTCTTTGATTACCCACCGTCCAACAATTGTGAAGTCCCCCAATATTTTCTTAGGAAACTATACAATGAGTTTGTATTGAACCAAATCCCAAATTATTTTGATATGAGGGAGTTCTAGGGGAGAGATGGGGGGTCGGCTTAATCAGGGGTCTGCATTCCTGATCCCACGACATGGAGTATTTAATCTCCTTGCTGGCCGCGGAGCACATTGCTTACGCCCGGCTTCGCCGCTGCTGGCGAGCGCAAGTTGGATCGTGAGACATTGCGCGATTGGCACTTTTAATTTGAGTGTCATCCATCATACTTGAAATTCATTGTACAGCCATCTGGAGTCTTCGTGGTGGCCTTTGAACCCATGTGTGTCAATCTTGTGGGGGCTTAATTTTGTTCATGACCCTACCAAAGACTCCGTGAGGATGCTGGGCTACTAAGATTCGTGATGTTGCTACGCAAGATCCTGTGATGCATCTATGGGCATGCAAAGGATGACTCCACATTTGCATCATGCATATGCATTGATACTTAGGGTAAAGCTACATGTTCTATTGAATTCCAATTGGATAAATTTCACTTTGAAATGCAAGATTAACTAATTTAATTTTATTATTTTTAATAAAATTGTAGGGAAGTCAAAGAGCTGAGATCAGATACACACCACCTCCACCTACTTATTTCAACACACCTATTAGTGGGGTATGTAACTAGTAAAACAATTAATATAAATTTATTACATGTTAATAGCATTGTTTTACTTAATGGTATTTTAATATGCGATTTCGGATGCTGAACAGCTAATATTGAGGTTTCTAAGCAAAACACCTCCTAGTGCTAGTGATTTACTCAAATGTACACGGAGGTGAAGAATAAAGTAGAACTAGCTAATGAATCAACTTAATATATTTGTGTAGTTTATATTCATATTGTTGGGTTTTCAAGCATTGCACAAGCACATCATTCAAACCAAAGCATTACTTCAAATTCTATAACTAATAACTAGATGTTGATAGATGATAAAATTTCAACTCTACAATATAGTTGTCTAGAAAATCAACATAAGCAGCATGATGCAATTACTTTACATGGAGGCATGTGTTGTGTACTGTGCACGCACAAATCTATGGATGCTTGGAAAAATTCAAGAAACCATAATAGTGCTACATAGATAAGGCGCTTAGTGATGCAAAGAATCAGTATCAAAACACTCAATCATCGTGGTACATCTCGGGCCCAATTGAATCAACGTGAGGGAACATCGTAAAATTGAATAAGCAACTAAACTTTCTTTCTCTTTTCATCAAAAATCACATTGTTTCATTTGAAAACCACAAGGCAACAACAATCCAACTCATTTCAATACTTCTTATCATCCTCAAGCTTCAAACATCTTATTTATCAGCAAAAATGACTGATCCATGCACAAGAAACCTTAATTAGAGTCACTAAACAATCCACTCTTTCATCATTCACCAAGGCACCCTTCCACTCCATTTGCTTTACCTAGGAAAAATAACCTAAAACCAATCTTTCATGTTACAACCTATATCCATCAGATCCTAACACACCTTTGTCATCATCAATTTATTTGAATTCAAAGCAAAAACCTAATAAAGAGCTCTGAATCTTTCAATTCCTTAAACAACTCACCAAATTTTCACTTTTACCAACTAGTTCCTCAAAATCAAGATACTACAATCAACCATTTACACCTCAATAATTTCATCTGACTTCCAAGACATTACTCACATCATGTTTTTGACTAAAACAAACCTAGTTCATATCCACATAATACTGATTTATCAAATTCATAAGTTCTTACAGTCAAATTACCATTTCCACCTAGGGACATATTGCTACAACATATCAAATCATCATGTTTTGCCTCAAGGCCTTCACCAAACCATTCACACACCTTTGATATCTTCACATTGATGGTTCTATGCCAAAATAAACATTTAAATCTCTGTATTTACATAATTACACACTTTTACAGTCTTACCACCATTTTGCTTGTAGGTCACATATCCCTTAATCGGGTGATTCCTTTCCATTCACTTTGTATATCCATATTCCCAATGTACATTTAGGAGCCTTTTTTAATGCATCATAACATATCAAAAGTTCTCAGTAGCTTGTCATAAATAAATTACCAGATTCTTGAATTGTTCGCTAGAAAGGGCTACTAATTTAGGTCTAAATTACAAATAAAGTGCTCATAGTTTATCACCAAAATACCAAAGGACTGAAAATAGCCATTCATCATGTCACAAAACTGAAGAATCAAACATTTTTAGTGATAGAAAGGCTCCATAAATCACTATTCCAAAAAACCCCTATTCTATGCACAAATCAAGCCCTACAAAGGAGGGTTTATTGCATAAGGTACTTACAAACCTTAAATACTCCTGCCACCACCACAAACACCATGGAAATAGCCTACATAAGATTTAGAAAATCACCACCCACCTTCATGCATGCTTTTGAATTTAACACCACCCTGAAACCATGCTTTCCATGAAGGAAACTTTGTATTTCCTGTATGATTCAGCAACCAATCAGAGATTTCTTAATTTCCCTATTCCTGTACACTCACAAATTGCTTAAAACATTCTAAAAACCTTCTATACATTCCATCCCACCAATCTCCTAAATCTACATTGGTGGGATGGTGAATTCAAGCCTTAAATGACCCTCAAAACCCTTGACTGGTTAATCTGACAGACCACAAAAACCTTGGCTTTTAAATTTGATGGTAACTCTTCAAAACATCACTAGATGATTGTTAACACCCTGCATAAAGTGAACAAACAAATATATATCCTGTGCAAGAACTAAATTCAAGAATGAAACACAGTAAAAACAGGAACAAGGAACTTTATTTATTGAAAATGATTCAAGAATACAAAATTTGTTCTTTTTCCCACCTTTTACATGCTTTTATATATATTCCCAATCAGATAGTTTCCTTTTGATTCTCCCTCATCGAGTGAAACTACCTAAACTACCTTGTGACTTTTAATATTCCATGCTTCTTTGCCTTTTTACAATTTTTCCCATCTTTAGCAACATTTGGAAATCTTTTTTTTTTGTGACCACCTAAGGACCTTAAATACAATGCAGTAGGTCTTTATATGACCTTTACATGAATTTACAAATGGGAATTCAATCTAGACAAAAATTTGCCTATGAGAGGCAACTAGTAACCAGGTGCTCCTGCACCAATTAGTAGTTTGAAAAAATGCCTTGAAGAAATGTGGTGGAATTCCATCACCACATGAGACCACATTTCTTCGAGGCATTTCTTCAAACTACTCACCACCTTTCCTATGATACCACATTTTTCATACATGTTCACCAAAGCATTTTATCAAACTCCTCACTTCTTTGCAGTTGCTGCTATGGCTAAAAGCCTAAAATAGGTGCTTTCCAACAAACTATATGGATGCTTGGAAAAATATATATCAAAGAATAATAGTAACCAATAATACCATAGAGAAGGCAATGAACTTTTTGAAAAAATGCCTAGAAGAAATGCGGTCTTATGGTGATGGAATGCCATGACATGCATTTGTTTGTAATGGCATGCCATCACCATGAGACCCCATTTCTTTTGAGGCATTTTTTCAAACAGTTCACTACCTTCTCTATGTCACCATAGTTATCATACATGTCTATGAAAGCATTTAATCAAATGGTTCAACGGCTCACTGCTATGGGTAAAAGCCTAAAAACACATCCTTTCGAACAAGATATGGATAGGGAAAATAGTAAGCATGATAATCAGAAATATATAGTTTAATACTTGTACTCAAAATTTTGTTCATTAGATCTCATACATTATAAGTCATGACGTGGATTGCTATTGTAACTTTTTTGTGATTGAATAATTTGTTGTTTTATTTTAAGATGTTGGTTGTGGAAACACCTCCAAATGTTACGAGGGCAATGGATATCGGTGTTTCATCTGCTATACAATCCCCGATGGCTCTAATAGGGGAGGTATGAGGCAAATTACTAAATTTCAATTTACATTTGTTGTTATAGATGTTAGTTCTAGTGAAAAATCAAACCATTATTGATTCGTAATTCAATTCCTATTTGGATGGTTTATACAGGGCTTGAGCACGCCTCAACATCGGCGTGCAAATATTTCCATCTTGGAGAGTGATCGTGAGATGGCCGTAAGTTATTATTTTGTTAAATATATCATTTTTTATAATGTAATTTCTATATATTAATGTCTTTACTTCTTATTGTAACAGTTAAAACTTCACCAGGAGCTAAACTCTAGGAGGAGCAGTAGGAGCACTCCTTGAGCACAGCAGAAACAAGTGATAGACTTATCGCCATCGGATCGCCAAACAAAGGGAAAGAATTTATTTCCAGAGCATGGAGAGAAATGAATTTTGATTCCAGAGCCCTTTGTTGTATGCCTAGACATGGAAATTTTGTATATATTTTGTATTGGATATATTTGACATTGTATGCCTCTATGGCATTCTCATAAGCCTATATGGCTATTTTGTAACTATATTTTATACTTATATTGACATATATTGATGTATGTGTACATGGCTATTTGGTTAATATAAATCTTTTTTATCGATGGTGTCCATATTTGCATTATAAATTCATGGTTCAATAGATATGAGTTACGTGTATTCAAGTGTATACTTTACAACTTACGTGCATACTTTTTGACTTACATGTGTTCCAATGTATACTTTGTGACTTACGTGTTTTCATGTGTATACCTTGTATTCGTGCATATACTTTGTAGTAAGTTGTGTATACCATGTATTTGTGTGTATACTTCAAGGCATACGTGTTTGTGACTACTTGTGCTTCCCTTATACATGTACATGCTTGACTTATTCACGTGTATACTTATTAATTGGTTAGCCCTAACATTGATCATTGTTGTCCTTCATGGTTTTTCTTGAATAAATTAATTGATTGATAGTAAACAACTAAGTATCTAAAAGCAAAAAACATGTTTTCAATTGGTATTCCATGAAATGATTGATAAAAAGATTCCAATTTATATTTAATCCTTTGATTGGAACAATTGAATTAAGCAAAGGATACATAATCTTCATGTAACACTTGCAAAACATAATATTCAGAGTAGATGAAGTAGTCAACTTCTTGACACATTATCTATGTTACCGGGTTCTTCTATTTTAGCCCTAGTTCTAGTTCTGGTTCGCTCAGGTGGTGCGGGTCCTGTTTCGGTTCGCCTATGGGTTCAACCAGGGTCCATTTTTGGGTCTGGTTCGCCCAAGCAGAACCCAAGAGAACCTAGGGAAAACCCAGATAGAACCTAGGCAAACCAAGACAAAACCCGTGTGCCTAGGCATCCAAAAAAGTCTTTTTTTGAACATTTTTTTAATGTTTTATGGAGTTTGACTTTGACCCACACCCAAGGGAACCCTAAAAGTGATGTCTAAATCACTTCAAACGCCTTAACTACCTCATTCTTATTCATTTTTTTTGCAAACAAGCATTGTAATTCCAAGAGGTTGAGCTTTCATTTTTGCTTGCTAGATTGAAAGCAGATTGTGACATAACTTTCTTTTTTCAAAAATTGTTCTGCATCATTGAACTGAGAATTTATCACATTTGTAGAGAAACAAAGGAATACTACAAACTAAAACACATTACACTTTTGTTCTCACTGACTTGATGTACTCTCCAACATCTCTCTTCTCTCATGCGAAGAGTTAGAACTGCTTGGCCATGCCTTTGCATCATTCAGGAAGTTTTGCTCTTTTTGACAATGTCAAAAGCATGGTTGCATACAAATTAGGCAAAAGACTTTTCCTTTTAGATTAGCAATGCATGGAAGTTTCAAAAAGTATCCTTGATATTACAAAAAGATATGTGTTTATACCATAGCAGCAAAAATCTTTTGGGGAAAAATCGGCAAACCAAAAGTATAAGATTTTTTGAGAAAATCAAAAAATCAGATTTTAAAAAGAAGGTAAAAAGTACAACAAGAGATAAAACTATTTTTTTGAAATTGAAAGGTATTTCCATAGCATAGAGATATAGAGAGCAAATAAAATAAAGAGTCTAACTAATGAATTGTAAAAAATAGGTTTTTGTAGTTTATATTCATATCGTTGATTACATTGCATTGCACATCTTTCAAACTCAAAGCATTACTTCACATTGCATAACTAATAACTAGATGTTGATAGATGGAAAAATTCCAATTACAATATAGTTTTTACAAAGTTAACCTAAGCATTTATGCAATTACTTCACATTGCATAACTATCAACTAGAGCAACCGCCAATTGTATCGCTTGTCATGGCATTCTATGAGACCACATTTTGAGGCATTTTTCAAATGGGCTCACCGCCTTGTCATACCGGGCCACATTTTTATACATGTCTACCAAAGCATTTTGTCAAATAGTTCACTACCTTATTGCTATGGCTGAAAGCCTAAAACAAGTGCTTTTGAACAAGTTACAGATGCTTGGAAAAAATTTATCAAAAGCATAATAGTAAGCAATATCATAGACAAGGTAGTGAACTCTTTGAGAAAATGCCTCAAAGAAATGAGGTCTCATGGTGATGGAATACCATGACAATCAAATTCTTTTGATTGTCATGCATTCCATCACCATGAGACCTCATTTTCGGAGGTATTTTTTCAAACAAGCCATTGCCTTGTTCTATAAGCAATACATTTTTCACATGCTCACCAAAGAGCATTTTATCAAATAGTTCATCAGCTTCGTCATGGCTAAAAAGCCTAAAAACAAAAAGTTTTCTTTCAACAAGCTTATGGATGTGCTTTAAAACTTATATCATAGCATATGGTGACAGATAGACAGTTAAGTAATGAATCGCTTGAAAGGTGGGAAATGTAGCAAATTGTTATGGATTGTCATGGCATTCCATCACCATGAGACCACATTTCTTTGAGGTATTTTTCAAACAAATAATCGGCCATTTTAGTGCTACCACATTTTCATACATGTTTACCAAAAGTATTCTACCAAATACCACTTCCTTGTTGATATGGCTAAAAGCCTAAAATAGGTGCTTCCAAACAAGCTATGATGCTTGGAAAAAAATCTATCAAAGCATAATAATATATATAGACAAGGCATGAATCCATTTGAAGTTCAAAGAAAATGTGGTCCCGTAGATGAATGCCATGACAATCCATAGTAATTTTTCTCATTATGGCATTTGTCACATTCCATCACCATGAAACCACATTTCTTTGAGGTGCATTTTTTCAAACAGCTTCATTGCCTTGTCTATGCTACCACATTTTGCATACATGTCTACCAAAGCATTCTATCAAACAATTCACTACCTTGCTGCTATGGCTAAAAGCCTAAAACAGGTGCTTTCGAAGAAGCTATATATGCTTGGAAAAAATCTATCAAAGCATAGTAAGCAACAAGCTATGGTCTCATGGTTTTTCAAATTTAAAATCAACGTGGATTTTATTCACATTTTTATGTGTTATAAAATAAATTTTTGGAAATTTTGTTGTTTTAAATGACATCTCGGTTTATGGCGGTTTTGTTGTTTATATGCATTATATGTGATATTCTAACTTCTAATTCATGCTTCTAGGTTGCATAGATATATATTTTGTTTTTACATGTTTTTGTACCAACAAACCCAAGTAAAATGAACTGGAACTCCCTCCAAAAATTTGCCAAACCGGTTTTAATCGAACTCCCCTAACCCTCAACTCAAAAAACCTTATTCCAACATCTCCCCTTTCATTCCTACCCGCATTAAACTTAATCGACCACCAAATTATGTTTCCCCTTGACTTTACCCATAAGCTCCCTCAAACCTCTTTTCAATTCAAAACCCTTTATTTTCCCACCAGGGCATGCTCGCCATAACATACTTTTTGACCTCCCCTATCCTTGCAGACCTTTTGAACACATCAAACTCCACAATCTCACCCTATTTTCAAGCAATTTCTTCTTTTCACCTCTTCTAGCCTTGCTTTTAAGGGGCCTCAATTTTGAATTTTCAACAAGGGTAGTATTAGTAATCTCTTCCAATGCCCTTACTAATGCTATTTTCTTATTCCTACTCCATCTCCTACTTACATCAGGCCCATATCTCTGAGACACAGCCTGAACAATAGGTGGAATGGCCTATTTCAACATACTACACTCAAACCCTTAAAGGATCGATCCGGTTGAACATAGCTTAGAGTGATTCCGCGGTTTGGGTGAGAAAGAGGACCATTCCTAGCTGCAGAAACATGCATATTCGAATGTGTTGGAACAATTTGTTTGGTCACACGAAATAGCGTAACGAAAAGCGTAACCACTCTTTGCAACTTTCCATTGCTTCCATTTGACATTTTTCCATCAACTAAAAATAGACACCTACGTGAAAACCACTTTGAGATAACAATGAAACCGAGAGGCTATTGTAGATGGGCTCCAATGTAACCCGGTATGGGATTAGACGATAAGTTTCCTGTATACTCGCAGTTGTCCAAGTAACTCGCCGGTTTGCAGCCATTTTTCCCTTTGGACCCTTTAAGGATCATCCAAGAACGAGCTCGAGCGGACCTGCAGGTTTGGGCTTAAAAGAGGACCATGCCTAGCGAACATGCCTATTTGGACACATTGAATAGTCCGCTTGGTCACAATAAGTTATGAATCCAAAGTTGCAATCCACTTTGCAACTTTCCACTTGCATTTGACACTTTTTCCATCAATTGAAACCGACACCACGCTGTGAAAAACCACTCAGATAACAAAACGCAGAGAGATTATCAGCGGGTCCAACGCAATCCCATAGGATCAGATGAGAATTTTCTAAGCGTCGTGGTGTCCGAGTAACCTCATGCTAAAGTTTATAGTCATTTTTCCCTTTGAACCCTTAAGGGATTGATCTGGTTGAACGTAGCTCGGAGCGATTCCGTAGGTTTGGGGTGTGAAAGAGGACCATGCCTATTCGACATACGCTGGAATAAATTTTTGTTGGCCACGCTACGTATCGAAAGCGCGTAATCTGTAACTTTCCACCGCTTGCATTTGACACTTTTCCATCAACCTAAAAATCGATTAACCATGGGAAAACCACTCCGAGATAATGAAAACTGAGAGAGGTTATTGTAGAGGGGCCCAACACGATCCCATAGGATTAGATGATAAGTTTCTAAGCGTCATGGTGTCTAAGTAACCTCATGCTGAAGTTTGCAGCCATTTTGCCCTTTGGACCCTTAAAGGATCGATCCAATTGAACGTAGCTTGGAGTGATTCTACGTGTTTGGGTGCGAAAGAGGATCATACTTAGTGTAAACATGTCTATTCAGATGCATTGGAACAGTCAGTTTGGTCACACGAGTTGCAGAACGAAAGTTGCACCACCTTGCAACTTTCCATTGCTTGCATTTGACACTTTTTCCATCAACTGAAAACTAGACACCACGGGAAAACCACTCTGAGATAATGAAAATAGAGAGAGGTTATTTTAGAGGGGCTCAACATAATCTCATAGAATTAGACGAGAAGTTTATAAGCATCACGGTGTCCGAGTAACCTCATGTTGAAGTTTGCAGCCATTTTTCCCTTTGGACCCTTAAGGGATCGATCTAGTTGAACGTAGCTCGGAGCGATTCCGTGTGTTTGGGTGTGAAAGAGGACCATGCCTAGCGTAATCATACCTATTCAGATGTGTTGGAACAGTTCATTTGGTCACACGAGTTGCAAAACGAAAGTTGCACCACTTTGCAACTTTTCACTACTTGCATTTGACACTTTTTCCATTAACTGAAAACTGGAAACCACGAGAAAACCACTCCGAGATAACAAAAAAAAGAGAGGTTATTGTATATGGCCCCAACATGATCCAATAGGTTCAAACAGAGATTTCGTAAGTGCCATGGTATCCGAGTAATACCTCGTCAAAGATTGCTACCCTTTTGCACTTTGGAATTTGATGTTTCATTGAACTGTACGGTTCCGTACAAGGTGATTGTGCTTTGTTTTCGATGGAATTTTGTGGGAAGCATACTTAACTCTGTTTTATTTTTGGTTTGGTTGGATTTCAAGTGATTTTGTGCATTTTAGAAGCCAACTATTGAGGGTCGGTTTGTATACCCTGTTTTAAGGGTTTTGAGTGCATTAAAATGTCATATTAAGTCTTTCACCCACTATATGCTTCTATAACTCGATGGAAAGGCTTAGATATGGTTATAAAACATTTTTGCATAGTTTTGTGCACAAGGGAGGAAAATAGAGGGTTTTTAGGTGATGCCCTAGATGTCAAATGGTGCATTTTTTAGTGGAAAATGGTTGTTTACTGCTAGGGTTTGAAGAAATATTTGGGGGCAACAATATCTCTTGAACTTTTAAGGTTGTGCAGAAATTTTTGAACATTTTTTAGGCTTTGGTTGGCTGTGGGAAGTTTTGATTATGGGTTTTCAACAAACCCTTGCCTAACTTGTAGTCTCCAAATCTCATCAAATGGGCTTATCTTTTAGAGAAGGTCATCCAATGGCCAACCAAACATCAATCAAGCTTTAACATAGACCCTAAGACAAATTCCTAAGAGATCATACCATGTTTCTTTGTACCATCATGAAGATCCAATAGACCACCTTGCATAAAGGCTACTAAATTAGCCCTATTTACAAAGAGACGACCTTTTAAACATTAGATCTTCACTCAAACTCCTGAAACAGTAGTATGTTATGTGTCAAAACCTCCAATTCCATTATTTTTTTCAAGGTCCAAGACCTCTACACCCCTAATACACCAAACCCTCTATTTCAAGCAAAATGCTTGGGGTTTTAATGAAACTCCTATCTTCGGCACCTACCATACCCAAACAAACCACCAAACACACTTACTAGACCCTACACATGTGGTGAATAATACATTACATGGACAGTCCTTCCCACATTTTGTCAAAACACCACTTGAAACCCTCATTTTCATCATGAAAATACCCTGTTGCAGCCCTAAAATATTATCCCAAGCACCCAACCTTGACTCCACAACATTATAATCAGGTTAGGCATGTATTTTACAAGTTAGAGGACCCATTCCACAAGTTACAGTAGGCACAAAAAGTGGAATGGGTCGAATTACATCATGAAACCCTTCAATCCAAGAACACTGTGAAAGTAGGTAGTAGCAATAAAAACAAGATAACCTTCTTGCCCCTCCTAAAGTTTGGACCACATCCATTACCTCCACATAAAACACAACATCCTTGGTCTTCTTGGTTCCCATTCCTTGATATGGTTATGTGAATGAAAATGAAGCAAAGTAATCATCTCCTTCTCCATTGGCTGGAAGAATGCATGCTTAATGTTTTGATACATGATATCAGCTCTCTCATCTACTCTCATGGTTGAATACCGAAATCTAGTATGGTGGGCCTCCAGAGTTCCAGTCATCTTCCTTCCTCTTCCACCAAATGCTGGCCTGATCCACACGTCTTCCAGCCTAATTGACTTTGTTTTTGAAAGATGAAGTTTCTCTTGAGTCACTAATGTTGCTCTCTCTGCCTTTTCAGACTCTTTCATTGCTACAGATCGTCTCTAGGATTTAATCATTTGTACCACATGGTTGATGTGCTTTGAATCCTTACATCTAAAGGAAATTTCCTTTACATAAATACTGCTAGGGAATTTCAATGTTGCCACTGTAGTTGGTATTAAAGTTAGTACCTGCAACATGAGTGATTCTCATTCCTCTTCTACATTAGAGGGTTCATATCCTTGATCTGACTCTTCTGAATTATCAAAATCAAAATAACTAGCAGAGGATTTGAAAGGAACTCCATGAAAACAAAGCTCTCTAAATATTATATCAAACTCTAGTTCACAATCTTTTAGATGAGGCTACTCCCATAGCTCTCTTACTCGCTTGACAAATCCTTGAAACTCTGTATTGATTTTATTTTTCCTATCCCTCTCTTGTTGTTCTTCCTCAATTTCATCAAGATCATTGATGAAATTGGGGGAGTTCCTGCAACAAAACTAATCACAAATTCAACAACCAACCAGGTATTAGATCATCAAGTTCTCCATTTCACTCTTTCTCAACCAAATCACACTATTCCCTTGTAGCATAGGAAACCCACTAAATCGGGTACAAATTATCAACCACACACTTCCAATTCACAACCTAACTCAATTCAGGGACCCATTATTGAGATTTTTAACATATCAACACAGCTCCATAAGTTTCTTTGTAACAACTCCTTCAAAACTTGAAATTTCACTCTTTTTAGGCCTCAATTAGGCCACTTTTACAAAGGGTCTATACTCTAAAATTATCCAAACCTTACCAAATCTTGAGGAAGAAATTATAATGTGTCAAAACCTCAAAATCCACAATCAGATCTTAGTTATACCATCGTACAATGGGTAAACCCCAAAACCCTCTATTATAGCCTAAACCCTAGGGGTTTATTGAAAATTATACTTCCAAAGCTAACCACAACCTAAAAATTACTCAAAAAAGTTTTTGATACCCTTAACAAGCTCAAACAATCATAAAATAACGCTTCCCTACACAAAAATACAATTTGACTCTTCAAAACCACCATTTTTCTTAAAGAAAACTCACTTTTACACACATGGGTTTCACACCCATCTCACTTTCAGACCTCCCCAACACTAACACATCATTCCCACACCTTAATGATGTTATTTAAGACCCATTCCTCAAGTTACAAAGGCTATAGAAAGAGGAATGGGTCAAAAAGCCATTTTTATTGACTCAACCTTCAAATGTACAAGTTCAGGCCAGTTTTCGTAAATTGATGATAAAATGCACAAAAAATTACGGAAAACCTTCTAAATGGATTAAAAAGAAAGGTAACTCCATCTACTATGAAAATATTAGTAAATATAGATCAAATAATTGAAATACAGGCCATACAATCTGCTGCTACAACTAAAAATACAAAAAAAATTGGGAAATTCTGAGTTTTTATTGTTTTTGCTTCTTCAAATCACAAAATCCAACCTTCAATTTGAGTTTTCCATGTTTTTAAACTCTTTCCCACCAATTAAAAATGGATTCACCTTCCTAACTAACTTTTGAACTGGTTTGACTCTTCACATTCCCTCCATAATGCAAATTTTGCAATTTTACAACATTTAAGTTTGCAAATTTTGCACATTTTTGCAATTTTTAAACATTTTGCACTTTTTGAAAAAACCAACCTCCTAAACACCTAATACAGCTCAAATATAACTAAATACATAATATAATGGTCTCATAGACCTTATTTTAATACAAAACTCAAAATCCTATATTCTACTCCTCATTTGCCTTGATGAACAAAACCTACTAAATGGTGCTCCTGCACCAATCATACATTGACCTTCTTGCCCCTCCTAAAGTTTGGACCACATCCATTACCTCCACATAAAACTCAACATCCTTGGTCTTCTTGGTTCCCATTCCTTGATATGGTTATGTGAATGAAAATGAAGCAAAGTAATCTTCTCCTTCTTCGCTGGCTGGAAGAATGCATGCTTAATGTTTTGATACATGATATTAGCTCTCTCATCTACTCTCATGGTTGAATACCAAAATCTAGTATGGTGGGCCTCCAGAGTTCCAATCATCTTCCTTCCTCTTCCACCAAATGTTGACCCGATCCACACATCTTCCAGCCTAATTGACTTTGTTTTTGAAAGATGAAGTTTCTCCTAAGTCACCAATGTTGCTCTCTCTGCCTTTTCAGACTCTTTCATTGCTACAGATTGTCTCTAGGATTTAATCATTTGTACCACATGGTTTATGTACTTTGAATCCTTGCATCTAAAGGAAATTTCCTCAACATAAATACTGCTAGAGAATTTCAATGTTGCCATTGTAGTTGGTATTAAAGTCAGTACCTGCAACATTGAAAATTATCCTTATATAAGAATTCCCTCCATCTTGTTGGCTTGTAACACTCTTGATGATGGCTGCATGAAATTTGATTCTGATTCCTCTTCTACATTAGAGGGAACTCATATATCCTTGTTCTGACTCTTCTGAATTATCAGAATCATAATCACTAGCTTCCATATTCAAAAATTCCCAACCACCATCTCCAATAAATTGGCCACCAGTTCAAGTTCATTTTGCTTTCATAATACTATATATCCATGGAGTTCAGCCATTCCTTCATTCCATCAAGTGAATATTGAGGAATGGAGTCAATGCGGAGTACATCCTGCTTGAAGTCTTTCAAAATAATAGCCATATCAAATTCCTTTTTCCCAAGTCATACTCTCTCAAGGTTAACAATCTCAATCTTCAACTAATAGTGATTACTAAGAAAGGTAATTCCACCAACTCTATCAAACAGTTTACCATAGGAACAATAAAAGTAGAGGCTTTGAAAGGAACTCCATGAAAACAAAGCTCTCTAAATGGTATATCAAACTCTTATACCTCATTCTTGCAAATTTACAACCAAATTCAAATATTTGCCTACAAAAGGCTACAAATTCAAATATTGACAATTTTGTAGCAAGAATGCATTTTTTTGCACATTTGACCACCGAGACTCAAAAACTCACCCTAATACACCATAAATGGTCTTGATTGACCTTATTTAGCATAAATAAATAGAAAATACCTTAATCTAATCTATTGACCACCTATCAACCTTCAAAAAGTGAAATTTTGTAACTAGGAGACTAGGTGCTCCTGCATCAAAATTACATTGTGTCTGAGCCTTCAAGAGGCTTTAAATCTAGCCTTTACAAATGATTCTACATCTTTCCAATCATGCCTAACTGTTGAGCTTGTAACTAACATGACTTATTACATTATAAATCAATTTACCATGTAATATGACCTTATTCAATTGACAATTTACTCAAAACACAATTTACTAACTTAAAATAATTCCATGAACCAAATTTGTTCAATAACCTTGGTGCCCTTGCACCAAATTTCAATATTTCAATAAATTTCATTACAAGTACAAATCTCATTACAATGCCTTAGGTACTCTGTTCTCATAGATATTTTACAATGTCACTCATACATTTGAGATTTTCTTATAATGTCTACATCATAGGTTCTCATTTAGAGGTTAACTTCAAATGAGTAACTTGAGATTCCCTCACAAAGCTTCACATGCTCTTTTGTAATGGCTTCAAATTAGAATTGAGATTTGTCAAGATATTCAAAATAAGGATGTT